>JAOBSW010000228.1:0-245287 GCA_026214975.1 Gentiana macrophylla | reverse complement strand
ACTAGTAGCCAAAGGCTAGTCCTGATAGTGTGTGTGTTCGAAAAGCCCTCCACTCCCGGTGTCCTTCAAGGACCGTTGAAATTATCCAATTTATATGACCGCACCACAAATAACGATATAGTCTTGTGCCTTACCAAGAATAACATTGATGTTCATGATTTTAACTACACAATTACGTATGTTATTAATCGTTAACTAGCCATATATATAATTTCAAGTAAAAGCTCACCTAACATTCTACTCCTTCATCTTAGACATCTGACAATCCTACCACATACATAGACATTGATGAATACTAACTCATCAAAGCATCGTGCCGAGCTTAGCTTCCAACGGTCCCAAACTTCAACCCTTAATATATGTGATTTGACAACTACATCCGATAAATTAGAAACGAATCAAGAGTAATGAAATTCTACAAATAGGCTCATTTATATTACCATTGATATGGATATATGAAATGAGATTCTTTCACTCTTATGATAATACTTCGTTAATATACATGATTTTGACAACTACATCAGATAAATTTGAACGAATTAGTAGTACCTGAAATTCTATAAACAGGCTCATTTATATTACCATTGATAAAGATAAAGTATGAAATAAGATTCTTTCACTCTTACGATAATATGTCTCTATTGTACTTTTTATGTTGAATTAGTGAACCATTATTTCATTAGTTTTAAAACATGTTATTAAAGACGAGCCTCTCTACTACAAATCCTTTCTCATTCTTATCTCCCATTGAGTTATCTCGATCCATAAATCACCCGTCGTGACTAGGGGTGGCATCGGTCGGGACCCGACCCGACCCGACCCGTAAACATCCTACCGAAACCCGTCCCGACAAGATTGTGGATTCAATTTTTTCTTCCAATGCCCGTGCCCGAGCAGCGTTGGTCCCGACAATCGAGATACCTAAATGTTCGGGATCTCGCTGGTCGAGAATGAATGTCATGAACATATAATGTTAAAAAATATTAATGTTAATATAAATAAAATGACAATAATTATTTGATCAAAACAATAGTTCAAAAGTGGAGGTGGAGAAATGAGTTGATTTGGCTATACAAAGTCGACGGTCAGTGGAGAAGCGGGTGGCTTTTTGTGAGGAAGAAACTTTCTCGTATATTAGAGAGTAGAAGAGATGTGCAGAGAAAGTGAGAAACGCAGCGTACAGAGAGAGTGTAGTATGTTTATGCTTTTAGTATTTATGGGTGTGGTATTTATATCGGGATGAAAATGTTATATATATATATATATATATATATATATATATATATATATATATATATATATGTGTGTGTGTGTGTGTGTGTGTGTGTGTGTGTGTGTGTGTGTGTGTGTCGGATTCGGGAACTGAGGCGGGATAGAGAGTTTATATCCCGATCCCGTTTCCATATTTTTCGGTCGGGAAAATCCTGAAATTTTGGGACCGGAAAACTCTCGGGATCGGGATATTTTGGGACGGACCGGGATGAGATTCGGGATGGGTCGGGATTTTGGTAAATTTGCCACCCCTACTCGTGACTATTGTCGGTACCACTATTGCCGATCTCACTTCATCTCATTTATCATTTACATCTTTAACGGGATGGAGGATAACAAATAGAATCTCTTTGTAGATTTGTACAAGAAAATAAAAAGGAAAGATGAGTCGAGAACAACCAATAAGAGATGAAGAACTAAAAGGAGAAAGAAGAATATGTAATAAAGCAAGAAACCATCAAATACGGTTCTGTTTTTGGCGTCTCAGCGAGTTAGCTGACAAGCCCATGGCACATGGGGATGCTACCATGATACAAACTGATGAAGCTATTGTTCTCGGCCATGTTCCTGTGGGTGGTGCCGGAGATGCTATGCAAGCTGCTGCAAACATAAACGTGAAAGCATGTGTTGTCGGTACTAAAGAGGAAACTAATGAAATTCAACTACAATGAATACATGGATTTATATTGAAGGCATTCATATGGAGAAAAAAATGAAAACAATTATGAGCTGGATTTTCATCAGTCAAACGATGAAAGTGGAAATCGATCAAGCGTCCATGATTCTATATTGGTACACACCTAGATATTTTATGGATAGTTATATCTTATCAATGCTAGTCGATTATTTGGATTCTATATTGACACATATCCGATATTCTATGGATGTATCTTCCGCTGACGCCCTATCACGGATACCTGAGCCTTATTCATTCAAAAATGTGTCAGCGCGCAAATAATTAAAATTTAATCGAATATATACGTAAGTGATGTCGCGCAGTCAGGTCGCTTATACTAGCAAGAATCTTAGATCGAATCATAGTATAGCAAAAGGAGAATCAAAGTCGATCCTACGATGACCTGGCCGGTTCCGGTTCAAAATCCGGGTCGGACCCGTCGGTTCCGGTTCCACGGTTCCACGGGTCCACGGGTCCATGGAACCGGCGGTTCCACGGTTCCTACCCGGTTCTAGGTTCCATCGGACCCGGCCCGGCCCGGAACCAGTGGTTCGAGGAACCGACGGAAAATCTGCGTGTTTTTTTTTTTTTTTTTTTTTTCCAAGTTGAATCCAACGTATATATTATTCAAAATTTTTGAATAATATATTTTATATCATAAAATGTTGGAAAATCTATCTTTGATAAAAAATATATTGTACACTTAGTGTCACAACATACTAATATATTGCTTTTACTATAACTTTTTTGTAATGGTGTTGCTTAATAAAACAACTTTTATATACATTTTCACTTCGATTCATTAAGATATAAAATCAACTTATATACATAATATTATAAGTATAAATAATCGTAATCACTAAATGAAATATAAGTTTAATTTACTTACAAATCAATCATAAAAAATAAAAAATTAGAAAACTATATTCTTTCGATTCCCTT
This sequence comes from Gentiana macrophylla, assembly GCA_026214975.1. Classification (NCBI taxonomy): domain Eukaryota; kingdom Viridiplantae; phylum Streptophyta; class Magnoliopsida; order Gentianales; family Gentianaceae; genus Gentiana; species Gentiana macrophylla. The sequence goes on along the minus strand of JAOBSW010000228.1, from coordinate 242,397 downwards.
CAACAACTTTCGTTTTCGAAAAAAAAAAAACTATATTCTTTAATTTACTTACAAATTATCTAGGATATATGTTATGAAATTAAATATTATCTATAGATTGGTTGAAATTAAATATTATACAAGCCGTGTGTTTTTTTTTAAACATAGTTATGAAATTAAATATTATATATAGTTTAATAACCAATTAGAATTTATTATTAATTTTAACGTAAGTTATACAAATTTTGTAAAAAATTGATTTTTTTGGAACCGTGATTGAAATCGTAATCGGAACCGTGATCTCGAACTGGCCTGGATCCGGGAACGCGAGACCCGACCGACCGGGAACCGCCAAACCCACCGGTTCCCGGAACCGCGGAACCGGCTAGAAATTGGAACCGGGCGGTTCCGGTTCTATTTTGGACCCGGAACCGGAGGGTCGTAGGCATGGACCCGAACCGCCCGAACCGGTCACGCTTACCCACGAGACAATGCAACTTTAGAAATAAATGCACCTAACCTAATTAAGAACACACAGAGACGGTCTTAGACCAACATAAGAACGAGAACAAACACATTATACCTCCTTCCCAACCTATCTCACTACTTGGTGTAACTAATCCTAATGTGTACTCCCAAACTTCCCAAATCAATCAAAACATGTATTAACTCGCTTTTAGCTACGGGTGGAGTCTCCTAACCTTGTCTACTTCCATTAAAAGGACAAAGAAACGCCTATGTGCAAGATTAACCTCTTTCGTGGGTTGTATTAACCCACACGCACAAGTACTAAAGACGCTCCTGTGAGATCGATCCGCACTATGTCCTAATTAACACTTCACTTTATCGCCCTTCATGTTAATTTACGATGTACGAAAAGTAGATTGACCAGATCTAACCTATCGTGAATTAAACACCTGCCGGTCAACGTAAATGACGCTGAGTCTCTGTATTAAGTTAACTGAAAATTGTCTCGATTCATCTAAGGTATAGACCGCCATCGAATCGAAAAGCGGTGGAACTTAATTCCGTAACTACATTGCTTTGTTATGATTAACTCGTAAATTACGGGTCGTTACACATTCAAATTAAATACAACATGTAAAAATAAGTAAATCAACCATAACCATGACATCAAGGAACGCTCAAACTTCATACATTTGTTATGGAGATCTAACTTGATCTACTGCTTAGAGATGGTGTGGAAGAGGGGAGACCGGAAGAAAACGCAAAATAATAAAAGCTAACTCTTTATTTCATCAAAATATATAAAAGTGTATATGAATATATGTTGTACATACAAGCATGTGAAATCTATGGCGTTATATAGACATAATATGTGACATATGACTCAATAAAACCCTAGCCGACTTAGTAAACTTTTTATGGTTAATTTTGTGTCTTCCAAGTACTCGATTCATCGGGATTGGACCTCGAGCTATCGAGCCTAGCTTCAGCTCTTTTATTTAACAGATCTTTTCGTGGGCTAATTTAACTCGGCCCTATCACTTCCTTTGGCCCAGATCCATGCCCTAACTGCTCCGGAACAAGGTACTCCTATAAAATACGTGAAACAAAGGAAAACAGTACCAAATCCATAGGGAAATTATGTAAATGCAGAATCAACACCTAGAGAACACTCACTACGCAATTAACATGTATTATGCATAATATTCGACTTATGTTTCCTTCATTAAGCATAATTCGGGGCAAATAAAAGCATAATTTAAGGTACCAAATAGCTTGTTATCAACTACCCCACTTAGCTTTTGATCGTCCCAAGCAAAAAGGTGAAAGAAAATGAAACCTCGGACAAATATACAAGTTAATTAAAACAAATTTATGTCCTCAACTTTAGAACAAGAATCATGTCGACCATTTTCCATAAGCAACACATTAATCACCATTCAAATTTATGAACCGGTGTGTGTGTGTGAAATAACTCAAGAACACCGCTTATGCAAACAGATTTACATTATATCGACTTAAGTCTAGCTAGCAAATCACGATAATGTTCATCCCTTTATGCCATTAATTTTTCTTTTGAATCGTTCATCTATTTTTTATAGGTCAAGTCAACTGGATAAGGCGGATCGAGAACCGAGTTCTACTCCAAGGCTCGCGTTTATCGGTCTATTTATTTGTGCGAGGGTCGTAAGCCTTACGCTATGAATTTCTTCCTCTTTCGTAAGAGAAAGAAACAACATATTTGGATAATAATTGTTTCTTTCTTATTCTTTTTTATTGGCGGGTGAACACTCAAAAATCTATCTATCCTCACGGTCCACTCTTTGATAAAGTACCGAATCCGTTTTTCCTTAGCCCTTATAAGAACCACAACTTGATCTAAATGACCATAGGTAGAAAAAAACTCGGACAATTAAGGTCAACTTTAGTCAAAATAATGAGTCCTCTAACTATACATTGATGAATGCGAGTTATACGTGCTCAAAGGGTCGGTTCATGAACAAAATGTGCGGTTAATACGCGACTACTTCAAACTTTGGCATGAATTCCATTTATCCGTTATGAAACAAAGATGTAGTTAATTAGCTCCAAAAGATCAAAGACTCACTCCTTTAACAATTTTGTCGAAAACGAATCAAAAGAAAAAGTGGTGAAAATGCGCCAATAGAGTCAAGACGAGTGATTATTAGCTAAATACAAAGGCTTAAGCTAAGATGGCGCCCTACCCCCCACCGAATCGAAACACTATCCCCAATGATGAAAAGATTGAAAAGAAGAACGGAACTTAGTGTCGTTAAGCGGTGAGCAGCAAAGCGTGGATAGTCAAAAATGCGTAAATGGGTCGAAAATAGAATCTGTGAGAAATCTGCAAGAAAATCGTGTACAACACAAAACGAGATACTCAGGGTGACACTAACTGATATAATAAGAATTGACGGCTAAAAAAGAGAAAATAAAATAACTCCAAAACAAATTAAGTCGACAAAATCATTATGTTAAAAAAAAATCAAACCCATATATATTTTACTAGTGCAGTAAAATAAAAAATGAAAAATGGGAAAACAACAATGAAATTGGGAAACTAATCATCGAATCGTAGAAGTAGTAGTCCTCCTCCGGGTCCGCCCGACGCCAAAACCAGGAGATGCCAAAGTACAGGTCCAGGCCGGTCGAAGAAGATGCTCCGTGACGGGGGGAAGATCTAGGTGGAGGGGATATGGAGGAATGCCTAAGTGCTCCATCATGTATTCCATCTTACGGTGCAAAGTCAAGAAGCTCTCGGCGGTGTCCTCATTGATCTCCTTTGAGATCGATGTCCCCATGCACTGGAGTGCTCTCATCTCTCGGCCAACGGAATACGTAGGTTGGTTCAAGTTACCAAATCCGAACTCTCGAATAGGCTCAGCTCCTTCCATTCATTGCCAACTCAACGAACACCGCCCTTCACCGAAAACATGTCGATCATATGGCGCAGGGTAAAATCTCACGCCGGAGTCATTGGCAATAGATCGAATGCGGTTATGCATAAGCAATCCCACATTCACCTGGAAACTCTGCTTCCGTATAAAACATCACCTCCGCTCGCGGTGTGATGGAGGCATGATGCTTGGGATGCTTGGTCGGCGGAAGGTGGGTGCAAACAAAACGGTGGACCATCTTCCACCCCATGACCGGTTGTTTTCTAGAAAAATGGTGGGGACTCCCAAGGAATTTCTCCGCCAACCCACCCGAAAGTATTCAACTATCATCTCGCATCCGCTCCATATCTTGGATGTTAAGAAGATGATGTGTACTCACCCGGGCCCATAGGTGTGTAGAGAACACCCAAGTATGTGTTTATACGCTCAATTGTGAAGTCAACTTGGACCCCACGAACCATAGCAAATGACGCTGTCCCCGATTATGCGCCACGTGTGCATAAAACTCCCATACCAATATGGCATTGAACCTAGCCGAGGATCGGCCATGTCCGAGATATCATGGTACTCAAGAATCTACGGTAGAAGCATATGATAGTCCGCCAACTCGATGCCTCTTTCTCGGTAACAGTCTCGAGTTCCAATGCCATCGAAATGACTTATAAATCTATAAGGACGAGAATTGTGGAACCCCACACAATCAAGGGTTCAGCATCTCCTGAACCGCTTTGCTGACCACTAGGATGATGATTGGTATGGCTACCTTTTGGCCCCATTGAAGCCGATGAATAAAGGCATCTAATAATCTATTTATGGAATGGAAAAGGAGCTTGAATTATCGGGGATGATGCCCATCGAATCTAAGCTTGTTTCAATGGATTTCTTGAAATCGAAGTGGTCGGAGCTAAATCGAGCACGGATCGATATACCGAGAGCCTACTTCACCGAATCGGAGTTGAAAATTCAGAATTTGCTCGTAATTCAGTTTAGACGATGAAGAAGATGAAGAAAAGTGGTTAGCAAGTGGCGTGAAGAACAAAGAGCAGAGCGAGCAGGAGGTAAGATGGTGGCTTTATGGTGAATTAGGTGGTGGATTGTGGTTGTGCCGTGGTGGTGATGATATCCAAATATGAAGGAGGATGAGATGAAGGTTTGGTAATTGAAATGATGAAGAAATGTTGGTGATGGTGGGAGTAATGAAGGTGGAGAGTTGGAGTTGGAAAGGGTTAGTGGGAAATGGAGTGGAGTAAATAGGTGAGAGGATTGAGGATTGATTGATGTGAGAGGATATATGGGGAAGGAGAAATTGAGGGAAAAGAGGGGAGAAGCGGCGCGGTGTCCGATTCTACCATGCCCGATGCAAAGACGCTCATTCCACACTCTATCATATATGTCCAGATTGAAGTCCTGACCCTAGATTTAGGGTTTTTTGAGCTTGATCTATCAAGGTGTTACTTCGATAAATTGAGGGCATCTTTTTTCCTAGTTTTTCCAAACTCTAGTCCAAAGGTGTCCTCCACTGTTCTCGACTTCACTTCTTCTTCCTTTTTAGACTTTGTTTCCTCTTTCCTTGTTCTTTTCCGGACTCTCCTAACCTACTTCACTAGAACAACCAACAAGTAAAGAAAACCTTCCCACCATCCATTGGTTTATGGACTTTGGATGCGGTAGGATGAAAAAATCTCGTTGCTTCCCCAACTACTTTTATTGACTCGACTATCTGAGGGATGAGAAATAGTTCTTAGTTTAAAGTCGTTAGCCTCGACTTTCCTTTGGACTCTCCTCTTGTCGACCCTTGGGTTTTAACCCGCCAAACCCGCACTCTGAGGCCTTTACCAACTTGCACCTTCCCTCTTTCGATGAATGCTCTTTCCTGGATTTTCAAGCCAAGATAAAAGGATTCTTCCTTACCATCTAGAAGAGCAGCTTTTGACCCAAGCGTGGTAGACTTTCGAGCTCTCGTCAGGCACGTTGGCTCTCATCACCCACGCACTTGGCTTCCTCTCGCTTCAAGATTTATCTTTACTCGAGGGTTCCACTTTTTTGTTTCTTCAAACAAAATCCATCATCAGGCAAAGTAGTAGTGGGTGTCTCCTCTTACGCCTTGTCGTGGTCCATTTCCTCATTTTCTCGAAGTAGGACTGTCATAAACTCATGCTCAGCGGTCTCCACTATAAGCTATTTATGCCTAACATACTCTATCTCAAAGATCTTAACCTCTCCCGAACTCGAACTCATACGGCACCTTCCTGGTCTGTTATCTAGTGGCTCTAGGATCCCAAAAGTTCTAGCATCATTATTTATCCAAAGTGTTATGTCGCCACTGTCATAATCCAGGAAGCCTCTGCTATTGGATGAAAACGGACGCCCTAACAAAACGTCTGAACTAGGGTCATCGTCACGTCTAAAACCAACAAATCAATGGGAAATTTAAAATCTCCTATCTTGATGGTGTGGTCTATTAGCATGCCATCGGCTATGTCAACTTTATGATCAACAAACCTCATGGCACGCCTCTGGTCCATGACGACCTTGAAGTTTAGCTTTTGTCATAGCGAGAGTGGGATGATATTGCAACTCGAACTAGAGTCGCACAGTCCTAATCCTAAAGATACACCATTGATTGAAATAGGAAGTCTACACGTTCCAGGATCTCATTGTTTTTCTACTACATCTGAGTCCGGGTAATCCTCGGGATCAGAAGGGCAATAGTCGAGATCCTCTTCGGATCTCGAGTCGGAAGATGATATATCAATTACTTGAACAAGATACTTACCTCTCTTGTAACGCCGTAGTCCTCAGGCTTGCTTCATTTTCCTCTTAGTTTGTCTTGCTTCTTCTTCCATCCTCACTTGCTTCTTGTCCGCTTGGTATTGCTCGTATACCTTCGAACCAGGATACATTGAGATCATTCGAATGTTCAAAAAAATGCGAGGCATCGTGCTGGTTTGGTTTTAAATCCCATAAATCTAGTCCGGAAAAGATAAGAAGTATCATGTATGCCCTGCAGAAGAGACAAAAAAACGAAACACGGTTAGCGACCTTCCGCTCGGGCCGGTTCAGACTCCAACCTGCGGACCTACTAACTAAAAACTAATAGAGATAAACACAGAAGCATAGAGACAATCAGAGTTTGAATTTCTGGAACTCGATTCATAGAAGTGACACCACGCTGAATCGAGCTCGATTTTCTCTCTCGATCTCACAAAAGATTGCGGTATATACAAAACGACTCAAGACCCTCAAATAATAATATAACATAAAAACAAATAGTTCTTGATTGGTAATAAATGAATTTATTAACAAAGTTAGCCATTGTCCCCGGCAACGGTGCCAAAAACTTGATGTCGCGCGTGAGGTCGCTTATACTAGCAAGAGTACTAGGTCAAATCATAGTATAGCAACGGCGAATCAAGGTCGATCCCACAGAGACAATGCGACTTTATAAATAAATGCACCTAACCTAATTAAGAACACACAGACGGTCTTAGACCAACATAAGAACGAGAACAAACATAGTATACCTCCCTTCCCAACCTTTCTCACAACTTGGTGTAACTAATTCTTATGTGTACTCCCCCCAGTAATTCCCCAAATCAATCAAAACATGTATTGACTCAGTTTTAGCTACGGGTGCAGTCTTCTAACCTTGTCTAATTCTATTGAAAGGACAGTAAACGTGTATGTGTAGTTATCCTCCTTCGTTGGTTGTATTAACCCACTCGAAATAAGTACTAGAAAGTGCCGGCTCAAGACCGAGAAAATCCCTAAGCAGCAATCGTGGATTGACTAGCACGTTCCTAGAGATCGATCAAGACTATGTCTTAATCACTTTATCATCATTCATGTTAATTTACGATGTACGAAAAATAGATTGGCCAGATCTAACCTATCGTGAATTAAACCTGTCCATCAACGTAGCTGACGCTGAGTCTTTAGATTAAGTTAACCTAAAATTGCCTCGATTTAGCACTTTAGACCACCGTTGAATTGAGTGTAGTGGTGCTTAATTCCGTGAGCTACAATTGCTTTGCTTTAATTAACTATGGTAAATTACGGGTCATTACACATTCAAATTAAATACAACACGTAAAAACAAGTAAATCAACCATAACTAAGACCTCAAGGAACGCTCAAACTTTAATCTTTGGTTATGGAGATCTAACTTGATCTACCTCAAGTTAGAGATGGCGTGGAAGAGGGAAACCGGAAGAAAACGCAGAATAATAAAAGCTAACTCTTTATTTCATCAAAAGATATAAAAGTGTATATGAATATATGTTGTACATACAAGCATGTGAAATTTGTGGCGTTATATAGACATAATAGCCGACATATGACTCAATAAAACCCTAGCCGACTTAGTAAACGCTGTAGGGTTAATTTTGTGTCTTCCAAGTACTCGATTCATCGGGATTGGGTTTCGAGCTATCGAGCCCAACTTCAGCTCTTTTATTTGATGATCTCTTCGTGTACTACTTTAACTCGGCCCTTCACTTCCTTTGGCCCGCATCAATGCCCTAGCTGCTTTGGAACAAGGTACTCCTATAAAACACGTGAAACAAAGAAAAACAATACCAAATCCACGAGGAAATTATGTAAACAAAGAATCGACACCTAGAGAACACTCACTACGCAATTAACATGTATTTCACATAATATTCCACTTATCTTTCTTTCCTTGAGCATAATTCAGGCAAATAAAGACATAATTTAAGGTACCAAATAGCATGTTATCGAGAAGCCTTACGCCAAACATCGAGAACAACAAGGCGGAAGACAAAACGATAGACTCGGGCAACTAAACCGACTAACACAACGATCGAAAGCAACACATGCCGCATTTAAACTTCATTAAAAGACTTTATTATAATCACAAATACAATCAATCCATTACATCTTGATGTCCCCAAACTCGACCACCGATTTCTATCATTACCAATGTAGAGAGTCTATACCCAAATTACAATACAATAAAGAATAACAAACTCTAGTTGCATCATCCCGTGGTCACTCCTCAAAGGCCTAAAAACAATGTACATTACACCACCTTCTCAGGCGGGGAACAATAAAGAATACATACTTAGTAAGGGTAGAAGAATCGATACAATCAAATAACATACATAAATAGATCACATGAATAATTTCAAATCACTATCACGTAGGTTGTAATAGTAGAGTTCACTCACCCTCTACTAGCCCCATAGTGTAACCTCGCTCAAGTAGGTTTGTTATACTACAACAAAAGAACACTGCGTATGGTGAACACCGCACCTAATGTGATCATAGATGAAATGTTTTGGCTTGAAGTCCATTTATCCCCCATTGTTTCCATGGCAAATTTTATTAGATTATTATTACTATTATTTGTTATTTGGTTTTTTATTTTTATTATTAAATTTTGTCCTACATTGGTTAGAGTTGTTTTATTTCTTTCATTGTAGCCTATAAAAGGCTTTAGTTGTACTCTTTTTAATCAGACAAATTTTGAGATAAATGTAATTATTCGAGGCTTTAAGCTTTGGTGAGTTTTCTCACGTTGATGGATTCCAAACCGGACTTATCAAGGTTGTGTGCAAACCTTGTGAGTGTCCATATATACCAATGTTTTTGGCTACGGGTTAGCCAAGGGTCGAGGCGCTCGCTTTATTGATGCCTTCAGTCAAGTCCCTGGGCATTTTCAGATCTGATTCGTTTACGGATCACATCACTTAGATCGTGCTTCTGCGATCAGTATCCAAATATCCCTTGGTTTTTTTTTTTTTTTTTTTTTTTTTTTTTTCATACCTGTTCTTGAATTATCAATAAATAAATAAAGTCCCAGCCATTTTTTCTTGCGTGACCTTCATAAAAAAATTTCCCAGGAAATTCCCAAATATGTATATATATATATCAGCCAAATAGGCCAGCACCTGAGCCGAAGGGAACGATAGATTCACTTGCACTATTGACACAAAGATTCGGAAGGAGAGCTGGTGACATCCCGAATGGGTTAAAGCTTTTATGTTAATTTAAAAATAAGGTTCAGAAATCCGATCCCGCCTTCCTTATAACAAAAGACGTTGACGAAACACTACCGCTTCCTTAAAACCTATGGATGACTTTGAGAAAATCCACGCCATAGGAAAAAAGACAAAGATCCCATGTTTCTAAAAGTGTTAAGCTCCTCCAAAAAAAGAGAAATACAAAAGGATGCATGGAAAAAAAGAAACTGTAGCAGCAACATCTTGAAGGGCTTTGCATTCGGCATCTTGAAAGGCATCACAATGAGTGGCGTAAGAATTATCCATCCAACGGTTTGCGGCGAAATTTGAAGTTGTATAAACCTATTCTAAAGCTTTAACCTTTTGTTAAAGCCACCATTTTGTGGATGCTCTCATGCTCCAGTTGTACCACAAAGGACCACCACAGATAATGTTCTTTACAGCAAGAATCATTCCCAAAATTATTTCTTCTCCACTTAACGTTAACACCTCATTTAGTTCCCCAAGCTACTTCATTCCCGCATACACTATCTCTTTCAACCCCGGCCGACGTCCCCATCTAATCAACAAAATGGTTTGATTTTATTACACCTTAGCCTCCCCAGCCCACTTGATCGACCACCAATACCTTGACATCATTTCTTCAGGATCGACTCGACTACACGGACCATGCCTTCATCCAAGGGCGGAGTCGATTTTATGTCGGGGTTAGAATAATTTTTTTCATGATAGTTGTTTTGTACGATTTTTTTCAAGTACACTTGAACAAAAATTACACAGAAAACACCCAATAGATAACATTTTATAAAAGTTATGAACAAAAGGCGATAAAATAGAATTTGGATACAACGCGTCTACTACTACCCAATTCATCATTCAAAACTTATTTTTCATTTAAAATGTCAACATGACTAGATACTAAATACTCAATCACTTCAATTGCAAATTTACGATGTTTCCGAGAATTGAATTCATCAATAACGGAATCAACATCAAGATTTTGAGAGAAGTCTCTTTCAATATAAACCGTCATGGAATCCATAAAGGAACTCTTCGTCCATTTTACTATGGAGAATGGATTTAACATACTTCATAGCGGAAAATGCCCTCTCTGTGGTTGCCGTTCGGATCGGGAGAGTTAAGATGAGACGAATCAACTTATCATCAAAAAGTATATTTGAGATTTGTTTGTCTCAACTAATTTCCGACACAAATCAAAATGGTGGACAAACTTTGAAACATTGGATGTTGAATGACATTATACTCATAATGTGCCAATTGCGATTTAAGTTGATGCATATCTTGGCCAGTGAAGTCGTTGGGATAAAAGTCTTTTGCAAGGGTGCATATATTCTCAATGTTGAAGGACTTGAAATCATCCTTTGGATCCAAAGATGCACTTAGTTTGAGGAGCTCAACTGCTTCATCACTAAATCTGTCGTTTAACTCCTGCAGCTGAAAATCAATTGCATTGTTAAATATGTCAAAATGGTAGTAATGCTCAACCGTGATATTGCCTCTTTGTTGACATGAACGACCATTAGCATCTACATGACGAGAACTCATGTCTGGAATGGGAAAATTATTTTTTATGCAAACTTTTATCACACCCTCCATCAACATATCGAAACCTTCGGCCCTTAGCCAGCCAAGAAGTTTTTTGGTAGATGAGACAACATCCATGGCACTCAAGATATCAACATTCTTTCGCTGCAAGGATTTAGAAAGTAACTCGGTTATTGCCATGATTTTGTGCATAGTATGTAAGATAAAGATGAAATCAAATGATCTCATCGTGATCAAAGCACCGCCGCTTCTCCACATGCAAAATGAGACGACCCATCATCAATAATTGTTCCAAGTGTCATAATAATAGATGTGTACATATCTATCATACCACAAATAGAATCAAAATGCGAACTCCACCGAGTCGCTCCAGCACGGTGCAATGTACCAATTTGGTTGGCCCTCTACCGCCTCTCACGCTCACCAAAGAGCCTATAGAATCTGCAATCTCATTAGCTTGATTTGATTGCAACTCATTGTGACGCTTGGGCGAAGCTTTAATGATATTCACAATGGTGGTCAATTTAGAAAAGAATAAATAGATATGTGTTCTTCTCAAAGAAACAACTAATGCTAGTTGTAAACGGTGTGCAAAACAATGAACATAATATGCAGATGGACAATCTCTAAGAAAGAGTGCTTGTAACCCATTCCATGCACCACGCATGTTTCTAGCACCATCGTAGCCCTCGCCTCTCGCAAGTCATTAACATCTAAATTGGATCGAATAAGAGCATCACATATCTCTTTTAAGATTTGTCATTTGTATCTCAGTAACATGTATAATATCAAGAAAGCGCCTCGCACAAAACCACAAGCATCCACAAATCTCACAACAATAGCCATTTGTTCCTTGTTAGATGAATCCTTCGATTCATCAACCAAGCAACAAAATTTAGCGCTCCCGATTTCACATGAATCTTTCTTCTTACTTTATTAGCAAGGATATGTAGAACTCTGCTTTTGAATCCCGGTGATGTGAACTTTGCATTTGCGGAGCATTTCCTAAGACAACGGCACCAATATCTAATTTCAACTTTCCCATAAACTTTATCATCTCCGAATGTTGCCTTGATTTTTTGAATGCAATGACTCGTCATGTCCTCTTAAAGCACAACCTTGCAAAGTAAGCCAATTAATACCTCAATCGTTGTTCCCAAATCAGAGCGGTTTTTTTTTTGAATATCCTCCTCACTTGCTTTATTTATCACCATGTCAATATGTCGAGGTACATTCATTAACGCATGAACCGAATCCACAGAATTATTATGTGGTGAATTAGGACCATCCACATGTTTCAAGAAACTACAATTATCACCATCATTGACCCTTTTCCAATTTGTAAATCCATCAACAGAAAATGCACGATGATGCATCGGATTCACATCGAAAATGAAGCATGGGAAGCAAAACGCAACATTTTTTGAATGAGAGTACTCTAATCATGGAAATTTTTTGAACCAGTTGTATTGAAAACTACGATTTTGTTTTCCATACTTAGACATGGGATATTGTGAAAGATGTGGTTGATATGGACCCATTTGGATATAAGCTCTCCGTATCTCATCTTGTTTATTGATAGGATGTTTTCAAATCGGAATACGTAATCCGGGATCCCTCACAATATTCAGATCAATGGGGATACTATCAGTTTCAACTCTTTGTAACTTGGAAGGAGGGGGATTCGAAATAGAATGAGGGTTTTCTTCAATAGGAACTGAAGGAGATGGTGCGTCTCTTTTTGATGTGTCAGTTTTTCTAAAGAACGAGAAAAGCATTTTTTCTTTCTTTTGTTCTTGATGTTGTTGTGCCATTATGTCTTATGCCCTATAAAAGTAAAATTGATTCAATGTCTCATCATAATATGAACAACACTATAAACAATACTACTACCCAACACCACAAAAATGAGCCACTAAGCCACTAAAGCCAGTATCATTCATTTGCTATTAACAAAAATCGAGCTCCACAACTATTTAAAATCACTAAATTTCATACATTCAGATTTGAGTATTCATAGATGATCCAAAATACTATTTTTTTTTAAATGTTTGGTCTTTCATGGATATTAACTGCACGAGTCGTGTACCAAAATACATCACAAGTTCACTGAATAAATAATTGATCAGTTTTTTTTTTCTTCCTGTACTATCTTTCATCTAACTTCTAGAATTGGTACGGACTAAGGACCACTTCAATATATATATATATATATATATATATATATATATATATATATATAAGCTTAGACACAACTACAACACTACTCACAGTCTCACACAAAGTAAGCAATACTACTAACCAATTCAACAAAAGCTAAAACAAATAAACAATAACAAAATTTTCTACAGCCAACAAACAACATTTTTTTACACAACAAACAACAACAATTTGAGGAAACAATTTAAGAAATGAAGAAATATCTACACAACAAACAACACTACAAGAATTCGAAATTAACAATTTCAGATTGGACAAACCTGCTTCAAGCAATAGCACAAATCAAATCATCCCTTCTTTCAAATAGCACAAACCATCCTTCTTTCAAAATGGAAAATATCAATAAATTGAACCCTAGAAAATGAAATTGAGGTCAATAGATTAGTGTGTGTTCTCTCCCTCTTGCAGAATTAGTTTGGTGAAGATGGAAGAATAGAATATTAGGATTATCTTGAACAATTACCTTGAATTTTTGGCGCAGAATTGAAGAATCAGTTGAAGAAAGCGGCTGTTGGTGTTGTTGCTCTTTATACGCTTCTCTGCTCCTCGCACAAGAAACAATGAGTTATTTTTTTAAAGACATAAATCGCTTTTAATGTTTATTATTATTATTATTATTATTATTATTATTATTATTATTATTATTATTATTATTATTATTATTATTATTATTATTATTATTATTATTATTATTATTATTATTATTATTATTATTTCCTAAGGTGGGCTAAACTAGTGGAGCTATCAATGGATTGCTATATACCTAATAAAAAATTTATGGGTGGGCTAATCTGAACGTGAGTCCGCCCTTGCCTTCATCTCTAGCAAACGATGGTTAGGATCTCTAGGGTTATGCTTATAGGTAGGTCAGCAGCTAGGCGATCGATTTCTTCAAACGAGATAGACTGATGGCATATGAAACTTAGTGTCGTCTGTCTTTTTCTTCTCTCTTGTCATCTATTCTCAGTTTGATTTGGTTATGAGGAAGAATAAAAGGTGTTCGTGATGGTCAAGATGGGTAGTGCTACAATTTTGATTGGCGACATGGTTTAAAGTCGCGGTCTCGGTAACCGACTCGGAGACCACTGAGTCACATAACTCGTCGCGTACGGTATCGTTTCGGGCGAGGCGGGTTTTCCCCCATTAAAAAATTTGAAAAAAATCAAAAAAATAAATAAAATGAATAACTAAACACAACATCAAAATGTCCCAAAACAATCATCAAAATCATTTCTTTTGATTAAATACAACAAAATATGCGCTGTCGCGTTACGTTTTATATGAGTATTTGTGGTTTTGATGTTTGGTTTTGTTTCTTTGTCTGGGTAATTAACATCAGGGATTTAATTAGGTTTTGTATGCTTCAAAAATTGAAGAAATTTAATGAAAAAATGGAGGAGTTGTGGTGAATAAAAGCTGTGTTGTGGGTTGTGAAGTTTTTTTTATGATAATTGTGTATGATTTTTTTTTTCCTTATAAAGAGGCTGGAAAACTGGATAATTATTGAAGGTATGTGAGTTGTTTTGATTCTTGACAATTGACAAATTCACATGTGCACTATTTCTTCTGTAAAAAAGTAAATAATAATGATTTTGTCTACTACTATGCTTTTGGAGTGAAGTTTATTGTCAAGATTGGATGAATATTGTGTATGATTGCTTTTGCTTTATCTTTCTTCATGTTTCCAATCGAATCACTAGAGTTCCCACTTAAATCGGATTGACTAGGCCGAGATTGGCCGAGTTTTGCCGATACGTACCCGATTCAAGTCTAAACCGAGATGAATCCGCAACTTTGTACCGGTATGCTCCGAGTCGGAAACGAGTCGGCCGAGTCAGGGCCGAGTCGGCCGAGACTTTGAACCATGATTGGCGATCGTCAACCCGGTGGTCATGGAGGTTGATTGGCGATCGTCAATGGAGGTTGATGGTGATGCATTACGAGATAGTTTGGGGTATATATACGTTTTTGAAAGAAGTTGTTAAACAATTGGAATTGGGTATGAGGGTTCCTATCTTCTCATCGAGTGTACATATATACAAATTCAACCTTCGGGAAGAACTCTGACGATGTCCGGGTTATGACATGCCAACATACAAGCAATAAATACAGACCAGAACCCCAGGTGGGAATTCCGATCGCCTAGTCACGACCTCCACGTACTCTCACAATTAAGCTTTTTCAAAAGGTGGATAACTATGGCTAATTAAGATTTTACATATATTGGAGATCGAGTTGGCATTTGAATAGTTTTACTAAAGAAAAAAAGACCACTTTTTCTGGTGATTGTGTTAATTGTAATTACTTGTTGCAATTATTATTGTTGTTGGGATTATTGGTGAATTTAGACATTGAGTAATGTGAAAAGAGAGTCATATAGATGCTTGTTTTCGGATATTCACGGAGGCACAAAACACTGTGCTGGATCGAAATTTTGAGAAAATGAAATGACGTGTTGGTGATATGAGAAATGAGATGATGACCCATTTTCAGAATATGTTAAAGGGAGTAACTGAGCAACCTAATCATGGGGGTAGAATTAACCGTGGTGGTACAAGTGTTGTTAAGAAAACTTCTATAGAACTATCTTCTGCATATTGTGTTCAGTGTATAAGGAGTGATCATTACTATTATGATTGCCCTAATCTATGGCAGAAAATACGTAGTTTATGTGGGAAATCACCCAAGGACGACCATGTGGATGTTAATATCCCAGAGAAGATTGTAGAGACCATCGTAGAGATTGCTAACACTTGAGCGGAGGATTTGAAAAATGATGATGATGAGCGCATGGTAGGGGAGCCTAAGCCAAATTTTATGGAGACATTGGAGGAAAATGAGCCAGAACGCACGGTGGAGGAGCAAAATTCGGTTGTAATCAATGCTTGTTCATATTTTGTTTTGCCGTCCTTCCAGGTACATGACAATCCTTCACTTGAAGATGATCCGGCTCCTATCTCGCCGCGGGTTATTCATGTTCGTGAACCCATTGTTAGCAAGCCGGCACACCAATATGTGGACCCTTTTGCTATATTTAGTGAGGCATATCCGACTGGTACTTGCTATTCTTGTCTTGCTGTTTCACAAAGAGTCAACCATGAGTCTATTCTGCCGAAAGAGCTTTATGATATTGCATGTATGGTGAATGAATCCTCTACAAAACATGCCATTGGAGGCTGTTTGTCTATCGGCTTGTGTTTGATCCAGGGGTTTGACTGGTGTCTTTTTGTGTTTCTTTGATATTGACATGTGTGCAATTTATGACGTCCTCTTGATTCGAGTACGAATCCTTTCCAACCTGGCTCTGATACCAACTGATTTGATCCGTAACTGAATCAGACCCGAAAATGCCCGAGGACTTGACTGAAGGAACCAATAAGACGAGCACATCGACAATTGGCTAACCCGTATCCAAAAACCTTGGTATATATGGACATCCACAAGGTTCATTTACTTCCTTGAAAATTCCGGTTTGGAATCCACCAACGTGAAAAAACTCACCGAATTATAAAGCCTAAAAACAATACATTAATCTCAAAATTTGTCTGATTAAAAAATAATACAACTAAATTCTTTTTATGGGATACAATGAAAGAAATCAAATAACTCATAACCAATGTGAGAAAAAATTACATAATAAAAATAAAAAATAAAACACCTAATAATAAATAATAATAAAACTCTAATAAAACCTGCCATGGAAACAATGGGGGAGAAATGGACTCCAAGACAAAACGTCTCATCTTTGATCATATCAGCACCACAACACATTCAGCACCTCAAAGGCGTAGACTATATCGTGAGGAGGATCACCCGAGTCCCTTGGCATCAGACCAAGTGGAGAGGTGTAATAGTTCCATTCTGCGAAGATTAGACGTGCCTCACCAGTGATTATAGTGTTTTAGCTTTTAGACACAACACATATGTTTATTACGGATTAAATCTGACCACCTAATTAATTCACATAAAAGTCTTCCTAAGGACTTCTTGTCCTAGAAATCTAATTAAGCTACCTAGCACATTGTCAATAAAATATTTACTACTAAGTCAACATCCCACAAGGCCTAAACAATCGACTTCTGGTGCTCCCACCTTCTAAGTCAATTGTGGTGGCAGCCAAGGATACCAGAAGTTGAAGTTAGACATTGTCAATTAATAGATAATGCCCCAAAGACATACATACCAAACAACAACAAGTTGTACACAAGAAAACATCAAAATATGATTAACATGCACCTTGGTGTCTGACAACTCTATCTAAAATATTAAATAACAATATGCTTCATCTCGGTGCATGCCAAGAGTGATTTTGGTCCGTAAAATCAAGGCTTGGAAGAGTTTGGAAAGGGGATTGAAATCTTATTTTTGAAAACTTCTTTATAGGAAGTCAGACTAGTAGGTATATTAGACTAGTAAGTGACTCGTCTGATTTACAAAGCCGATCTGAATGTTAGAGTATATGTAGCGGAATAAGTTTCTTTTGAAATAGTTTTTAATTGAGTGGGTTACTGATCGTCTGCACATATGTAAGTTGTGTATACTAGAAAGAGTACTTGGTCACTCATAGTATAGCAAAAGGCAAATCAAGGTTGATCCCACAGAGACAAGGTTAATTCAGTTTTAGCTATGGGTGCAATCTCCTAACATTGTTTACTTCCATAGGACGGACAGTAAACGTCCATGTGCAGTTAACCTCCGTACTTGGTTGTATTAACCCATACGCAATAAGTTTTAGAATGTACCGGCTCAAGATTGAGAACCTGCCTAGGCAGCTATCGACACTGACTATCATGTTCCTTAAGATTGATCCAAACTGTGTCCTAACTAACACGTCACGTTGCAAGTCCTTCATGTTAATTTAAGAAGTACGACAAGTAGGTTGGCCAGATCTAACCTATTATGAATGAAACATGTCGATCAACATAGCTGATGCTGAATCTCCAGATTTAGGGTGACCTAAGGTTGCCTCGCAATTGCGATATAGACCAATGCAATTGCGAGCACGGCGGTTCCTAAATTTGGAATTTCATCTTACTGTTTTGATTAATTCTTGTAAATTAAGGGTGCATTAAACATGTAGATTAATTACATCACGTCAAATAAAGCTAATCTACCATAACGAAAATATAAAAGGAAAGTTCAAAGCTTCATACCTTCAATTATGCTGGATCTAGCTTGATCAACTCAAGCTAGTTGATAACTTGGGAAAGGAAACCAATGGAAAACTCAAAAGCAAAAACGAAGAAACTCTTTATTTCATAAAACTCAATAATATTCAAAAGTACATCTTACAATAGGGATGTTACAGGCTATATATAGGCACTGTAAAACCGACTTGAACATCTAAACCCTAGCCGACTTAAACATAACATGGCAGTCTCGATTTTTTGTTGCCTAAGGTCTCGCAATTGCGGCTGGGCTTCTGCAATTGCGGACCTACCTTCATCTTTTCTTACCTTAGCAAATTTCTTCGTGGACCTCCTTGCTTCGGCCTATCAACTCTTTCCGCCTGGATTCACCTCTTCAATGCTCCTGAATATGTTACACCTAAAAAGTATGGAAAACGAGGCAAAACAGTACCAAATTCAAGGGATAAATATGTAAATGCAGATTTAACGACCTAGGAACATACACTATGCATTTGACACGTATTTCACACAATGACTGGACTATCTCTCGTCAATTGAGCATGATTCGGGGTAAATAATAGTATAGTTTATAGTACTGAATATTGTGTTATCAACTACCCCTACTTAGCTTCTGATCGTTACGAACAAGAAGGCGAATGAAAATGAACTCTTGGACCAATATGCAAGTTATTTAAAAACAACTATGTGTCACAAAGTCATGATAGGAATCATGTCAATTACTATCCATAAGTAGCGCATTAAACAATATTCAATTCATGAACCGGTGTGTGTGTGTGTGAAATAACTCTCAAGCATCAGTAACGTAGACATAATCGCATTATTTTAACTTAAGTCTGTCTAGAAAATCACAAGAATGTTTGTCCCTTTACTCCATTGATTTTTTTAATTTATTACGAATTTTTAGGTCAATTATACTGGACAAGGAGGATCGAGAACTGAGTACTACTCCAAGGCTCGCATTTATCTTATTCAATTATTTATTTATGCGAGGGCGGGTAGACTATCAAGCAGAAACTTGCAAAGGTGAGTGTCTAGAAAGAAACCACATCAAATCTAACACCGAACTTGCTACCCTTTTGCCAAAGAAATTTTTTTATTCTTTTTCAGGCAAGTTGGACTCTCTAAAAAATCTATCTATCATCATGGTCCGCTCAATTGGATGAACTACCGAATCTATTAATTCTTAGCCCTTATAAGATCCACAACATGACCTAAATGACCTTAGACAGAACAACACTCGAAAAACTAAAGTCAACGCAAGTCAATATAAGGTGTCATCTATACTATACACTGAACAAGTGTGTTATACGTGCTTAAAGACGGTTCATTAAAAGAATATGCGGTTAATACACAACTACTCAAAAAGTTGGCACGACTTCCGTCCGTACGTTCGTGAAACAAAGGTGTAATTAATTAGCTCCAAGAAGTTAAAGACTTCATCTCTTTTACAATTTTATTAGGAAACTAATCAAGAAGGGAAGTGGTGAAAAATGCATAAAAAAGAATCGAGATAGTCGAAACATGGAAAAACACATAGTCAAAAGCTAAGTGGCGTTCCTACCCCCACTTAATCGAAACATTGTCCCCAATGATAAAACGATTAAAAACGAGAAAGGAACTTAGCTTTGCTAAGCGCAGAGCTTGGAAGGGAATTTGTATCATAATGATGTCGGGTGAAAGAAATAATCCATGAAATCTGCAATAATTCTTACAAAAAAACAAAACGAAGCTCTCGGGGTAACATAAATCGATATAACAAATCGACGGCAAAAAAAAACAACAAAATAAATTCCAAACAGATTAAGCCCATGAAATTCATCATATTTTTAATAGAAAAGCCTACAATGTTGGTGTAAAGTCGGGAGTTACTAATAATAATAGAAAAGACAATAATGGAGAAAATACATAAAAAACAATTGGAAAAATTGTATAATCATCGAATCGGACCTATAGTAGTCCTCCGGAGGGAATGGTGATCGTTCAAAACCGGGTTGCGCAGAAGTAGAAGGTCCGCTGCGGAAGCAACGCGGCAAATCGACGTGGTGCAGTCCGAGTGGAAAGGCGAATGGTGGAACGCCGAGATGATGCATCATATGATCCATCTTCCGTGCAAATCGGCAATCTCTCAAGCAAATCCCTCATTGATCTCCTCGCCGAGATCTAGCTCCACTGTGAATAGGGGTGCATGCCCCATCTAAGCTGGACGCCATCTACGTCGTCCATCGACGGTCACTGCAGCATTATTATGGATCGACCTCGTATCCACTCTGTCATCAGCAACTAAAACTGGGCATCAAGCTTGTATTGAAAATTCTTTGATCATATGCCCGTATGGTAGCAGCTCGCGGGAGGTATTGACAACGTAACGAATACGGGAGTGCATAAGCGAACTGGGGTTTACCTTATTCTTGATCTCGAGAAAAAACATGAGGCCTGCTAGTCTTAGTGTAATCGAGGCATGATGATCGCAGGGAAGCATATGAGAAATGACAAACCTATGCAATACTCTCCTATCCCATGATAGTTCATTCGCCAGAAATATTGTTGGGTACTCAAAGGAATCTCTCTACCACTCGACGTCAAAATGTGCAGCAATAATCTCTAGCCTCTCCAAGTTCGGTACACTTATAGTAGTAGTGTACTCATCTAGACCATTTGGATGTGTTCTCAATGCTGAAGTGCGCATTGATCCTATCAATAGAGAAGTCAATACGAACACCCCGAACCGTAGCGAACTGGGCTCGAGGGTTATGCGAAACATACGCATAAAATTCTGGAGCGATGGTGGGGTTGAACTATTCTGGAATCTCGTCCATAGACAACCATCTGTGGTGTCAAATAAAAATAGGTAAAAGCTCACCACAATCCTCGAGATCGACGCCTCTTTCCCAAGCAATAGTACGTGCATTCCAGTGGGTGCGGAATGACTAATAAATCTGAATCGAATCGAACTGCGCAACCTCATTGATTAATGGGATGGCATCTTCATGGCCATCTTGCTGCTCACCAGATCTTCTAGGTCCTCTGTTGCATCATTGGCCATGGAAACTAGGGAGTTAAGACTGTTGAGAAGAATGATTCTAGAAAATTTGGCTCGTTTTGGCTGCCGGGTGCTCGTAATTGCGAACTAAATTTTGCAGATTCTCAGGAACAGGAACTGAATTGGCTGCTGACTGGATAGGGCTCGCTGTTATGGTAAGGGGTTTGAAATTTCAAGATCCTGCATGTTTGATTTTCTGGAAATCTGCTGCAATGGGAAGAACAGAGATAAAGAACAGTGTTGCAGCAATGGTTGCAGCAACGGTGAAAATGCAGTAGCAGTGGGTTATGGTGCGGTTTAATGTTGGTTTTAGGTGGCTAAAATAGATTATTTGGGTGGTGGTATGCTGGTGATGCTGGTGTTGGGCTCGGCTAAACGGAGACGAAGAAGGAGAAATTCGGTGTTGTATGAAATGGGAGTGATGAAGTGGTGGTGAAGAAGTGGATTCAAATACGAGGAAATGGTTGAAGGTGGAAGAGTTTTAGGTGGGATGGTGGGGTGGAGTAATGGGTGAGAAAGGATTGAAGGTGATTGTGAGGGGATTTAGGTGAAGGAGTATGGGTGGGTTTTTGGGAAGGAAGAAAATGCGGGAGATAAGAGAGAGGTGATTGCTGACACTTCCCCGAGGCTGCCCGCAATAGCGCGAGGCAACACTCGCTTGCGAGGTGTCTTAGAAAGTGTTCAAACCTTGGGATCATGGTTTGATATGCTTGAAATTGCGAGAGCTTGTTTTTCCCATATTCACTCAGAGTTTGATCCAGCTTACCCTACACCGGACCCTTCACAATACTGACTCTTCCTTAACTATTTTTCAGATATCTATACATTTCTCCGACTCAAACCGAACCTAATTCACCTAAGTGGATAAAGAGTATAAAAAAACCTTCCCACCATCCATCGGTTTATAGCCTTTGGATATGGTAGGATGAAAAAAGCTCGTTTTCCTCTCATGTTACTTTTATTGGACTCGGTGTATCTAAGGGGTAAGAAATAGTTACGAGTTTAGAGTTGCCGGCTCGACTTTCCTTCTAACTCTCACTCTATTATATTTTCAAGATTTTACCCTCAAAACTTGCATTCATGAGGCTTTCACGTAGTATGCCTTCGTGGTGGATTTTATAAACGAAACAAAAGACAAGTAATAAAAATCGGTTAGTCGCTCCAAGTGCAAAGCTTGTAGTAAAGCGGTTATGCCGGTCGATCCTACGAGGAACGTGAGGTTGAATGTGTTTTTAAGTTGGGGAATGAGGAGAAGGACGAAATATTTCATCAATTGAGTAGAAGGGCAGTTTTGAAACTTTTGCATAAAGGACAAAACTATTTATTCACTATCGAAATTCACTTGTGTTCAAATTCACTTATTTAAATTCACCGACGAAATTCACTTTCGAAAATTCACTAATTTTCAAAATTCATCGTCGAAATTCACTAATTTTAAGGATTCATTATCAAAATTCACTTGTCAAAATTCACCGATTTCGGGATTCACCGAGGAGATTCACCGATTTTCGGATTCACTTGTTTGTCCTTCTCGCTATAAAAATTATGCAGTTGTCCTTCTCCCTATAAAAAATATGTAGCTGTCCTGTTACTTAAAAATATTTCAGATTGTGTCCTTATCCCTAATTTTCCATTTTAAGTTTAGGCTAAAAGTGTCACAAAACTAATAATTTTAGGTTTATCAAATAATGGGGAGAAAAGACAGACGAACAAGGATCCACAATTCAAGATAACCACAAAGGCTTCTAATTTCCTACGCATGCAAATCAACTAAGGCCAAGATTAACCTATACTAAATGCAAATTACTAATATCTTAGATAATTTGTTTATCAACTTTTATCAAAGATTGATTCTTCAAGCACGATAGGCATAAATTCTTTCGAACCTATTATCTAGGTTAACAATTTGATAACTTTCGTTTTTAGACAAATTGATTAATCGATTACTATTATTGGTGATTTAGGTATCATTCAACTATCATCAAACGAACATCACGGGCTTTATCTATCGATATTAAGCACAAAATAAGCGCAATATAAATCTAACCTTTTTCAAATAAAACACGTAAAAATAAGAAAAACGTAACGCCTCTTGAATTGCTTCACCCGTTCGTCCAACCCAAGAGTTTAGCTACTCATATTACCCTTGAAATCAAAAGATTGTTTTGATTGCATTCAAAACCAAAGAGAAAGACAAATATTGCTTTGTTTATTTATCAAAGTCGATCGTAGGTCGCCTCGATGTTGTTTTTAGGGTTTAATACAAGCTGCTATATATAGATAAACTAAGGCGGCTAGGTCAAAACTAAGTCGGTTGTGCTTCAGTCGGCGGTCGAACGCCCGTCTGGTCTTCCTGGACGCTCGTCCGCTCTACAATGAACTTCGAATCGGGCTGAGCTTTCTTCAAACGCCCGTCCAGCCCAGCGTCCAAACAGCGTCCAAACTTCCTGAATGTAAAATTTCCTCCTGGACGCCCGTCCATCGCTTTTCGCCGTCCATCCGGACGCTTGATCTAAATTGTGATCGAATTTGGGTTTCTTCAACTTTATCTTCAATCTTTTCCATCTTTATCTCTTCATCATCAATTAGCTCGAACTTTATCAACTTTTGATCATCTCTTGAACCTCAAACATGTACCTATAGCACATAAAAACATCGCAAAAATGTAATATCATCCAGATAATCATAAAATCAAGATTAAAACACCAAAATAAACCAATTTTACGAATAACTCATTAAAACCTCACTTGCTCAATAAATCCATTTAAACGCTCATTTTTTTATGCAAATTATCCAGATATGGGGGAAATTGACATAAAATATATATTCATAAAACGTGTAAATTCACCCTTAACAACTCCCCCCACTTAGCTTTTTGCTCGTCCCGAGCAAAACAAAACAAAATCAAGCTCGAGAAAGGTATAGACACCTCAACACATATAACGTACATTCAATAAATTAGAAGTTCACCCACGTGTGTGTGCATAGCCATAATAAATTTTCACTAAATCCACACTTGAATTGATTCAAGCAAACTAGCTAATACCCCCTTCAAACTAGCAATGAGTGACACTTATAAGATGCACCCTACAAAATGTGACATATCCCGAAAAATATGAGAGAATACATTTAGGACCTTTCTGAAACACTCAGAGGATAATCCCTACAGCATATCTATCAGTTTATACTGGGGATAAGATAGACGATAACTTAGTCTTACATTCATTCATACCACTTCTTATATAAGTTGATTTAATTATTTTCACATTTAAACGCACATCAGAATGAGCTATTGCCCTCATAGAAGAATAGGACATTTCAAGATAATCCCCTACCTTACTCCAATCATTAGGCGAATATAAACCGATCGTGTCGTGAGCTTTTGGTCATCATAGTGGAATAGGACATCGTGGTACACCTACCGCACCCAAATCATAAACCACTTCCGACACACACAATTACAATTATGTTTACTTAGAGATTTACAATTTGGCGGTGGTAAAGATTATTTTCTAGTAGCACGGACCAATCGAGCATAACACCTCAAGTAAACAATTTATTACTATTGCAAAGACTTAATCACGGTTCACTTATCACATTCAAACTTACAGATATTCACAGTATGTCATACTTCGGAACTAAATACAGACTATCATAAGTCTCAAGATATATACGTAGCACTAAGCGCATGACTTATAAGAAAATCAAAAATAACTAATCAAAAGGGATATAACTGTATAAATTAGCTCATCATTTACTATGGCTCGTGAAAAATAAATCAGGTGACACAACTAACTTATCAAACATATGATATATAGCATCAATGACTATTAAAACCGAACAAAAGTATGCCTTGCTTACTCAAGTAAAACAAAATTTTGAAAATTCAGCTCATTTAACATAGAATCATAACGTATTAAGCAAATGTGTAGATACACATCAAATCATTATTCCCCTCCCCCCCACACTTAAACCACAACATGTCCTCATGTTGTGCAGAAAGAAAGAAAAGAATACTTAGCTGGTTCCAAAGATGGTTGTCTGGCAGTACAGTGGTAGTGGTCAGGCTGGAGCATGAATAAACCGCTGCCCTCGTATCAGGAACAGATAACAATGACAGTAATAACGTGCAAACCTGCTCAAAAGTATCTGCAACACTCGACATACAGATAATCTCGGGGTATACGAGTAAACATACATAAACAGAGCATTCACAAACAGGACAAGGACGACCAACACAAAAACACCAAGGTTTTATTCCTAATAACCTAAAAACTTAACTAAAAAGAAAATACTTAAAGGACTAGGCTGCCTCCTAGGAGCGCTATAGTTATAGTCGTTAGCTTGACACCGTTCAATTCAGGTCTAGCCCCGGGTCGGGCCACTTTGGCTTTCTGCCGGTCATCTTATCAACAGAATTCTTAACAAA
This sequence comes from Gentiana macrophylla, assembly GCA_026214975.1. Lineage (NCBI taxonomy): Eukaryota > Viridiplantae > Streptophyta > Magnoliopsida > Gentianales > Gentianaceae > Gentiana > Gentiana macrophylla. The sequence continues at coordinate 216,643 of JAOBSW010000228.1, read as the reverse complement.
ATTATGACTACAGAAACAACAGTACAAACTCGGGATCCGACCCACCCATTTTTCCCAGGCCTGCTTGATCTTCTTTCTGACTGGGGCTCTTTTCCGTGCTTTATTTTTCTTCAAAGCCACTTCCTTCCAATATTGTTCCATGTCCCAGCTTCCGGCACAAACTTCAGCTGGTGATTCAGCACTATCATCAGAAAATAGGTCTAGGGGAAAACTCATCGCAATCATCGACTTCTGAAGTGATACAACCAAGCAAATCAAGGAATTTAACAACCTCGGGTGATTCCTTCGGTTGGCCAATGTAGTGTTTGCATCGTTGACCATTGACCTTGAAAGGCTGATCCCCAATCCCCTTAAGTTCCAAAACGCCGCTAGGAAAGACAGACAGGACCTCAAATGGACCGGACCAACGAGTCCTTAGCTTTCCGGGGAACAGATGCAGCCTGGAATTGTATAACAGGACCAGCTCGCCGGCATGAAACTCCCTTTTCTTGATCTTTTTATCATGAAGGAATTTCATCATTTCCTTGCTTATTTGTGAACTCTCATAAGCTTGGAGCCTGAACTCGTCTAATTCATGTATCTGCTGGAGCCTACGTTCTCCACAAGCTTGGGAGTCGAAGTTTAGGAACTTAGTTGCCCAATAAGCTCGATGCTCTAATTCTACTGGCAAATGACATGGCTTTCCATAGACCATTTGGTATGGTGATGTACCCATAGGGTTCTTGTATGCGGTCCTGTAAGCCCACAGTACATCGTCCAGCTTCAAACTCCAATCCTTTCGATGGGAGTTGACCGTCTTCTCGAGGATTTTCTTTATACTCTGATTACTACGCTCAACTTGCCCACTGGTCATCGGATGATATGGAGTGCCAGTCTTATGCTTAACTCCATACTTAGCTAACAGGCTATCCAGGGGTTTATTAATGAAGTGTGACCCTTCATCGCTGATCAGAGCTCTAGGGCAGCCAAACCTCGTAAAAATGTTTCTCTTCAGAAATTTCATTACCGTTTTATGATCATTCAGTGGAGTTGCGACAGCCTCTACCCATTTAGATACGTAATCTACACAGACCAGAATGTATTTATTTCCGCAGGAAGATGGAAATGGTCCCATAAAGTCAATGCCCCATACGTCAAACACTTCACACTCCAAAATGGGTTTAAGCGGCATATCATATCGCCTGGTTAAAGTACCGGTTCTCTGGCACCTATCACAGCCTTTGCAGAAAGCTTCGGTATCCTTAAAAATCGAGGGCCAGTAAAAACCAGATTGGAATATCTTCGCAACGGTCTTCCATGGATTGAAATGGCCACCAGTGGGACCACTATGACATTGCTCAATAATATCCCGTTGCTCGGATTCAGGGACACACCGGCGAAGCAACCCATCCTTGCAGATCTTGAATAGATATGGTTCTTCCCGCACATAATACTTTAGATCGTAGAAGAACTTCTTCTTCTCCTGGTAAGAAAATTCGAGATTGAGATAGCCGAATGAAGGTAATTGACAATCGAAGCATACCAAGGGGGGTCGGGAGTGTGGACATCCATATTCATAACACTCTCGAAGGATAATAAAGATCAATGTCCAGGGATCTTCCTCGACCACCGGCAATACTCTCGAAATATGGTCTCGCTACGGTGTTCTCACTACCCGTATATCCTTGATGTGAACATCGAATTCTTGTAGTGTAAGAATCCACCTCGGCCTCTCGGTTTAGCATCCTTCTTGTTCATCAAGTAACGCAAAGCCGCATGATCGATCCATACAATCACCTTGGCACCAAGCAAATAGTCTGCGAACTTATCCATGGAAAACACAACCGCTAACAGCTTCCTTTTCCGTAGTGGTATAGTTTGCTTGAGCCGATTCAAGGTATGACTCGCGTAAGAAATAGGTTGGAATTTACCATTAATCCTTTGCCCCAATACAGCACCAACAACGTAATTGGAGGCATCACACATTAGTTCAAATGGTATGTTCCAATCTGGAGAGATCAGGATAGGGGCAGAGGTCAAACGCTGTTTTAGCTCTTTGAAGGCACTTTGACAGTCATTATCGAAATTGAAAGTGACGTCATCTTTCAGTAAAGTTGATAAAGGTTTAGATATTTTTGAAAAATCTTTTATAAATCTCCTATAGAACCCCACATGACCAAGGAAACTTCTTACTTCCTTCGTGTTCCTGGGGTAATTCATCTTTTCAATAGCTTCTATCTTAGCTTTATCAACCTCTATGACTTTAGCGGAAATCTTGTGACCTAAAACAATCCCTTCGGTCACCATAAGATGGCATTTCTCCCAATTGAGAATCAAGTTCTTCTCCACACACCTCTGCAGCACTTTGTCTAGATTTTCAAGACAGTCCGTAAACGATGTGCCAAACACCGAGAAATCGTCCATGAACACCTCCATGCATTTCTCCACAAGTCCATCAAAGATAGCCAACATACATCTTTGAAATGTGGCTGGTGCATTACAAAGTCCAAAGGGCATTCGCCTCCAAGCAAAAGTACCATAGGGGCAGGTGAAGGTTGTTTTCTCTTGATCTACTGGGTTAATAGGGATTTGGAAATAACCTGAATAACCGTCCAGAAAACAGTAGAAAGCATGCCCCGCCAAACGTTCCAACATTTGGTCTATGAAGGGAAGAGGGAAATGGTCTTTCATGGTCACCTCGTTCAGCTTCCTATAGTCTATACAGACTCGGTACCCAGTGACTAATCTAACAGCTACCTCTTCACCTTTGTCATTCTTTTCAATGGTAATACCTCCCTTTTTAGGAACTACCTGAGTGGGGGACACCCAATCGCTATCAGCTATCGCATAAATGATCCCCATATCCAACAGCTTAATGATCTCTTTCTTCACCACTTCCTGCATGTGTGGGTTTAACCTTCTCTGTGGTTGCCTTATACGCTTTGCACCTTCTTTAGTTCTAATCTTATGCATACAGACGTCCGGAGATATCCCTTTTATATCACCTATCTGCCAACCGAAAGCTTTCTCATTTTTCTTTAGAACGTCAATTAACTCAACTTCTTCTTCTGCTGACAGTGTCGATGAGATAATCAGAGGTAAGCGCTCACCTTCTCTCAAGAAAATATACTTCAAATGCTGAGGTAGAGGTTTTAGAACAAGGTCCTCAGGAGGTTCCTCTAAGCTGGTCTTGGCTTCTCCCTGTTTCAGATCTTCCTCGCTGATAGGGTTAAAAATTCTTGCCTCAAGCAAATCAACTTCTTCTGAGGGGGAAAGAGTTCTTACAGAAAGCACTGCGTCATCTTCAACAAGCTCTTCTCCATAGGCGGCCTCTAGCTCGTCCAGAGTGTAGTCTGTGAAATCGTCAGACGTCTCAATCACAAAACCGGAGGGGTTTTCAGAAGGTGCTCTGAGGGCTTTAACTACACTGTAACGTACTTCCTCATCCCCAACACGTAAGGTAACAAATCCTGCGTCGCAATATATAGAAGCTCTGGCAGTGGATAGGAAAGGTCGTCCCAGGATGAGGGGGGTATCTTCTTCTTTAGTGTCCAAGACGTACCAATCCACAGGAAATGTAAATTTGTCTACTTGGACCGAGAAGGTCTCTAAGCACTCCGTCGGCTCTCTTGAAGGATCTATCTCAAAGTCGGATACTTATGGGGTAGGCTCCATAGATGGTCAAGGTGTAGTCTCTTGCGCATGATAGAGACATCAAACTAATGGATGCTCCTAAATCACACAGAGAATTTGGGAAACTTAAATCCTTGATCTGCAGAGTTAAAACAAATTTTCCCGGATCGCTGCGCTTTTTAGGAATTTCTCCGTCAATGATAGCGGAGCATTCTTCTCCCAATCTTTTCTCCATTTCACCCAACTTCTTCTTTGAAGAAACCACATCCTTCACAAACTTGGTGTACGTAGGCATCTCAACCAACACTTCAGATAAAGGCAAATTTACTTGAGTGTTTCTTAGTAGGTTGAGTACTTTGTCATACTTCTTGTCTTCAGATAAGGAAATGTTGTGCTTCCTTGGTGGGAACGGGAGCTTATTCAGTTCTTCTTCGGAGAATACTTTCCTGGTGGAGGAAGCCCGTATAGCTTTGTCCTCAAGATCTTTCCACCTCACCACTTTTTCAGTCTTTTTACTCGTTTGGGGATCATCCGCCTGAGTGGCTTTCTCAGGTTCATCAATTTGGTTTTCAATCACCCGAAATCTTTTTCCAGCTCCGATCTCATTTTCATCTTTCTCTTCATCCAGGTCAGGGGACTTCGATTCTTCCCCTCCTACCGAATCAGGGGTAGGAGGGTTTACTCGTTTCCCTGGTTCTGTCTGTAACCAGGGTGTTGTTGCAATTGTGTACCTGATCTCAGATTCATAGCATTTGACTCCTCTTGTCCATAGGGGGCAATGGGTGCGAGCTCGGTACAGTGGTTTGTTGTAGCTTCAGCTTGGGGCGCATGCCCACTGTTAGGATTCTTTTCTGTAAAACTAGGTAGCTGACCTTGAGGTCTGGCAGCTAATTGTTCAGCTAGCTGTCCTAACTGTCTTTCTAAGTTTTTCATCGTCCTCTGTTGCTCTTCATACTCTGCCCTTGTAGGGGTAGTACCATAAGCGGAAGACCTTTGAGGGTTTTGATTAGCGGGCCAGGTGGGATTTGTTCTAGGTTGAGAAGTTGCACTTTGACCCGAGTTGGGGTTCTGGTAATAGGAATTGCGAGGGTTCTGTCCCGAATTTTGATTGTAGCCCAAATTCTGAGTGCGGTTTTGGTCATAACCTTGATTCTGAGCATAATTTCTATTCTGGTTGTAGTTCTGACCTTGAGAGTTATTCTGGTTTGAAAATCTCTGGTTTCTTTGGCGGAAAGAATTGTTTCTCTCATTTCCACCATTCAAGGGGCATGTTGCGAGATGTGACCTCTAAGTCCACAGTATAGCAGTTCACGAATCATACCGCTCGTTTGTTGGGCAAAGATTGGCTTGAAAGGTGGGGATAGGAGTGTACTGACAATGGTCACTGATGTGACCAGTCTGATAACAGTTATCACAAGAGAATACTTGTGCATTCTGTTGGAGAGAGGGTTGATTTTGATTTTTAGTCATGGTCAAAGCAGAAAGTTGAGCTTGCAGGGCTGCAATCATTTGACCATGATTCTGGTTGTTGACTTCTTCGATTTTAGGTACAGCAGTGGCCGTTGGTGCTTGATACGTAGGTGCATAGTTGTATCTAGCTATATCTTCAAATAAATCCCACCCTTGCTGTGGGGTTTTCTTCAAGAAGACTCCTCCAGATGAGGAGTTGACCATCCCTTTAGTGGACTCATTCAGACCACTGAAGAAAGTATGGACCCTTCTCTGCAAATCCATTCCATGATGGGGGCACTTGTTCAAAAGAATCTTGAAACGCTTCCATGCTTCGAAGAAAGTTTCATCACTCAGTTGATGAAAATTTGAGATCTCGTTAAGACATTGAGCTGTCTTAGACGGAGGAAAATATTGGGCCAAAAATTGACTTTCGAGCTGGGCCCAATTTTGGATAGATTCAGAAGGGAGAGATTTAAACCATTCCATTGCTTCTCCACGGAGTGAAAATGGAAAAAGTTTCAGCTTAATGATGTCTTGACTGACATCCTTAATGCGAGTAGTATCGCATATACCCAGAAATACATAGAGATGCGTGTAGGGGTTCTCGATTGATACCCATAGAAAGTTGATGCATGCTTTGCACCATCCGGATGAGAGCCGGTCTTATCTCAAACGGGTCAGTATCGGTAGGGATAACCACAAATGAGCGAATGTTCACATCACCGGGAGTGGCATAGTCCGCCAGGTGCGCGTTGGCTTGAGCCATTGAAGCGATGAGTTTCTTCCTCAAAGAAAAGGTTGGAGAAGAAATTATCTTTAGAAGAGTTTTCACTCGAACTCTCTTCGACTTCCTCTTGGTAATCGGAATGGGCTCGAACTTTTAGTTTACGGTTTACTCGAACTACGCCTCGCTCAAGCTCAGGCTCAAAATTAATCGTCCTTGTTTACTTCGTGTTTGCATATAACGAAGTCAAACTAAGGAGAGAAACAGAAAGAGAAGAAAGGAGTCAGGAAGACAGAAGTTGAAGTTAGACATTGTCAATTAATAGATAATGCCCCAAAGACATACATACCAAACAACAACAAGTTGTACACAAGAAAACATCAAAATATGATTAACATGCACCTTGGTGTCTGACAACTCTATCTAAAATATTAAATAACAATATGCTTCATCTCGGTGCATGCCAAGAGTGATTTTGGTCCGTAAAATCAAGGCTTGGAAGAGTTTGGAAAGGGGATTGAAATCTTATTTTTGAAAACTTCTTTATAGGAAGTCAGACTAGTAGGTATATTAGACTAGTAAGTGACTCGTCTGATTTACAAAGCCGATCTGAATGTTAGAGTATATGTAGCGGAATAAGTTTCTTTTGAAATAGTTTTTAATTGAGTGGGTTACTGATCGTCTGCACATATGTAAGTTGTGTATACTAGAAAGAGTACTTGGTCACTCATAGTATAGCAAAAGGCAAATCAAGGTTGATCCTACGAGACAAGGTTAATTCGGCTTTAGCTATGGGTGCAATCTCCTAACATTGTTTACTTCATAGGACGGACAATGGCGCCCATGCAGCTTAACCTCCGTGCTTGGTTGTATTAACCCATACGCAATAAGTTTTAGAATGTACCGGCTCAAGATTGAGAACTCGCCTGGCAAATGCTATCGACAATCGACTATCATGTTCCTTAAGATTGATCCAAATGTGTCCTAACTAACACGCCACGTTGCAAGTCCTTCATGTTAATTTAAGAAGTACGACAAGTAGGTTGGCCAGATCTAACCTATTATGAATGAAACATGTCGATCAACATAGCTGATGCTGAATCTCCAGATTTAGGGTGACCTAAGGTTGCCTCGCAATTGCGATATAGACCAATGCAATTGCGAGCACGGCGGTTCCTAAATTTGGAATTTCATCTTACTGTTTTGATTAATTCTTGTAAATTAAGGGTGCATTAAACATGTAGATTAATTACATCACGTCAAATAAAGCTAATCTACCATAACGAAAATATAAAAGGAAAGTTCAAAGCTTCATACCTTCAATTATCTTGGATCTAGCTTGATCAACTCAAGCTAGTTGATAACTTGGGAAAGGAAACCAATGGAAAACTCAAAAGCAAAACGAAGAAACTCTTTATTTCATAAAACTCAATAATATTCAAAAGTACATCTTACAATAGGGATGTTACGAGGCTATATATAGGCAATCAGAAACCAACTTGAACATCTAAACCCTAGCCGACTTAAACATAACATGGCGCCTCGATTTTTGTTGCCTAAGGTCTCGCAATTGCGGCCGGAGCTTCTGCACGTAATTGCGGACCTACCTTCATCTTTTCTTACCTTAGCAAATTTCTTCGTGGACCTCCTTGCTTCGGCCTATCAACTCTTTCCGCCTGGATTCACCTCTTCAATGCTCCTGAATATGTTACACCTAAAAAGTATGGAAAACGAGGCAAAACAGTACCAAATTCAAGGGATAAATATGTAAATGCAGATTTAACGACCTAGGAACATACACTATGCATTTGACACGTATTTCACACAATGACTGGACTATCTCTCGTCAATTGAGCATGATTCGGGGTAAATAATAGTATAGTTTATAGTACTGAATATTGTGTTATCAACTACCCCTACTTAGCTTCTGATCGTTACGAACAAGAAGGCGAATGAAAATGAACTCTTGGACCAATATGCAAGTTATTTAAAAACAACTATGTGTCACAAAGTCATGATAGGAATCATGTCAATTACTATCCATAAGTAGTGCATTAAACAATATTCAATTCATGAACCGGTGTGTGTGTGTGAAATAACTCTCAAGCATCGATGCTTGTAGACATAATCGCATTATTTTAACTTAAGTCTGTCTAGAAAATCACAAGAATGTTTGTCCCTTTACTCCATTGATTTTTTTAATTTATTACGAATTTTAGGTCAATTATAATTGGACAAGGAGGATCGAGAACCGAGTACTACTCCAAGGCTCGCATTTATCTTATTCAATTATTTATTTATGCGAGGCGGGTAGACTATCAAGCGTAAACTTGCAAAGGTGAGTGTCTAGAAAGAAACCACATCAAATCTAACACCGAACTTGCTACCCTTTTGCCAAAGAAATTTTTATTCTTTTTCAGCGAGTTGGACTCTCTAAAAATCTATCTATCATCATGGTCCGCTCAATTGGATGAACTACCGAATCTATTAATTCTTAGCCCTTATAAGATCCACAACATGACCTAAATGACCTTAGACGAACAACACTCGAAAAACTAAAGTCAACGCAAGTCAATATAAGGTGTCATCTATACTATACACCGAACAAGTGTGTTATACGTGCTTAAAGACGGTTCATTAAAAGAATATGCGGTTAATACACAACTACTCAAAAAGTTGGCACGACTTCCGTCCGTACGTTCGTGAAACAAAGGTGTAATTAATTAGCTCCAAGAAGTTAAAGACTTCATCTCTTTTACAATTTTATTAGGAAACTAATCAAGAAGGGAAGTGGTGAAAAATGCATAAAAAAGAATCGAGATAGTCGAAACATGGAAAAACACATAGTCAAAAGCTAAGTGGCGTTCCTACCCCCACTTAATCGAAACATTGTCCCCAATGATAAAACGATTAAAAACGAGAAAGGAACTTAGCTTTGCTAAGCGCAGAGCTTGGAAGGGAATTTGTATCATAATGATGTCGGGTGAAAGAAATAATCCATGAAATCTGCAATAATTCTTACAAAAAAACAAAACGAAGCTCTCGGGGTAACATAAATCGATATAACAAATCTGACGGCAGTAAAAAAGTAACAAAATAAATTCCAAACAGATTAAGCCCATGAAATTCATCATATTTTTAATAGAAAAGCCTACAATGTTGGTGTAAAGTCGGGAGTTACTAATAATAATAGAAAAGACAATAATGGAGAAAATACATAAAAAACAATTGGAAAAATTGTATAATCATCAGAATCAGACCTATAGTAGTCCTCCAGAGGGAATGGTGATCGTTCAAAACCGGGTTGCGCAGAAGTAGAAGGTCCGGCTGCGGAAGCAACGGCAGCTCGACGTGGTGCAGGTCTGAGTGGAAAGGCGAATGGTGGAACGCCGAGATGATGCATCATATGATCCATCTTCCCGTGCAAATCAGCAATCTCTCAAGCAAATCCCTCATTGATCTCCTGCTGAGATCTAGCTCCACTGTGAATAGGGGTGCATGCCCCATCTAAGCTGGACGCCATCTACGTCGTCCATCGACGGTCACTGCAGCATTATTATGGATCGACCTCGTATCCACTCTGTCATCAGCAACTAAAACTGGGCATCAAGCTTGTATTGAAAATTCTTTGATCATATGCCCGTATGGTAGCAGCTCGCGGGAGGTATTGACAACGTAACGAATACGGGAGTGCATAAGCGAACTGGGGTTTACCTTATTCTTGATCTCGAGAAAAAACATGAGGCCTGCTAGTCTTAGTGTAATCGAGGCATGATGATCGCAGGGAAGCATATGAGAAATGACAAACCTATGCAATACTCTCCTATCCCATGATAGTTCATTCGCCAGAAATATTGTTGGGTACTCAAAGGAATCTCTCTACCACTCGACGTCAAAATGTGCAGCAATAATCTCTAGCCTCTCCAAGTTCGGTACACTTATAGTAGTAGTGTACTCATCTAGACCATTTGGATGTGTTCTCAATGCTGAAGTGCGCATTGATCCTATCAATAGAGAAGTCAATACGAACACCCCGAACCGTAGCGAACTGGGCTCGAGGGTTATGCGAAACATACGCATAAAATTTCTGGAGCGATGGTGGGGTTGAACTATTCTGGAATCTCGTCCATAGACAACCATCTGTGGTGTCAAATAAAAATAGGTAAAAGCTCACCACAATCCTCGAGATCGACGCCTCTTTCCCAAGCAATAGTACGTGCATTCCAGTGGGTGCGGAATGACTAATAAATCTGAATCGAATCGAACTGCGCAACCTCATTGATTAATGGGATGGCATCTTCATGGCCATCTTGCTGCTCACCAGATCTTCTAGGCCCTCTGTTGCATCATTGGCCATGGAAACTAGGGAGTTAAGACTGTTGAGAAGAATGATTCTAGAAAATTTGGCTCGCTTTTGGCTGCCGGGTGCTCGTAATTGCGAACTAAATTTTGCAGATTCTCAGGAACAGGAACTGAATTGGCTGCTGACTGGATAGGGCTCGCTGTTATGGTAAGGGGTTTGAAATTTCAAGATCCTGCATGTTTGATTTTCTGGAAATCTGCTGCAATGGGAAGAACAGAGATAAAGAACAGTGTTGCAGCAATGGTTGCAGCAACGGTGAAAATGCAGTAGCAGTGGGTTATGGTGCGGTTTAATGTTGGTTTTAGGTGGCTAAAATAGATTATTTGGGTGGTGGTATGCTGGTGATGCTGGTGTTGGGCTCGGCTAAACGGAGACAAAGAAGGAGAAATTCGGTGTTGTATGAAATGGGAGTGATGAAGTGGTGGTGAAGAAGTGGATTCAAATACGAGGAAATGGTTGAAGGTGGAAGAGTTTTCGTGGGATGGTGGGGTGGAGTAATGGGTGAGAAAGGATTGAAGGTGATTGTGAGGGGATTTAGGTGAAGGAGTATGGGTGGGTTTTTGGGGAAGGAAGAAAATGCGGGAGATAAGAGAGAGGTGATTGCTGACACTTCCCCGAGGCTGCCCGCAATAGCGCGTGGCAACACTCGCTTGCGAGGTGTCTTAGAAAGTGTTCAAACCTTGGGATCATGGTTTGATATGCTTGAAATTGCGAGAGCTTGTTTTTCCCATATTCACTCAGAGTTTGATCCAGCTTACCCTACACCGGACCCTTCACAATACTGACTCTTCCTTAACTATTTTTCAGATATCTATACATTTCTCCGACTCAAACCGAACCTAATTCACCTAAGTGGATAAAGAGTATAAAAAAACCTTCCCACCATCCATCGGTTTATAGCCTTTGGATATGGTAGGATGAAAAAAGCTCGTTTTCCTCTCATGTTACTTTTATTGGACTCGGTGTATCTAAGGGGTAAGAAATAGTTCTGAGTTTAGAGTTGCCGGCTCGACTTTCCTTCTAACTCTCACTCTATTATATTTTCAAGATTTTACCCTCAAAACTTGCATTCATGAGGCTTTCACAGAAGTATGCCTTCTGTGGTGGATTTTTGTAAACGAAACAAAAAGACAAGTAATAAAAATCCGGTTAGTCGCTCCAAGTGCAAAGCTTGTAGTAAAGCGGTTATGCCGGGTCGATCCCACGAGGAACGTGAGGTTGAATGTGTTTTTAAGTTTAGGCTAAAAGTGTCACAAAACTAATAATTTTAGGTTTATCAAATAATGGGGAGAAAAGGCAGACGAACAAGGATCCACAATTCAAGATAACCACAAAGGCTTCTAATTTCCTACGCATGCAAATCAACTAAGGCCAAGATTAACCTATACTAAATGCAAATTACTAATATCTTAGATAATTTGTTTATCAACTTTTATCAAAGATTGATTCTTCAAGCACGATAGGCATAAATTCTTTCGAACCTATTATCTAGGTTAACAATTTGATAACTTTCGTTTTTAGACAAATTGATTAATCTGATTACTATTGCGGTGATTTAGGTATCATTCAACTATCATCAAACGAACATCACAGGCTTTATCTATCGATATTAAGCACAAAATAAACGCAATATAAATCTAACCTTTGTCGAAATAAAACGCAGAAAAATAAGAAAAACCAGAACGCCTCTTGAATTGCTTCACCCGTTCGTCCAACCCAAGAGTTTAGCTACTCATATTACCCTTGAAATCAAAAGATTGTTTTGATTGCATTCGAAAACCAAAGAGAAAGACAAACTGCTGCTGTTTATTTATCAAAGTCGACTGTAGGTCGTCTGATGTTGTTTTTAGGGTTTAATACAAGCTGCTATATATAGATAAACTAAGGCGGCTAGGTCAAAACTAAGTCGGTTGTGCTTCAGTCGGCGGTCGGACGCCCGTCTGGTCTTCCTGGACGCTCGTCCGCTCTACAATGAACTTCGAATCGGGCTGAGCTTTCTTCAAACGCCCGTCCAGCCCAGCGTCCAAACAGCGTCCAAACAGCGTCCAAACTTCCTGAATGTAAAATTTCCTCCTGGACGCCCGTCCATTGCTTTAAACGCTCGTCCATCCGGACGCCAGTCTAGCTGTGATCGAATTTGGGTTTCTTCAACTTTATCTTCAATCTTTTCCATCTTTATCTCTTCATCATCAATTAGCTCGAACTTTATCAACTTTTGATCATCTCTTGAACCTCAAACATGTACCTATAGAACATAAAAACATCGCAAAAATGTAATATCATCCAGATAATCATAAAATCAAGATTAAAACACCAAAATAAACCAATTTTGCGAATAACTCATTAAAACCTCACTTGCTCAATAAATCCATTTAAACGCTCATTTTTTTATGCAAATTATCCAGATATGGGGGAAATTGACATAAAATATATATTCATAAAACGTGTAAATTCACCCTTAACACCTTCCTTCTCTCTCGATCCATGCTCTTCTTTGGTTTTTGAGGCCAAGGAAGAAGCATTCTTCCTTATTGTTGAGGAGGGCACCTTCTCTAATTTCCTTGATAGGGCTTTGAGATCTCTGCATGGAACGCTTGGCTCTCTTAGCATATGCACTAGGCTTGCCTCTCTTACTTCAAGTTTTATCCTTGACGTTTGACGGAACCACTTTGTCTTCCATTAAATTCATACTTTCACCGCGCGGGGTGGGCTTATCTATCTATGTAGAATCAGTATAGCTTGCCTCCCGGTGCGCCTTGCAGTGGTCCTTGCCCTCTTGCTCTCGTAGTAAGTCTATCATAAATTCCTGCTCGCCAGCTCCTATCACAACAACTTCTTTTCACATTCCTTCAAAGCTCGTCTTCAAAGCTCTCCTTCTTGATACCATTTTCATCTTCAGAACTTGAGCTCAACATTCAAAGGTTGTGGCATCATCATTTGATCTTAGTATAATGGTGCCATTGTCCATGTCCATTACGGCTTGACTGGTGGCCAAGAAAGGACGTCCGAGTAACACACCAGCATTGGGGTCCTTAGGAACATCCAGAACCAAAAAGTCAATTGGGTAAACCAACTACCCTGACAGTGTAGTCACTTAACTTACCATCGACCATATCGACATGACGATCCACGAATTTTATGGTGACATTCTGGCTCTTGACAACCGGAAAATTTACCTTTCGGCAGAGGGAAAGCGGGATGACATTACTACTAGACCCAGAATCGCATAGACCTAACCCTACAGATATACCATTAACTGAAATCGGGAGCCTAAAACTACCAAGATCTCTTAACTTCTCAATCACATCATAGTCTGGGTAATCCTCAGGCTCTGATGGGATGTACTTAGGATCCTCCTCGGGATCGGATTCAGAAGAAGAAATTTCATGCACCGAGATAAGAGACTTACCTATCCTAAAGTCCTCGTACTCGTTTAGGCTAATTTCTATGGATCTCCTGGTACTAGTTTCTTCATCCTCCTACTTCATCCTCTTTTTATCCGTGTCATCCTGCGTCGAACTTCTCATTCATGGACTGGGATACATCGAGATGGGATTTACTTTCAAAATGAAGCAAATTCTCGTAGGCATTGTGCTTAGTTTGGATCTAATGTAGAAAATCTAGCTGAATGAAAATCAAAAGGGCCTCGCACCTCCTGCTAGAAAGACAAAAGAAAAACAAAGACACGGTTAGCAAAACTTCCGCTTCAGTTTGGCTTACATCCAACTGCTATGGATTTACTAACTGAAAACTAACTGGGATGAACACAAAACACACAGGAAAAATCACAATCAGGTTCTCTGGTTCTCTTTTTGCGGTAGGGTCTCCGTAATTGCGAGACAAGTTTCCTTTTTCCTGATTTTTAAACATCGCAGGAATATGCAGAAACGAATTGAGACTCAAAAATAGAACTAACAACATAAACTAGAAAGTTTTGTAATTAGAATTAATATTATCAAACATTGTCCCGGGAACGGCGCCAAGAACTTGATCGTCCGCACTTGTGTAAGTTGCGTATACTAGCAAGTGTACTAGGTCACTAGTAGTATAGCAAAAGACGATTAAGGTCTATCCCACAGAGTGTTGAAGTTTGTTGGATTACAAACATAAAGTAAATAAAATGCAGAAATATTTATTATAGAACTAAAATCAACGAGTTAGTTACAATGCTGCTGATCATAGGGTATTTATAGCTTCACACATGTGACGAATCAGTTAAAGGTAAGTTACAAACGGTTACAACAAACTATAAATGAATAACCATTTTCTGTACTAAAAAACTTAGCTGACTATTGAGTCTTCATGTGGTCTACTGAGATCCTCAGAATACTATACTCAACATTCCCTTCAACACTTATACTGTAACACCCTCTCAAACTGAGAGTTGTACATGAATAGCTTGCACTTAGCATTCCCTTCAGCTACTAGAACTCTTAAATATCTTTGAAATTCACAACTTGTCTAGCATATAGTAAGGATGGGTGCATTTAAGGCCTTGGTGAGAATGTCAGCAATTTGTCCTTTTGTGTTTACTGGAAGTAGTTTGACAAGTCCAAATTTTACTTTGTCTCTCACAACATGATATTCAATCTCAATATGCTTGGTTCTTTCTTGAAACAGGATTATGAGCAATGTGCATAGCACTTGCATTGTCACAGAATAACACAACATGCATCTGAATAGGAAGCTTTAAATCTTGTAGGATGTAAATCAACCATTGGAGTTCACAAAATGCATTTTCCATCACCTTGTATTCAGCCACTGATGAACTTCTTTCTATAGTGGTTTGTTTCTTTGCCTTCCAAGAGATGGGAGAATCTCTTAGAAACATAATGTAGCTTGATACTGATGTTTTTGTTTCAGGGAAACCATTGCAATCATTGTCTGTAAAAACTTATAGGACAAGGTTATTCTCTATTGGAAACAAGATCTATTGCCTTGGATTGGCCTTCAAATATCTCAGCAATCTATGTGATGCCTTCACGTGGTTTTCAGTGGGGGTGTCCAGAAATTTTACACAGCTGCTGCACTGCAAAAGCTATATCTGGTTTGGTAACCATGAGATAGATTAGTTTACCCACTAGTGATACGTATGAAGTGTTATCTTCCAAAAGTGATGAATCACCATGCTGTAAAGTCAGCATGGACTCCATAGGTGTCTTAGCAGGATTAGCCCCAAAAAATTCATATTCTTCTAGGATCGAGTGTGTACTTTCTTTGAGAAATGGATATTCCTGCAGGAGTCTTAGCAGCCTCAAACCTAGGAAATATCTCAGTTTTTCAAGGTATTTAATGGTGAACTGATGATGTAGGGCATCATTGACTTGCTGAATCAATTTTGCTCATTAGGACTAGCTGTTATTATGTCATCTACATACACTAGCAAAGCAATAAAAGACTGTCCTGACCCTTTGGTGAATAAACTGTTGTCATTTTTGGACTGAGTAAATCCTTGGGCTTCCAAGAATTCAGTTAACTTGCAATTCCAATGTCTCATGGCTTGCTTTAGGCCGTATAATGATTTTGTGAGTCTTCAAACTTGGTTTGGTTTGGTTGCTGAAAATCCTGGGGGCAGTTGCATATACACTTCTTCATGTAAATATCCATGTAAGAAAGATGTGTTGACATCCGTCTAATGGAGATGCCAATTATTGGCTACTGTTGCTACAAGTAAGGCCCTAGCTGTAGTGATCTTGACAACGGGGAAAAATTTTCTTGGTAATCAATCCCATATGTTTGAATATATCCTTCTGCCACTAATCTGGCCTTGTATCTCTCCACTGAACCATCAAGACTGTACTTGATTTTATACAACAATTTGCATCTAATAGTCTTCTTTCCTTGAGGCAAAAAAACCACTTCCCAGGTGTGTGTTTTATTTTGTAGAGCTTCAATCTCTTTTTGCTTTGCTTCTTTCCACTCATATTGCTTGATAGCTTGATTGTAAGTCTTAGGTTCTTTAACAACATCAATAGAATTAATGAATCTAGCATATTCTACTGAAAGTTTTTCCAGATTCATTACCTCACTCAGCAGATGTGGGGTCTTCTGAACTGTATGAGCACCAACTTGATAAAAGGTCGTTGATTTCCTTGCCCTTATGGATCTTATCAATTGTGTAGGTACATGTGCCTGGCTGACAAGATCATGCTCTTTATTAGATGCCTCTACTGCAGCTGACCCTGTGTCTGGCTGGTCTGCTGACTCATTCAACAAATCATCAAAAATGTCCATCACTGGTAATGGCACTGGTATGTCAGTAAGATATCTAGTTTCTCCTAGTACCTGTTGAAATAGAGGAAAATAAGTGTCATGGAATTGAGTATCTAGCAACAAAGATATCTTTGTTGGTGATGTCCAAAAGAATAGCACCCTTGGAGGTGTTTGAATTTCCAAGATCGACACAAATCCTACATCTATAATCAAATTTTGTCATGTACTGCTGAAGTGTGAAAGAAAAAACTAAGCAACCAAAAACCTCAAAACACAGAATAGTCTGGTTTGGTGCCACAAAGCACTTTATGTGGAGTGCTTTCATTCAGTAGTGGTGTAGGTGCGACATTGATCAATTTTACAGCATGTAAAAGACAAAAACCCCAATACTTAATAGGTAAATTACTCTGGAACCTCAGACCCGTAGCAACATTCTGCAAATAGTGATGTTTCCTTTCAACCATACAATTCTGCTCAAGTTTGCTGACATACGTTGCCTGATGTATGATGCCCTGATGAGCATAATAGTTAGTAAGAAATTCAGCTCTATTGTCAGATCTAATTACTTTAATAATTTTATGAAACTGACTAGAGACAAATTTAACAAAAGATTTAACAAGATCAGCATCTTCAGATTTATGCCTCTTTATTTTTATTTTATATTTTTTTAAAGCAACTTTATTTTATTAATAAACGAAATAAAGAGCTACAAAGTTGAGTGCCATATCCCGGCCCGCCCCAAGTTTACGTGATAGAGTGCATAGCATGGCCTCCTTAAACCCTATGTGTGGCAAACCCAGTGTAGGAAAATCCACCACATAGGGAAGAGTACTCGCTCTATGCACCCTTGAAAAATTCCCTGTCCTATAAATAATTACATCAGTGGGATTCAGATTGAAATAAATGCTGCCTCTATGCAGATTGAAATAAATGCTACCTCGTGTGAACTTTCTTGGTTCGAAGAAGCTTGCAGCCCTTCCTCTTGAAATTTCGACATGACCCATCCGTAAAGAGAGCTACGAAACCCATGCTAGAAGCTGTACTAAACACATAAGGGGCAATATCAAACACCAGAGTAAGTATGAGCACAACGGTTGACTGCAAAAGCAACAAAAACACCTGGGTTGCACCCCTAGCAATGTGGTAGGGGTGCGTCCAAAGGTCAGCACAATCCACTAAGCCGCAGTCATATGTAAGTGCGGACAAACTGCAACGTGGTGATCTCATCCATAACATAAGCACACCAGAATATGGTAAACAACATACAAACTCCGCATACAATTGTAGAGAAAAGGAACAAAAACACTCAATTGCACCCCAACAAAAAATGGAGGGCGCGTCAGATTCTCGGTATTGGTGGAGATAAGTGTGTCGCGCAACTGGGTTCCCTCCATCTCCACATTCAGTTAGCTTCATCGATCTGCACAAAGTGGAGCACGCAGTATATGGATACAACGGGATGAAAATGAGAAAATCAGTGAGATAAGCAATACGATCTGGTTTGCACCCTTCACAAGTGAAGAGTGCTTCCCGGGTTATCAGTGATACAGCGGATATGAGCTAGGCCGTATAAATCATCATGGATAAGATTCCGAATATGCGACGAGACTTCTCTTAGATGGATGAAAATCTGATCATCCCCTCCCAACGCCGCAAGCACGTCAGCGACCCTATTGCATTCCCTATAGACATGCGAAATAGTGTAATGAAGTGATCGAAGGATATCACATATCTGAGTGACGGAGAGACACAGTGGCCAGCCCCCACCACTAGCTCCAGAGATCATACGATAAACATAGAGAGAATCAGATTCGATATCCATGTTTTGTACGTGTGTGCGCATGCGAAGACCAAACAACAGAGCTTTAATCTCTGCATCCACCACCGTCCCCTGCCCAAAGCAAGCGTGGAAAGCCATAATAAACCCTCCATTAGAGTCCCTGATGATACCACCACCATACGCAATGCCATTCCTGACACTCCCATCCATATTTAATTTAACATTTCCCGTTGGCGGAGGCATCCATCTCAGAGAGATCACTCTCCTCATCGGGTTAGGTTTGACCCTAAAGGGTTGGAAGAAGGGAGTTCCTCCATCAGCTCCTAAGACTTTAGCATCCAGATTCTTCTGAAAGGCAAGTTGCCGAATAGCCCGCTCAATGTGTATAATGGTGCGCTGTATGGATGGTTGGACTTCGTCATGCCGGCACTTGTTCCTCTCAGCCCAAATGCCCCAGCAAACAATGACCGGAACAATAAGCCGAAGGCTGTAAATACTAGTAGCCGAGTTTTGCCAGAAGTGAAGCATAGGCACAATCCCTGAAGTAGGAGTAAACCGCAAGCCGAAGTGATTCATAAAGTACTTCCAAACAGAGCTGGCAAAATGGCAATCAATAAACATGTATCGCAGGTCCTCCCCATGTTGGCACGCAAAGCATTTGGAAACTAGAGTTATACCGCGTCGCTGAATGTTCGGGTTAGTAGGGAGAATGTTATGCATCAACCGCCAACAAAAGAACGAGATCTTGAGAGGAAGGAGGTTGTTCCAAATTATCTTATAAATAACACTGGAGGGGTGAGGAGTACGAACCATGTTCCACGTGGACCAAGTGTTAAACCGCCCATCAGGGCTGAGCGTCCAAATAAGCTCATCATCCTTCTTCCACATGAAATGGATAAGAATGATCTCTTTCACAATGTGACTAGGGAGGTGAGTATGAAGGAGCTGTGTATTCCACTGGCCATTCACCCAAAACTCATTAACCTTCCAAAACCGGCCTTCCGGTGGTTCACCCAAATTAGCCGTCGTCCACTTGTCTCTCCAGAAGTCAATGTTCCCCGCATTTAGCCTCCAAGAATTGAATTGTTCTACTTTGTCTCTCATACTCCACACTCTTCTTAGCATAGGCATACTGACCCTGGGCTCAAGGACATCCAAGGGAGACTTGTCATTTATGTAGGTATTGAAAATGGCCTTAGCCCAAATACCCTGTTTCTGACGTAACCGAACCCAAATCTTGATCGCAAAAGTGTCGATAACATCAAAGAGGTTCCGCACACCCAGCCCACCTTCCTCAATAGGTGTACACAATTTGTCCCACGATCGCCAATGTATATGATTACCATCCGGCCCACTATCCCATAAGAATTTATTAAAAATTCGATGAATACGATGAATAACTTCTTTGCGGGGAACCAGCACTTGAAGTGTATAGATCGGGATGGACGTTAAGACATGCCTGAGAAGAATTAGCTTCCCACCAAAAGACAAAAGCCTGTTTCCCCAGTGATGAAGCTTCCTTTGAACCTTATCGATTATGTCCTGATAGAAAATGGTGCAATTCCGGCCTCGAAAAAAGGGAGCCCCTAAGTACCGTAAAGGCATGTGCTCGCACAGAAAGCCCAAAACATTACGCACCCATCCAGCCTTAATAGACGTCAACTTATGTCCAATGAAAGTACTTTTGGTGGAGTTGATACGCTGCCCAGACACAAGCTCATAATGGTGGAAAAGCTCTCTGAGGCCCCGTAGCCCTTTTCTATGACACCGCGTAAAGAGGATCGTGTCATCAGCAAAGGCCAGGTAGTTGATGCCCTTTACTTTTGATTGAAACTGCATGCCAGGATTCTGAGACATGTAATCATTAATCAGTCTGCCGAAATACTCTGCCGCTAAAACAAATATAGCAGGGGATAGAGGATCTCCCTGTTTAACTCCGCGAGTCGCATGAAAGTGAGTAGAAGGCACGCCATTGAGCAGGACGCAAAACCAGTTATCAGCGAGAGTTCGGAAAATAAGATCAACAAAAGGCTCTTGAAAACCAAACATCCTCAACATCTTCATTATGAAACCCCAATTCATACGATCATATGCTTTCTCCATATCTAATTTAAGCATAATATTGGGGCTACGGAGTGGTTTATTAACATTTTTGCATAGCTCCCGGCCGTAGGATATTATCGATGAATGCATCTTCCAGGAACAAAGCCAGTTTGTTGGTCCGCAACCAGCATGGGAAGAAAAGAATTCAGTCGGTGCGTAATAATTTTGGTTATAATTTTCGAGAAAACAGTGCACAGGCTAATAGGCCGGAAGTCCTTCCATTTATCCGCCCCTATCTTCTTGGGCAACAGAATAATCATGGAGGTGGAGAAGTAACGATGAAGATGACCACCCAGGAAGAAATCACCAATCGCATTAACCATATCCTGCTTAATAATCTGCCAGCAAACATTGAAGAAATGCGAGGTGTAACCATCAGGGCCAGCAGCACTATTTGAGCTCATGGATAGCACTGTATTATGAATCTCCTCAACAGACGGAGTAGCCATGATGGCCGCATTCTGCGCATGGGATATTTGAGGGAGAGAGAAATTAACAAGAGGAGTGCCCATACCTTCCCTATCCTCGGAGAAAAGTTGCTCATAAAAAGTAGCAGAGGAAGCACAGATGTCTTCCTGATTGTCAATCCAACTACCATCATCCGCCTTAATTCTATGAATGTAATTCTGATTCCTCCTCTGTTTACAAATAGCATGGAAATACTTACTATTGGCATCCCCAGCTTCAATCCATTTCACAGACGCTTTCTGCTTAAGGAACCGAGTCTCAACATCATTACATCTCTCGTACTCTAAGATGGCCTGATCAAGATCTTCCTTAGCCATTGTCGACCCTTCCTGATCGTGACGAATGGTCTTCTCATGAACCGCAGACAACGCCTTCTTAGTATTATAAAAAATATTCCCGAAAACCAAACGATTCCACTCAGTTAATTTGTAAGCCAGTTTTTTGAGCTTTCTATGCAGAAGATGCATACCCTGACCTTCTTCATGCTCCTCCCAAACAGACTTCACAAGTTCAAGGAACGTGGTATCCTCATTCCAAACATTTACGAAGCGAAAGGAGGATTTACTTGGGCTCTTCGAACCACACAAAGCCAGGAGAGGGCAATGATCAGAATGAACCCGGGGCAGGTGAGACACTTTCGTGACATCAAATTGCTCCATCCACTTATCATTAAAGAAAACCCTATCCAAGCGTTGCCAAGTCTTGCTTCTATACCATGTAAATTGAGATCCCTCAAAAGTAGCTTCAGTGAGACTAGCCCTCTGAACACTGTCATTGAAGTCTTGCATGTCGTTGACCCTAGGGGGTGGCCCCCTTTCCTCTCATCAACCTGACGGATAATGTTGAAATCACCCCCAAGTATCCAAGGCCTATTGTTATTGTGGGCCCGATCCTGTATCGCTTGCCATAACGCTTCTCTAGGATGTCTACTGTGTTTTGCGTAAATCCCCGAAACAGAAAATTTATCCCCATTCTGATCAGTAATGTCTGCCGTGCACATCTGATCGCAATCTATATCCAGAAACCAGTCCACCCCCGACCACAGGAACCAAATTTTCCCTCGCAAAACAGATTGAGAGAAATCAAACCCCAGTTTAAGACGAATACTAGTAATGAACTTTGCAGAACAAAGAGGTTCAATAAGCACAAGTATCTTAACATTATTCTGTCTGCAAATATTCTTAATGAAAGTTTGAGTCCTATCGTTACCAACACCACGCACATTCCAAAATAAAATATTTATAGGACTATACATCGGAATAGCGTAAATGATAAGTTTGAGAAGGTACCGACTCTTATGGCACAAGCGAGAGCTTCCCTCTTTTCCTCCCTTTTTTCTTCGTAGAGTAATTGGAAGTGCCAGGGATATTGGAAGGTCCGTCTGCCTTGTCGTTGTTCTCTTCCGGAGTCACTGAAGGATCCAACGCTGGGTTTTCATGGCCAGTGGTCCTCTCGGTCAACATAGGGTCGTTTCGCAATGTAAGATCATCTGCCACCAAGTTGCTCACAGAGCCGAGAGGGTCTTTCCCTTTATCACCATCGTCAACCTGAATAACATCGCGATCAACCTCCTGTCTGTGGGCAGGGTTGTCCTCCACGTTTCCCATATTTACATCAATACCAGAGTTGATCAACCTTTGATCTAAGGTGGTATGAAAGTCCATCAAATCTGGCAGCGCAGTAGTACGTGTAGCATCATATCCAGCTGATCGCGGCCTATTTTCCACCTGCCTTGTTCTATCTTCTTTCATAAGTGAGTGATGTGCAGTTTCAACAATATCCTCATCAGTAAGCGACTGCAACACATGGAAAGAGTTAGAATTTTCCAAGGGTTCTGTGGTCCGAGGGCTCAAAACCGGGTTATGCGCAAGATTCACTACAGTAGGAACAATATTGGTAGGCAAATCTCCCTCACTATTGACAAGAGGACCAGCATTCTGTGAAGTACCATTCTGCTTAACCTGATAAACCTATTGAGGTTGCTGCGATTGGGTCCACTATTCCACTTCCCATTAAGGTTGACGGTCCACCACCAGTATTCTGTGAAGTATTCTGTGACGTACTAGGCTTGGGTTTCTTGCGTGAACTTTCAGATGGTGGGTTCTTCCTTAAACATTTATCCTCAGAATGACCAATCCTATGACAAAAAGTGCAATAATCAGGGCAATATTCAGCATGAACCTCCTGCCAGTGTCCCTTATGAACATATTCACCTAACCAGATTCTAGTACAACGGGGTTTTTGGATATCCACTTCAACCAGCGCCCTCGCAACAGACGGTCTTCTCAAATCTGAAGTAGCCGCATCCTTCTGAAGCGGTCTGCCAATAAGGCCACAAATTTTACTTACATATTTAGGGTTAAAGTACGGCAACGGCAGTCCAGGGAATTCAAACCAAATAGGAACCATAGAACAATCCGCATTGCAGTGAAAATCAACCGTCCATTTGGAAAACTCAAATCTATTAGGACCCATATTCCACTCTCTGCGTGTAAATAGACGATTATAGTCCTCTTGACAACCAGGGTGAACAAGGACGTGCTTTGCATCAAGTAAACCATTTTTACAAGCAGCTTTTAAGTCTACCCGAACGAAAAATTTACGTATATCATCAATTCACAGCCGATAATCAGGGAAATGAGCAACCAAAGCATTCTCAAAAGGGCGTGCAAGAATTTCAAGCTCCGCTCTCGAAACAAAAAAGCCGGTTCTCCCTTACACGTACCATAAACACCAAAGTCAGGGATGTCTACCTTATTGCTGCCAGTTGTAGCCGCATATGATTTAGGAGGCTGCAAGGTATCCTCATGTTGGGACGCAACCACAGGTTGGACCCCCGGTGGGTCCGCCATGCCTGGAGAAACTCAGAAGTGTAACTTGTTGAACAAGATAAAACACAGCCGTTAGATGCCCACAGCCGGAGCAAAAGCAGTCACCGGCAAGGCTGAACAGGCCACAGAAACGACCCCACGGCCTCAGTCTGAAGCCACTGCCACAGCCCCCTGAACGCCGGTATAAGAAGGTCACAGCGTAGCCAAAACCTTAGCAGCCAGGAACCGATGGAGCCCACATCGTCGATGCCGAAGAACAGCAGCAAGACGCTGGAAAGAAGCAACGCAACCAGCAAGAACACTGGCAAAAAACACGGGCCGTCGGACAGAAAAACCGCCGGCAAGAAACCGAGAAAACCTAGTCACCGCTGCCAAACCTAGCCACCGCACTATTTTAAGTTTCCTGAGATTTATGCCTCTTTAGAGAAACCCAAATAAATCTAAAAAAGTCAACTACAACAATAAGAAATTATTATTGTCCATTCACAGTATGTTGTTTCAAAGGATCACAAATATCCATATGAACAAGATCAAAAAAAACATTTACATCAGTTGTACTTAATGGAAAAGGGATTTTTCCTATAATTTTGCCATAGGGCAAACATAACAAAGATCACGATCACAAAAATTGAAATCAGCAGACTGTGAACTAATGACTTGCAGTCTCTTATCTGGAAAATGTCCTAGTTTGTAGTGCCATAAAAGGTCATCATCTAGTGTATTAGACAAAGTTTTATTTTCTAAAACATTAACAACAGCACTTCTGACTGGCTGATCCATGACATATAGTCCTCTATGTAACTTAGCTGAACCAATCATTTTCTTGTCCTTTTCCTGTAAAACACACTTGTTAGCAAAAAAAAAAAAACTGCACCTTTTTTTATGATTAATAAAGGAAGGTAAGGACAAAAGATTGTATTTAAAACTAGGAATGCAATACACATCATGTAGGACCAGCTGAGGGTTTACCCTTACCTGTCCTACATGTGTGATAGAAACATTATTTCCATTAGGTAATCTAATTTTTATACCAGATGAAGGTTTGGGATTACTTAATAGATCTAATGATCCTACTATGTGATCTTTGGCACCAGAGTCCAAGATCCATTGTATAGATCTGACTAAATTTAGATCACATGTCCCTGTAGCAGGTGAGTAATGTGTAACAATCTCAGCAACCTACTCAACAGCAAATCCTGCATGTCGAGGAGGATCAGAACTCAGCAGAGCCATCAACTTATCAAGTTGTATTGTAGTAAGATTGGGAACCCTGGTCCAGCAGACCTATTTTGGGTCTGATCTTGTTTTGCTGACTGTTCCTCTACTATCATATTAGCGCTCTTTGACTTGAAACTAGGAGGATAGGCATGTTTCTTGTAACATGTCTCTTCAGTATGACCATTAAACCCACCAAAACTACAATGTACCTTCTTGGGGTTCTTAGGCCTGGCATCTACAGCAATCACAGACCCTGGTCAATTGACTAATTGATTTTACCCCTATCCATTCTTCTGAGACATGAGAACCATAGAATCTTGATTCTTGGCCTTGTTAGCCGCATATAACTTATGTCTTTCAAACTTAATGGCCATTACAAAGGCATTATGGATATCTGGAAATGGTACCATCGACATTGCTTGTAAAACCATTGGGTCAAAATCGTCCCTCAAACCTTTAAGGAATTTTATGACATGTTCAGCCTCCATATCATTCATCAGAGTGTTAATTGCATTGTATTTACATTGAGGATCACAGGGACAAACTGGCATAGGCCTGATGGTCTTGATTTCTTCCCACAGAACCATTAACGTTGTGAAATATAGATTTACAGAATCTGTAAATTGTTTCAGCGGATGCATCTCTTCAAGAAGATATGAAAGCCTCAAGGCATCCACATTTCAAAATCTAGCTGCAAGATTTTTCCAATCTGCATGTGCACTCTTGAAATACGTCAAACTTTGGGCAATGGTGTTCTCAACAGAATTCAAGATCCATGACCTCACCATTGTATCACACTGTCTCCATGCATGGAAATTGCTGAATCTACTTCTGGCTTTTTGAATGTGCCGTCTATGAAGCCAATCTAGTCCTTGGTGATTAACACCATTTCCACGGATATCTTCCATTGGTTGTAATTGCTGCCATTCATTAATGGTTGAACAAGTACCAAAGATGGATTCTCATTAGGATGTACATATAATGAACTGAAGGGCTTAATTATTGTTTCTTAGCTGCCATGGTTATCAAGAGCTCCATAATTTATCAAAGATCAACAATAGAGTGAGAAAACGACCAAGAAATGATAAAAAAAAAACACAGAAAATGATCACAGTTTACTCTCAAGAAACTAAAAAAAATAGAAAAGATGAAGAATTCTCTCAATATTTTTCAATATCCAGAGAAAACACAGGAAAACACTCAGAAATTCTAATTTTTTTGCTCTGATACCATGTTGAAGTTTGTAGGATTACAAATAAAAAGTAAATAAAACACGGAAATGATTATTATAGAACTAAAATCAAAGAGTTAAGTTACAATGCTGTTGATCATGGGGTATTTATAGCTTCATACACCTCATGAATTAGTTAAAGGTAAGTTACAAATGGTTACAACAAACTATAATTGAATAACCGTTTTCTGAACTAATCAACTGAGCTGACACTTAGCATTCCCTTCAACACATATACTGTAACACAAAGATAATACAACGTTGATAATAAACGTACTAATCTGCCTAAAAACACATATAGTGGTCTACGACCAATGCAAATACAAAAGAAATTGGTGTCCTAACCGATCTCCTAGCTTGGTGTAATTATTCATTATGTTTACTTTCCCCGTAATTCCCTGATTCAATAAGAACTTATGTTTTAATTCAGTTTTAGCTATGAGTGCAATCTCCTAACCTTGTTTACTTCTATGGGATGGACAATAAATGTCTATGTGCAGTTAATCTCCTTACTTGATTGTTTGAACCCACACGCAATAAGTTTTAGAAAGTGTCAGCTCAAGACCGAACCTCCATAGGCAGCTATCGACACTGACTAGCATGTTCCTAAAGATTGAGCCAGACTATGTCCTAACTAACACTTCACCTTGAAAGTCCTTAATGTAATTTACGAAGTACGACAAGAAGATTAGCCAGATCTAAAACCTATCCTGAATGAAACATGTTGATCAACATAGTTGACACTAAATCTCCAGATTTATAGTGACCTAAGGTTGCCTCGCAATTACGATATAGGACATCGCAATTGCAAGCGTGGTGGTTCCTAATTCTGGAATTTCAACTTACTTTTCTGATTAATACTGGTAAATTACGGGTGCGTTAAACATGCAGATTAATTAAATCATGTCAAATAAAGCTATGCTACCATAACAAAAATATAAAGGAATGTTCAAAGGTTCATACCTTCGATTATGGTGGATCTAGCTTGACCAACTCAAGCTAGTTGATGGCTTGGGGAAGGAAACCAATGGAAAACTCAAAATCAAAAACCAAGAAACGCTTTATTTCATAAAACTTAATAATATTCAAAAGTACATCTTACAATAGGGCTGTTACAGGCTATATATAGGCACTGTAAAACCAACTTAAACATATAAACCCTAGCCGACTTAAACATAACACGGCAAGCTCGATTTCTGGTTGCCCATTGTCTCGCGATTCCGGTTGGGCTTCCGCAATCGCGGGCCTGACTTATGCTATTCTTTCTTTAACATATTTCATCATGGAGTTCCTTTCTTCGGCCCATCAACTCTTTCAGCCTGGATTCACGTCATCATTGCTCTTGAATATGGTACACCAGCAAAATACGGAAAATGAGGCAAAATAGTAACAAATTCAAGGGATAAATATGTAAATGCAGATTTAACGACTGAGGAACAAACACTAAGAAATTGACACATATTCACACAATGACCAGACTATCTCTCATCAATTGAGCATGATTCAGGGTAAATAATTATAGTATAGTTTATAGTACTAAATATTGTGTTATCAGTTATGTAGTGGAATGAATAAATACGTAAAGGAAATTGCGGAAAGTAAATGAGTCAGAGAGTTTATCGATGTTCGAAGTGGCGTAATCTCCTACGTGACTGCTTCTCATGTGACTTAGGAGGTATCACTATTGTACTCTATGCTAATACCATAGACAAGTGTCCTTGACACCCCGTATATGCTTCACACTCTAATAGCGAATCCTTGATAGCCTCCAACTGCTTCAACGGTCCACTTTTACGCAGTTCATCTAAAGAACTCTTCTTCAATGACTCGTCTCTTTCTCTGTTCCTTCACACCTTCCTCATGCCTCAACAGGCTCAACCTTTGGGTAATAAGATGTTGATAAAGATTGGTGTTGTATCAAGAATGATACAAGATTTGAGCTTTGATGGATATATCTTTGTATGAATTTATTTGCAGCTCTTGATCAAGTAGATCTCTGAATATTTATTGGAGAGGGCCTTTGAAGATCTTCTTGATATTCAAGATGTAAATTGGTAAGCTTGAGGATTAAGATCACTTGATATTCTGAATATATCTTGCATATCTTTGTATATCTCTGTTGTTTTCACTATCTTTGTATCCTCTTTGATCCTTGCATTTATAGTGCCCGTTTGAATTCTTCACATTAATTGAAAAACCAACCGGTGGGGAAAATGAGTGGTTCTCATTTAATGCCAGGTTGTACAATTCAAAAATCTTATTTATGCAAAACGGTTGGATGGTTTACTTGGTACTGAACGGTTGTAGCTTGTCAGAATATGGAATGTAGCTTTGCGGCTTGCATTAGATGTTGTGTCTTCCACTTTTATTGTTTTGTATCCGTAGATCAAGTGTTGATCATTTGGACGGCTACACGCCTTTAATTTATCATATCTTTTGTCACTTAGTCACTTTATGCAATTAATCTGGAAGCTTGTCTGCCTCTTGTATTTTCTCGTCTGTTTGCTTTACCTATTTGTTTGCCTTTAAGTCGTCTTTACTGATAAGTAGTCTGGATAAAAGTCTGGTCTTCTTGTCT
This sequence comes from Gentiana macrophylla, assembly GCA_026214975.1. NCBI lineage: Eukaryota > Viridiplantae > Streptophyta > Magnoliopsida > Gentianales > Gentianaceae > Gentiana > Gentiana macrophylla. The sequence continues at coordinate 188,070 of JAOBSW010000228.1, read as the reverse complement.
TCAAGTCTTCTGACCTAGACTAACCTATTCTATTATGAAATACAAACAAGTCTATACGATTCACTTGTCAGACTACTAAGAAAACTTATACTTGGTTACTGAACCAATTATTTTGGTAAGATAAAAACTTCTAACATATAAGGACCTAACAAATTCCCCTTTTTTTATGATGTCAAAACCCATACTAAAATAAAGTAAAATAAAATAAAAAGTCAAAGATGTTTTGACTTGGAGAGAAAATGAAAGATTTATATATAATAACAAGTCATTGTTACAAAAGAAAAATATAATAAAATAGATACATATGAACATAAACAAAATGCAAAGAACTTGTCTGGTTTTCTTTTCCAGACTCTTGTCCACCTGTTTACTTTAAAAAGACTTCATAAAACATGTTTCCCAACAAAAATACTTAACTTCTTCTCTTTCGATGGCAAACATTTCACAAAAAATTCTTTAGCAGACTTCTCTCAAGAAATTCCCATCGCAGATCCACCTGCACCTGCAGCATCTTTATCCTCTTCCCACTTTTTGGCATTATCAAGGAGGGCATCTTAGATGATACTAATGATTTCAGGCTGACTTGCAATGAACTGATTAAACATGATACATAGCGAGGCAACAACTTCATGAATATTACGAATCTTTACATCGATCCCTGATGCACTATGATCAACATGTGCCCTAATCTGGCCTTCCAGTCGATCAATTTTATGATATGTGAAGTCGTGCCTGCTTTCTGAGACAATTTTTCCGGACTGAAACTCTTCTAGGATGCGTTGGTGCTTTTTGACCATACACTCATCCACCGTGAATTCTAAGGTGTTTCTGGTATTGCTTGCAAGAGTTTAAACCTTGATTCTTAGACTTGTTCAATCCTCTTGAATATCTGTCATCTAATTTGTAATAGAGCCAAACGCTCTCCTATCAATCTCTTCTCTATTCAAGATGGTTCTGGATGCAACTAAGATCGTAGTTAATATCTTGCATCATGTTCATCAAACTTGGACCCTGATAATCATCCTCTGATTGTGGTGCAACTTAAGATCTAGAAGGAAACTTTCGTGGAGCATATTGGTCTTCCTCCTGAGTATGTTGCTTCCTCTTCTGATTTACTTCTTCACCCTGATCATTTCACCAAGTATCTCTATCACTTCAATTTTCTATGTTTCTTTTTCCTCATTAGTTATCGACTTTGGGTCATATTCTCCTAGTCCTCTAATGTTTCCTCCGTTTCCGCCTTCATCATCATTATCATCATCAAAAGAGGAATATGAGATATCAAGTTTGTGTATTGGATATTTTCCCTCATTTCTATCAGAATTGCACTGGTAGTGGTCAGGAGTTTCCATGGATTAAAGAGATATAGAAAGCTTGTTTCAGAATGAACTCCATGCTCATCTAATATGAGTATGTTCATGACCTATTCCTCATCTTGTCTCATGTAGGCTTTGTTAGCTTCGTCTTGCACACACATAGGAATTAACTTCCACTTCATCCATTCAATGATCCTTATCTTGTCATCATATAATGTATCTTGCGTATCCAGCTGACATGGATCATCCCTTGGAATCTCTAGTTCATAAAAGGATTCTTGCATTTAAGATTCAAATTCAGATAGATCAAGGCTTACCTCCTTTGTGTTTGAAGGTCCAGCACGTTAAAATAGTGTCCTAAACCGAATTGGGTTGGACCGGATCCGACCAGGTCGGATCATTTCTACTATTTCTTTATGTGTATACATATAATAAATGGCTAGTATGTTATTCTATATTTGTTTGTTTAACGAAACAATTATGATATTGTATATATGGTAATGTCCCTAGTGTCAAACTATGATCGAGAAATCATAATAATTGATTATGGTTGATGAGATCTCGATTCATGTCCAAAGGTTTGATACTTAAATATCTCTAGTCGTATGTGCTATTAAATGGGCATGAATAGTATGATTAGACTGACACGTATTAGATGTCTTCTATCTAATGAATATAGGGATAGATCTCACCTATTGAAGTGTAGAGACACTTGGACTGTATGTGGACGTGTATTAGGGAATCCGTATGTTAGACTGACCCACTTACTTTATTAAATGTCGCACTATGTGGCGGTTGTGTAATTATCCTAAGATCGGAGTCTTCATGGCATCACGGTGTGGAATGTCATTCTTTGACACTATTGAGGTTTCCCCTATCCATGAGGCGATCATGCGGTAGTGATTGAGTATGATACTGAAGCATGCGTAGGATTCATGTTGTTCGTCTGGAAATCACGTATCCTATGAGTATGAGTAAATATCCGAAAGGGCCTTCTTATAAGGATTTTATTACTCTCATGAATCATTGCAAAGTGGGAGTAAATGAGTTACTTTGAGAGAGCATGATATCTAGATTATAAGATACGGTTGTTAATGTATTGGCAGTTGAGATATGACCGTATGGATATTGTAACAGCGATATGATTCTATTTACAAGGTAACCATTTCGTATGAAAGGTAGTAGTCATTTCATTTGACTTTTCCGATGATTTGGGGTCATGGCGTATTTCTAGACGCTATCCATAATCGTTAGGTATGAAGGGAATTTTAGTAAATGCACTTTCTGCCAACGGCCAACATATTCGCAAGCCTATCGGGTCACACACAGAAAAACATCTAGCCGGATTAAAATGCGGTTATAGTGATAACCAAATAAGGAAATTTTTTATCTCGACTATAAAGTGTTATAGTGATAAATCAATATTGTGGTATTATTTATTATGAATAAATGTAATGCAAGATATTAATTATGTTGATTAATTAAATACACATATGTATGGGGCGAAATTTGTGTATTTGTGATACACATGTATTTTTGCAAATTAATTAATCATGGTATTATATTTTGTATTAATATTAGATATTAATATATATATATATATATATATATATATATATATATATATATATATATATATATATATATATATGATATATTCACATGTATAAATTGATTATGGTAATATAATAAAGATATGTTCAGTATTAGATATTGACAATATATATATCTTGGAAATATTTAATATAGGATATTAAATATTAAATGAGATAAATCAATCAAAGATAATTTCCTTATTTTATTGAGAAGAAGTTTTCTTTCTCTCTACTCCACGCAGGAAGCTTCTCCGAATCAGATTGAGACACCAGGGGCACATGAAACACTATATATATTTTGTTCAAAGTTCTTTTGTATCATCAGAATTAGAAGAATAATAATTTACTAGCAAAATTGAGAGCTTCCTAGAGAGAGTTTGAGAGAGAGAAAATGTCGGTCTAGAAACTGAGTTTTTATAGTAGCAATCCAAGGTGGGATTCCGGCGGGTTGTTCGTGTGGACTAGCGGTAGATGCCGAATGCTTGGGAAGCTCCGTGCACCACTACTCCTTCATAGACGATAAATCTTAGATCTTTTAGATCATCCAATGTAACTTTCTCGTTTACTTCTTTTATGCTTGCTTCTTGAACGATGTCGATCTTGGTTGAAGGAAATCAAAATTTTAAATTTCATTGCGTTCCTGCATTGATTTTTTAACACAACAATGTTTGTCTGATTCACTTGAGGTTGTGGCAGTATGGTAGTATCTAATGCCGGAGTAATGATAGCTTCTGTCACTGGGATCTGATCTGTTCCCAAAGGGTCTGTTTGTGGTTGCATAATAGGATGTTCTCCATGTAGAGTAGACTCATTGATCACTTCGGGTTAGATATGCCTTTCTTCTTCTTGAACATGCATTTTATCAGTCACCTCTTTTGCATCCTCTGATGCACCCACATTTGTTGATTGAGCATCAGTATGCTCAGCATATGGTCCCTTGGTTGTCTCAGCTGGTGCTGTAATATGCAGGGTTAAATCAGTGGTCTTCTTCTATTTCTTGGCTCTCTCAAACAAGATTTTCTTTCTCTCTGATAATGGCATGTCATCATCCGTGTCTGTTGGCTCAGACTCAAGAACTTCTGGTTAAACATTTTCTTTTCTTCTCAACTCAGCTAATAGTGTCATATCCTCATCTGAAGAGGGTATTTCAGTGACATTTCCAGACGGTTGAGCAGCAGTAGGTACCTGTGGCACAATGGTTGTGGCAATAGTGCAGGAATGATAGATTGCTCAGCCACACTCGATTGAATTTCTGGAGTAGTAATGGTCTTCTTTTCAACCATTGTCTTCGTCTTCTTTGTTGGTTTGTTTCTTGTAGAGGATGCCGAAGCCCGTCCTGAAACATTATCCATAGAAGATGAAGCATGTTCTGCTGGTGCTACCACGGTGATGATCCTTCTTTTCTTGCTCTGGCAAAAATGTGATCTTTGAATTCAAAACTTCAATAGGAATTGTCATAAAAAAACCCTATTCTTGTTAAAAGAGATTGAATTATGAATCCATAAGTCTTATTCTCATTAAATGAGCCATTAGTCTTCTTTCCACCATGCTTGTTCTCCAAGGTTTCCTTCTTTTCTGGTTGCTTGACCATTCTGTTGAAAATGTACTCGCTCCAATTGAATTCCTCCTGTGTATAAATGATATAAAACAGTCTTAACCTATCTTCAGTAAGTTTGTTCTTGTTACCTTTACCTCCTGACAGATTCTTAAAAATCATATCAAGAATGAGACAGAAATTCTTCTTCATTTTCTTTTAGTAGCAGCCAACTACAATCTCAGATCCAAATCCCCATTTAATTCTCTGAAAGAATGATGGTCATTTTTTATAAGCACACTTTGAGGAGTTGCTGAAGGGTCTGTTTCCAACTCCATGACTTCACGGAAAGTGTCATTATTGATTTTGTGGACTTTCCTATGCACTTTTGTAACTATTTCCTACTTTTGAGCATTGTGGACTGCATTTTTCCAGAATTTGCCTACATCCTCTAGAATGTATTTGGGATTCTTATAGTCAAGAATGGAATCAAATTTGCAGTTCTGAGAAATCGGTCTACTTGCTTACTCTGCTGAGTTCTTAATTTCCGTGAAATTCCTAAGGCATTCTAAGTTGAATCTAGTATATTCTACTGCTGCATTTTCTGAGTACCAATCCCACTCCAACACTTGAAGCTGAGCTACTTAACTCACAAGATATCAAGATCACGCTCAAACCAGAATTATCTATTGATTCACAAACACAACTTTGTTTATTCAATGGTCTTTGGATCAATGAAGCACTACAACTTAAGTCAGTTGAATCCATGGCACATGAGAAGGAGCTAAGTATTTTTGTGGTGGACCTGTCGAAGCGACAATCCTACCCCCTTGAAGGAACAACAGAACAATTCCGGTGAAGCAGTAGCATCAACTGTGAACGACTAATTGTTCAAATTGTGAAGCTGAAATTTTTTGTACCTATTGTATTTGCATACGAAGAACAATAATGAATTACTCCAACATTACAGGAGAATGGTGGATTAAGGGATTACACCACCTTGAACCTTTATAAATATTTGTGTTTTTACTTTCTCCACTTTACCTTTCAGTTCATTATTTTCTGTCAAGTAGCTTAACTCTACACAACACACCTGAACATCTTATCACACTCATTTAGTTTAGAACAACAGTTTTTAAAGTCCTTATTATCCGCTACATAAAACTCATCTGAGCAAGGGCAAGTCAGTTGACCTTCTTTCAGCTATGCAAAAATGTGTTTGAAAACTCAAGTTTAACAAGTTTGTTCACTCCCTCTAAATTTGTTTCAAGCCTTTCCAAGGCACCAACATCAAGTGTTTCAAAGGCATAGTCAAACAACTTGTACCTAGAACAAGCTTAGATAATCTTAAAAAATTATGATTATTTCTCCAGGAGCCTAGATCCTCTCAAGGGATAGAGTTATGTGATCTCTCAAATGCAGGTTATCTCACTCACAATGTGAAAATAATCTAACCGTAGATTTTTATTAAAAACTACGTTGTTTTGCTGATAATGTCTAAAAATACTTGTATTTGAGAGATCGCTTGATGCATTAAAATAAGAGGACCTTGTTCAATTCACTGGTGTGTAGTCGATTTTTATTTTAAATGCGAAATCCTTTCATTTTTTCCTCCCATTTTGTTTATATTATTTTTTTTTTTTTTTTTTTGAGAACTTGAATATTTTTCTTCTCTATTTAAACCCTCTCGCCACCTCTCCCAAAATTAAATAAATATTTTTTAGGAGTTTCAGGAATGTTTCAAGCGTCGTAGCAGTGTGGTAATGTACATAATCCTTCATCATTAGTATAGAATGTGACGCAAGTTTTGGCGAGAGTTGAGGTGTTGGAGCACTCATAGGCATGGAAATATGGGGAGGCATATTGCAAAAAAAGAGGTGGAATTACGGACATTGAGAGAGTCACCTACCTACTCAGTTCAGCAGGAACGTGACATTATGAAACAGATTGATCAGTGGTAGACTATGGAAGAGGAGTATTGGCGGCAGAGAGGCAGAGTGGAGTGGCTAGTGCAGATAGACAGAAATACGAGCTACTTTCATCATAAGGCGGCGGCCCAGAGGAAGCGAAATAGAATTCATATGTTGCATGACTCTCAATGGGTTTTATGCGATGAGCCTACAGACATGGAGCGTGTTGCGATAGATTATTTTCGGGCCATTTACTCGTCTAATGGGACTACCGTTGATTTAGATGGCTTACAATATATTGAGATAGATGCCGAGCAGCAGCAGTATTTAGCCGTAGCCTTTACGAGAGAGGAAGTTTGTGTTGCTCTGAAACAACTGCTAGGGAGGAAGTCGTCAGGACCCGATGGTATGCATGTCGTTTTTCTATAGAAAGTTTGGAGCATCATGAAGGAAGATGACCTGAAGGTAGTGTAGGATGTTATGAACAATGGCGCCCATCTTGGGAAGTTAAACGAAACCTATTGTTACGAAATCAACGTGGGAACGCAACGGAATTTAAAATTTTGATTTCCTTTTAACCTAGATTGACTTCGTTTAGACAATAAACATACAATTAGCAGACGAAGAAAATACCTTGGATAATCTAAAATAGATTGTCATTTTGTCTACGGTTGTAGTTTGTGCACGAAGCCGCCCAAGTGTTCGGCCTCTACCGTTGATCCACATGAACAACCGCCGGAATCCCCCCATAGGATTGCTACCAGAAAAAGTCGGCTGCTAGGCCGCCTTTTTCCTTCCTCACAAAACTCTCTCACAAGAAGCTCTCTTTTCTCACTAAAACATTGCAAGAATATTGTGTTGTAAAAGAGTTGGCTTAACTCCTCTTTTATAGGGAGATGGGACGCCGTATGCACATCCCAATTGAATTGGGACAATCTTCCTAATGGATTGAGGAAAAAGTAAACATTTTTCTAATAAAATAAGGAAAATATTTTTTTTTGATTTATCTCATTAATATCTAATATCTTATATTAAATATTTCCAAGATATATATTGTCAATATCTAATATTGAACTTATGTTTATTAAATTATATTACCATATGTCTTTTACACATGTGCATATATCACATATATATACTATATGCATAAATAAATATATATATATATATATATATATATATATATATATATATATATATATATATATATATACACATAATATAATACCAAGATTAATTAATCAACATAATTAATATCTTGTATTATATTTATTCAAAATAAATAAATACCATAATATTAATTTATCACTATAACACTTTATAGTCGAGATGAAAAGTTTCCTTATTTGGTTATCACTATAACCGCATTTTAATCCGGCTTGATGTTGTTATGTGTGTGACCCGATAGGTTTCCGAACATGTTGGCCGTACACATAAAGTGCATTCACTAAAATGCCCTTCATACCTAACGATCATGAATAGCCTCTAGCAACACATCATGACCCCCAATCATCGGAAGAGTCAAATGCAATGACTACTACCTTCCTTGTAAAACGGTTACGGCATAAACATAATCCTAACGCTTTTATAATATCCATACAGTCGTATCTCGAGTATCATTAATTAACGACTGCATCTTATAATTTGGACATCCTATTCTCTTGAAGTAACACATTACTCCCTCTTTGCAAAGAGTTTCAAGAATAAGACATTCCTTATAAGAAGGCCCATTCGGATATTCACTCCTACCATTAGGATACGCGATTTCCAGACGAGCAACATGAATCCTACGTATGCTTCAATATCACACCCAAGCACCACCACATGATCGTCCCGTAGCTAAGGGAAACCTCAATAGTGTCAAAGTATGACAATCCACACCACAATGCCATGAAGACTTTGGTATTAGGATAATTACACAACCGCCACGTACTGTGATACTTGATAAAGTAATTGGGTCAGTCTAACATACGCATTATTTAATACACGTCCATGTATAGTCCAAGTGTCCATACACTTCGATAGACGAGATCTATCCCTACCTCATAAGACATAAGACATCTAATACATGCTAGTCTAACCGTACTATTAATGTCCCATTTAATAGAACACGCTACTAGAGACATTCAAGTATCAAACCTTTTAAGGTGAGTCGAGATCTCATCAACCATAATCACCATTATGATTTCTCTTTCACAGTTTGACACTAGGGACATTATCATATATACAATACCGCAATTGGTCCATTTAACGAACAAATATATAATAACAGAAAGTCATTTATCATATGTACAAACATAGAGAAATAGTAGAAATGATCCGACCCGCTCGGATCCGGTCAAACCCGATTGGGTTTAGGACACTGTTTCAATAATCTCCCACTTGGTCTAAAGCCAATCACTCATACACACAAGACCAAGTTAAGACTAGAATCTTATGCAATACTCGCAACCAACCTTAAGCGTGAACGGATTACTATCCGTGGTGACTCGGGCTATCTTTATATCATGCTGCAAATAATCAAGTCAAAAGAAACCGCCTCAACACACACATGAATCTTTGATGAGACCCATGACCTTGCTCAAGCAATGAATACACTACTATATCAGCTATATACTAAATGTAGAAGAACCAGCAAGGTTCAAGAATGAACCTCTTAGATCCGTGTACTGCTCCCGTTGTGCCTCTAAGGCAATACTGTGCTTTGGCCCAGTTGTAGAATTTACAGTGATTTCTTACTAAGGACATTTACTTGTAGAATTTACTAGGTTCAAGATCCGCCTCAACACACTTCATACGTATTACCCACATTATTCATAATCACATGGTTCAAACACCATCAATATGATATTTAATTATACATTTCTTCGTATAGTAGTAGTTAAGAATTATTTGTGCATCTTTCGTCATCCCTCTGTCTTTGTCGTTTCCCCTTTTCTTTCCCTCCCCTCTCGCCTTTTATTTCCCTTTTCATTTTAGCCCTCCCTGATTTTCTCTTCCTCTCGTTTAGTCCTTCCCTATTCTTATTCTTGTTAAAGGACACCGTCTGGCCTTCTCTTCGCATACCAGACCAGATCTTAACCTAGCTTTCATACATGGCTGACCTGCATTGCAGTAGGCTTTCAACTTTCCATTGCTCTGGATACGTGCTTCACCGTGGTTTCTCCATCTTCTCTACGGTCCAAACGTTGTCTCATATGTGGTGACGAATGTCATGAAGGTGACAGATGAACACTGGTAAGGCTTTGATATTGTTGAAAAATGGTGGTTTCTCGGGCTGTATCCCAATCCATCCAAGAAGCAGGTTTGGTTCTTACTGCAAAAATCATTTAAATTCTCTCTTCTTCGTCGTCTTCCTGGTTTGATTTTTTCTAGGCACTAGTCTTTGTGAGAATAATTAATCAATTAATTTCTTTTTCTGTAATTGATAGATTATTCTTACAGTAATCCGGTTCTCAAATAAAGTCAATTAAAATTTTCTGGTAAGGCTTTGATATGTAACTTAATCTTGTTCTTTTGTTTCTGTGGTTATGATTTTGTTCTGTAAGGTTATAGTTTGAACTAGCGGTTAAAAAAAGCACATTTCATCAGCTGCCATGGCCTAAAACTTGGAAAGGATACTGCAAATCTTTAGCAGAAGTGAGGAGTGTTGTTTGGTTGTTTGTAGGAGTACTCACATCAGTGTCTCTTAACAGATTCTCTACTTTATAGAATCCAACACCACTTTTATCTGCTTTACAGAATCTCTACACATGGTCAACTGCATCAAAATCTCTACTGTACAACATTAATATAACTACAAACCGTAAAAAATAATACATATTTTAACACACACACACACACACACACACACACACACACACACACACACACACATATATATATATATATATATAATTTGCTGTCTATTCTAAATATTACTTTGTATGGATCTTCTAAATATTTATAGAAGATCCGTAAAATGAAATATTTGTCCAAATCATTTTTATGTCACTTTAAACAAATATATATATATATATATATATATATATATATATATATATATATATATATATATATATATATATATGAAAAATGTTTGAAAATAGCAAAAATATGAATCTATAAGTTCTTTCAAATTGCGGTAGATATTGACAATGGTGTCCAAAATCTGTTGAATACAGATCCTGTTAACAGATTATGATGCAGCTTTATATTAGTTGAATCTGGAGGGTTGCAATCTGTAAAATACAGATTTACCATCTCATACAGATTCTACTGCAAGTGCTCTAAAAATCCAGGTTCGGTTAATCCCTTTATGTACTTAGTTTTTAAATATTTTGATTGGATTATATCTCGTTGATTTACCTCTTTAAAAGAAATGTATTTGTACCTTTGTTTCAAATTAAATATGACTATGGACTCTCACTAAATAGGTAACATACTAACAGTATGCTTAGGAAAATATTTGTATGTCGTTCAAACTAGGAAAGCATAAATTTTTATCGGAGAATCCCTTATTATTTCTACTTTAGTATTAAATGGTCTAATGTTATGGATTTTAACGCAGGTGGTGCAATGACAGTTCAACAATTCGTGAAACACCGTCAAGGCCTGAACAACAACCGAATGCACATGCAAAAAAAATTCCAATGTTTTTGACAATTGAGGTGGAGAGAAACCCTTTTTAATTTTTACATTTTTAGTTGGAGTGATTCTTATTTTTCTGTGTACTATATTACAGGGTTTAAGGGTTGTGCTTGCTTTTAACTCTGCTGGTTAGGGACAGTGTGGAGTCAATCAATTCTTGAATCACCATCAGAAAAAAATGATGACAGTAAAACCATTTGCAATTAGATAATACAACTAATATAAAGCACACCGAATAAGGAGAATGACTGTGTGTTTTCTTTGCAACCATTTGTTTCTTTTGTATGTTTTTTTATCACTTATATTGCATTCTAGGATATTCCAACTTTACATACTTATATATACACCCATGTAGTTTGATGTTGTCTTGTTTAATAATTTATGGAAAATGCTTTGTTTGGTGTGTTTTCTCAGTGTGCAGACATTTTGTAATGCTACTATCGGTGGTTCCGAACGGTGAGTGCCATTTGTTTGTTTGCTACTGCTTCTGGCCAATGGGAGGTGGTGTTGCTGCTCCCTATATATGGCAGTAGGGTGTCGAGGCGGTTATGCACATTCCATTTTCTGCACAGCTATATAATTGTGAGGTTGGAATCAGCTCTGGTACAAGTAAGTTAGTAAACGTCTTCTTTACGTCTAATCCGGACATTATGTATTTGTGCTTTCATAATTTGTTTACTGCCTTTTTTTTAATGCAGTGACATTATACATATATGTAGGTGTGCGACTGTATTTTACATTGCTTCTCATAAACTGTTGAAGTAAAATTGCTATAAAAGGTGCAGAAGGTATGTTTAATTTGACTCAATTATGTTTGTTCTTTTTAACACATATACTATTTGTTTAGTTGTTTGAATTTGATGAGTTGTATTATTTATGATATTGTTTCCTTCTTTTTCATTAAATGACAGGTGCATAATTGGCAGTTGTTACTCTACGCACTAGGTCAACAGTTGTCTTAGCAACCTCTCAAGGTACTCTATGCACTAGGTCAACAGTTGTCTTAGCAACCTCTGAAGGTACTCCAAAATCACCAAAACTTGATTATGTGTTTGGTTATCTCTTTCCTATTGAAATGGTCATAATCACTTAGGGACTTTGCTTCATTGGTCTAGAAGGTAATTTCGTGTAGCTAAAAAAAACGACTACTTTTACATGCATATTTTCTTATGTTATTGTTGAACGCCCCTAAAGACGGCCACTAATATGCATATTTTTCTTATGTTATTGCTTGTTTTTTTTTTTTTTTTTTTTTTTTTTTTGCAATCTTAATTGATTTTACCTCGTTTTACGCCCATATGGTTGTAGATGATTTTTGTAGGTTTTTGTTTTGTCTCTTTGTTTAAAAACATGGTGTTGGATGTCCTTATTAAGTGGAGAACATGTCCACGATGATTGAAACCATTATTGGATAAGGCAATTTTGAAGGGGAAGATGAAGCTACCGGAAATAGTTTAGTTAACATTACCACACAAACTTAATAGTTTATCCCCTTTTTTTATGGTAAAGAAGACGAATACAAAAATGCTGGAGTTTAGACATGGTTCGAGTCTGGAGAAGTACTAGTGATATTTCATCCAAACCAACGAGGTTTGGAAGATGAAAATGATGTTTGTGATGCAATTTCTGATGAGAAATATGGTTTCATTTCGAAAGCTAGGGTTGCTCAAACGCAGCTAAATAATTTGGTGGCTATTGTGATCGATGAGAAGCGGTTTAATCATGAGTTTGAGGTTAGCAAACTGAAGACGAGCTAAAACTTTTGCGCACTTGAAAATATGACATGTGTAATAAGTTATCTCTCTTATCCGTACCGTATGTTGTTTCGGCTTCTGTTTTATCCGGATTGTATAGGTAATAAGCTGTCTACGTACATAATAAAGTATCCTTATAGTGTAAGCTCAAGTGCATCCTCCCACACCCCTGTAAAAAAATTAAGCACAGCAGCAGGTATGCATGTTTGTACTGCGACTTTCAAATCTCTCTATGTAATATGAACAATGTAATATATATATCTACTAATGTTAGATAACTAATAATGTGTCTACTTGGCAATGTTCACTCAAACATCAATCTAACTAACAAGATAAAGCACACCATTTTAGAATCTTCAGCTTAACAACTATACAACGACTACACAACGAATACACTGGAGGGCAACAACCATGCAGCGCACGGTGAGCTGTCACTAGTTTTCAATAGAGACTATGTCAAGAACAACCATAAATATTAAGGATAACAGCATACAATTATATAGTTGAGATTTTATCCTCTATATCGACTATATAGTGACATTAATCAAGCATGTTAGATATAAAGACTATTTAACTTTACTGGAATAACATTTATTCCTACCAATTTGTTTGTCAAATCCTAATAGATAACTAAAATTGTGTTTTTCATAAGAACCGGAACACAATAACATTTATTTAGTTCTTTTATCAGTTTATAAGATTCATAATACAATATGGAAAATGTTGCAACGTTTGCTTCACTTTCCTTATCATAGGATATTATGTATTTAATCTTTCTAATTTAATCGTACTCGTAACATATCATATATCTAAGAGTTGAATTGAGTTTAGACAGATTTATCTCAACTTACTTGCTTAGAATGAACACTTCGATAAGTTCTCTATTTAAGCACATTCCCTAACTTTCCTATTAATCCCTTAAGCACTTGTAAATATTTCTTAGTTTTTTTTTGAAGGGAATATTTCTTAGTTTACTCTTCATAAGACTTAAGAAACATCACAAAAGCTATGTCTTTAATTTTCTTTTATAAAGAAAATCCAAATTTTATTAGATAGTTTATTTAACCTTTTGAAGCATATTCAGAACATGAACTATTTAATTAACCTTCAAACAATGATTAAGAAATTAAGTCGATACTTAAATCTCACAATTTTGAAAACAATGTTTCCAAAATTTGTTGTGGTCACATTCAACGCATCTAATGTTTGAATTAACTGTCATCGTATGACAGAACGACCCATTGGATATTGTCGTATCCAATATATGATTGATTTTTTTTTTGAAAAACTCTTTTCAAGTGTCTCAATCATATCATGAGATTACGTTTTGATTAATAACTAAAGTCTTAGAGCACAACATAAAAAATGTAGTCTCTTTGCCATCAACTACTATGGCATAGTTGCTCATGTCATTGCGTATTTTAAAAGGATTAAAATTACTTAACCATACTTGAGAACGTTTCTCAAAAGGTAACAGTCATTTAATTTTGGTCTTAACTATCGAGAATTAAAACATAAATAAAAGTTTGCTAAAAACTACAACACAAACAAAGATAAAAAGAGTGTTGTTGTTTATACATGCAAAATCAAAAAATGGTCTTTTGGTTTTTGATTTTGCTCCGACTAGTTAACTACTCCCAATTGACTTTCAAGAATTTTCCAAGATTCTTTAGTGGCTGATATCCAATCTAATTGCCCCGATCCCCGGCGTTGGTCGATCGACCGACACACTTTCGATAGGTAGGCAACACTTTGCCAATCGCATCACCATGCGATTCTCAGTGGTTGACTAGTCAACTCTTTGACACTTCATATCCCTATGTGTTAGTCAATCCCTCGTCTCTAAAATTAGGCGGCCCTGACGTTTGCCCATCACCGCAAAATTTTAGTTCAGCGTTAACCCAATATTAATGAGATCTCATACGATCATATCTCGATAATGACGATATACCCGAGGTAGGTCAACTCCCGGTGTTGGTCGATCAGTTGGATCCGAACAAGGGGTCTTCACCATCGTTCTAATATTGGGCGACAAAATTTTAAATTAATATTTGTTGTGGGAGTATTTTTAAATTGAGTCAATCAATTAATTTTAATTAATTATGGTCTCATCAAACATATTTATCTCTATAGACACACGCCCTACACATTCATCTAAATCATGTCTAGTCATGCATCTATCATGTCGTATAAATAAATACATGCACAAAATAAATAAATACGTAAAGTAACCGATATGATTATGGACTTTTCCTAAATGCGGTTTCGAATACAAACTGACAAAACCACGGGTCACAAATCTAAGGGTAGCTGCAACCACCAAAGGGATCTCTATGTCGTCTTTCTTTGGCCTTCGTCTTCTACTCCATCTTGTTACATAATTTTATCTAATAAAATAAATACACCATCTGCACACGGGGGAGATAATGGGAATGCGATAATACAGAAAATAAATTAGGCTCATTTTTCGTAACAGCCCAGGGCAAATATTTAATCACTGAAAAGTAAATCATTCAACATCTATCCTGTTGGTTGAGTCCATAATCAATCGGGGTCCATACAAGCATATTATATCTACAACATCTAATTCATACAATAAAAATCTTATGAAAAAGATTGAATCTAAAATTACCAACATGTGTCTTTTTTGCCAAATTAATTTAATTAATTAACATTTAATCAATTAAATAATTTTAATCAAAATTAAAATTAACGATTAATTTTAAATCAATTTTAATTTTAATATTATTTTGAACCATTCTAAAAATAAGAGACCTATAATAATTTGATCCTGGGTCTTTTTCAAAATTTGGAAAAAGGTCCAGGTTAACCTTAGGTTCACAATTTGTGGATCATAGGCTTTCTATCAATGGTTAAACTAATCCATAGGAAATATGTTCAAACTTTTTGAACCTTTTGGGATGCCATTAGGCATCCAATGGTTCAAACATTTTGAACCATTTGTTAGCCACATGGCATGAAATAAACAAAAATGATTTTACATCATTTTTATGAACCATATAAAATCACAAAAATACACAAAACAAAAACAGGGGGTCCAACGCATAGCACAAGCTGCCGGCGACAGCCAGGAGGCTACCGACGCAGCCGGCGACCAGACGGTGGTGGTGCCACCGCCGATCGGCTGAGCACCACCTTCGCCGAACACTTTTTTTTCGTGTATCGTTTTGCGAATAGAAATCATTCATCTCATATTGTGTGATTTAATCGATGAAAATTACTAAGCAAATTTATTAATGCTTATTACTTAAGATCGAATACCGCCCTGATATCATTGTTAGGAAATCAATGCAGGAACGCAACGTAATTCAAAATTTTAATTTTCTTTTAACCAAGATCTATTTCGTTTAAACAATAAACATAGAGTTAGTAGATGAAGAAAATACCTTGGATGATAAAAAATAAATCGTCGATTTGTCTACGGTTGTAGTTTGTGCACGAAGCCGCCCAAGTGTTCGTCCTCTACCGTTTACCAACACGAACAACCACCGGAATCCTCCCATAGGATGGCTATTGGAAAATGTCGGCTGCTAGGCCGTCTTTATCTTCCTCCCAAAACTCTCTCACAAGAAACTTTCTTTTCTCACTATAATATTGTAAGAATGTTGTGTTGTAAAAGAATTGACACAACTTCCCCTTTTATAGGGAGATGGGACGCCATATGCACATCCCAACCTGATTGGGATAAACTTCCTAATGGATTGAGTAGAAAGGAAACATTTTTCTAATGAAATAAGGAAAATATTTATTCTTCATTTATCTCATTAATCGCTAATAGCTTATATTAAATTTTTTCAAGATATATATTGTCAATATATAATATTGAATATATCTTTATTATATTATATTACCATATATCCTTTAGATGTGCATATATCATATATATATATATATATATATATATATATATATATATATATATATATATATATTCCCTAGCAGTCCTCATCCTCCACAGGGGCCCTCAATGCAATCAAACATTACTGAAGTTGATGACATAGCTATTACTGAAGCAGAGCAATATGCTTAGGCATTGGAAGATGATGAAAATTTCAGCCTGGTTCTGAGTAGGAAGCATAAGAAAGACTACTCAGCTAGAAAACCTACATTTAGAACTAGGTCTCAAACCAATAAACATAAATGATAGGAAGCCTCTTTTGGAATATCAGAGGTATTAGAGGTAAAACCTCATTCAGAAGACTTAAGAAGATCATAAAAATTCATAAAATCTCCTTTTTGGCAATTTGTGAGCCTATGGTAGCTGAGGATAACATTGATGATGTTAGGCTTAAACTCTCTTTTGATAAGGCTATTTCTGCCAATGATAGTAAATTATGGGTTTTCTGAAAATATGATGATGTTGTTGAAGTTCTAAAAGTAGGGGATCAATATATTCATTTGAAGTTTCATGGTCCAAAACCTTTCCTTGTGTCCAGTGTTTATGCTAAATGCTGCAGGGTGTTAAGAATGGCTTTATGGGATTCCATGATGGACATGGCAAACCTTCATTTGCCATGGCTCATTGGTGGTGACTTTAATGTGATTAGAACTTTGGCAGAATATCATGGTACTTCTCAGCCCAATAGTGGTGCAATGGATGATTTTAACACAGCTATTGCCAGTTGTGGTCTCATTGATTACCCTGTAGAAAATGGTGACTACACCTGGAAAGGCAAAAGAAATGGTCAGTATGTTAAAATGAAACTTGACAGGCTAATGCATAATGTTCAATGGACAGATGATATGGGTGACTTAAGAGCTAAAGCATTAGCAAGGCTGGGTTCTGATCATAAGCCTCTTTGTCTAGAAGTTACTTCTTTGCCTGGAGGCCCATCTGTTTTTCATTTTCAAAACATGTGGATTTGCTTTCATAACCACTTTATGCATCTTGTTCATTCTAGCCGGACATGGTGGATGCTCCCACCGGTATGTGTAGAATTATGAAGCGGTGAGGAATTTGAAGATGGTTCTCAAAGCTTGGAATAAAACGGTTTATGGCAACATACATCAAAAAGTTATTGAGCAGGAGAGTTTGATCAGAGAATTGGAGGACAGTTTTGATGTAAACCTTTCTGATGCAAATCAAGTTGCTCTTAATCAAGCCTCTGATGTGTATGCTGATTATCTGAATCAACAAGAAGTCTTTTGGAAACAAAAATCTCAGTTTAGATGGTTTGAAGCTGGGGATAGGAACACTGCTTTTTTCCAAGCCTCTGCAAAAGACAAGAGTAGACAACTTCAGATTACCAAAATCAAAGACAGTGCGAATCATTGGTGCACTGATCAAAAGTCTATAGCTGAAGCATGTATTCATTTCTTTTCTGCCTTGCTTACTGAAGATGATGTGGGGCATCAGGATAGCTGTTAGGAACATTTTATTATGTTTTGATGATGGCCATACTAGCTGTTATAGCAAGCCTGAAATAAGTTAGAATTCTCTGTATAAGTCTTTACTTAGAGTCGACATGTTGTATAAGTTGAGTCGACAAGTATTGTACTAGTTGGTAGGACGGCAAAGTGAAAGCAGACATTCGGCAGAGTGAAGCCACCCAAGCACCAAGCAGAGATACTGAGAGAGGGATTATGATCGACTTATAACCAAGGAAGTGCGTGATGACCTTGGATAAGTCTAAGTTATGTTTCAAGTGATGAAACTCAATATTCCAATATGGTGTACACCGATCTCACCCAAATCAAGGATCGGTGAAGTATAAAGATTCTCCTGAAACTAAAGCAAAGAAGAAAACATTGAATCGGTGAGTACACCGATCGCCGGCAAAGAGAAAACAAAACGGCGAAGAAAGAACTAACGGCTAAGTCGGAAGGCTCACTCCACCGTTCTACTGAGACGGTGAAGAGACACTTACAAGATCGATTTAATATACATTGAAGATTCAGCAGATCATGCATTAAATGCACAATCATTAAAGGATCAATCAAGGACGGATTTTTCGCTATACATTTGAAAGAAGAATCCGATCACCAAATCAAGGAGAATACAATTAAGGGGAATCAAGAATAAAATCAAGGATTAATCCTCATTAATATAGCCAACGGACGGAATTTCAAAATCAAGGCTATTCAAGGCTATAAATAGAAGGCATTGACAGAAAAAAGAAGATAACGATTTAGAAAAAAAAAGCGAAACTCATCAATTAGAAAAGCCTTCTCTCGAACTTACAAGGATACATCTAGTGATCAACTCAAATATCGAAACTACAAAGTCATATTCGAATTGAGATTGATCAAGCAAGTGCGTGAATCACATTCACATCAAATCAAGCAAATCGAATCGAGAGGCAATCGAGAAGGAGTTGAAACTGTGATAGTTTGTTGAAGGATTTTGATCTCAAGGAGCGACAAAGGAAGACTGAATCACTGAAGTCATTGCGATCAAGGAGTGATAGTCTTGTAGATTGTGAAGCTTGGGAAGCCAAGGACAATCATCTTGTTGTATCTGTGAAAACAATAGTGAATTCCTCCGATCATCACAGGAGAAGAGTGGATTAAGGGATTACACCACCTGAACCACTATAAGCCTTGTGTCAATTTAATTTCGCAATTTACTTTACAAACACTTATTTAATTTGCCTACATCATAACACATATCTCGTGATTGTCTAAACTGATTTGAAAACAACATAGTAAGAAAGGACTTATCCATTTGCCCAAAAGCTTTTAAAACACAAGAAAAGTTTTTGAAACTCAACTATAGTCATTCACCCCCTCTCGACTATAGTTTCACCTTCCACAGGACCAACAATTGGTATCGGAGCGGTGTTCCTAGTATCGTAACCTGCATTCGAGATCTAATTTACAGTAACAAGGAGATCACATATTTTCAAAGTAGTTTTCAAATCTGAAGTTTTTCATTCACTGCCATTTTTATCTTCAATTGCACTGATGGATTCCTCAAACTTCTTGTCAAAAGTACCTGTTTTCAATGTTAATAATTTTGATGAATATAAAATAAGAATGTTATCTCATCTTGCAACGAACTCATGAGGAGATCTTTGGATGTAATCAATGATGGCCCAATCATGATCACTACTGTGGTAGGCACGAGGAGCGAGATCAAGGAAAGGAGATAGACAAACCCAAGAAAGATTGGACCAAAGATGACAGGAGAAGAGCAAACCTAGACTTTGTAGCAAAAGATATGATCTTAAAGACTCTAGACAGCAACATGTTCATGAGAATCAAAGACTGCAAAACAGCAAAGGAGATGTGGGACAAACTATCATTGATAAATGAAGGATCTGAAGCAGTCAAAGAAAACAAATTATCTGTTGCAAAACAGAAATTTGAGAACTTTAAAATGAAGACTGGTGAATCCATTGATCAAATGGACAACAGATTCTCAAGCATCATCAGTGAACTGCAACAGCTTGGACACACATATCCACAAAAAGAAGTATGCTTGAAGATCTTGAGAGGACTACCTGAAAGATGGAAGATCATAACATCGAATCGAGGAACAAAAATCTTGCAAGCAATCGACACTCGACACCGATGTCCCAATTGAAAGCTCATGAATTCGAATTGAACGGTGAAGATGGTGGTCCGGCAGAGACACACAAAATTACTGCATTAGCTGCACCCCAGCAAAGTAACTTTGCCGAATGCATCAGCAAAGAGACACAAGAACTAAAAGAACAGGTAGCTTTATTAGTTAAACGTTTTGACAGGTTTAAAAAGAAGCCATTCAAGGGAAATTCAACATCAAACAAAAAGTCAAGCTCAAACAGAGACATGAAGAAGAAAGATGATGAATACTGGATGCTTCAACTGCAATAAGAGAGGTCACTTCAAGGTGATTGTCTGAAGAAAATGACAAAGATGATGAAAAGAAGAAATTCAAAGCATCCCGAAGAAAAGGCAAGAAGGCACTTAAGGCGTAATCCAGCGATGAAAAGCATGAAGAATCATCGACAATGACTCGGATGATAGTGATGAAGAAGACAGCTCAGAAAATGAAAAGGCATGCCTATGCCTCATGACCAAAGAATTGGATGAAGACAAAAGTGATAGTTCGAGACAATCGAGGAAACAAGCCTATGTTTAATGGCTAAAGAATCGATGATAAAGCGAGGTAACATCTAGTTCTGTTCTTCATCTAATGCATTCATATCTAACACTTTGCACAATCCTCTAGTCTTCCATTAGATCACAATGAGACCTAGTCCAAAATCTCATGACTAAATTTGATGAAATTGAAAAGAATCATGAAATTCTGGAAAAGGAATGCAAGGATCTAAGAAAAGAGAATAAGAGGTTAAAGAAAGAACTGGATAAAACAAGAGCTGAATTAACTAGTAAGGAGACCTACTTAAATGATCAACAAAAGCGGATGACCATACATCCATTACAAACAGATCGATTAAGAAGAACTCCTCACCAGTAAAGGTAATCACTGCACCACTAAAAGCACCAGCTTACAAACCCTCAAAAAGGTTTGGATCCAGATCTAGTCTTGGCTATAACAGTCAGGATGAACGTAGGGATAATAGTCAACACAATTCTAAATTGAGGACCACTAATGGACCAAAATTTAGAAAGGGATGAACCATGTCTCCAACAGATCATCTGTTCCAGTGAAGTCAAAACCCACTTTGTAGTGAAACAATGAGACTAAATCCTCATTCCAATCATACAAAAACAACAGCCATCCCGAAAGGTAAAGCGGACTTTTTCCCTCGAGGATGATTGGAATGTCACACTCTCTCAAAATACAAGAGGAAACCATTCCACAAAATGCATCATGTGATTAAGAAAAATCAATCTAGCTATGTTCCTAGACACATGAAGCAAGAAAGGTTTCTATTGCATATTGGAAAGTGAAGAAGGATATAAATGCACCAAAAGGTGGAAAAAAGTATCGAGAATACCTTACGTAAAAATATTAGAAGCTATTACGCCATGCCTTATACATATGAAGTTGATGACTTCAATTATCCAAAGAAAGACCTTTTGGATACATACTTGGTATGGGAGGCATAATCGCTATGAGATATGGACCCAAACAGTGTTGGGTACCCAAACTTAATTAATCTGCTTTTGTAGGATGTCCGGTACATAGGCAGTGGATGTTCCGGACACATGACGAGAAACAAGAAATGGGTCACTTTGATTTTAAAGCTTTTGATGGACCCAAAGTCACATTTGGAGGAAAAGAAAACCTGGCAAGATTAAAGGGGAAGGCACAATACTCAAAAACAATCTAAAGATTCAAAATGTGGCATATGTCAAGGGACTTAACTTCAATCGATGAGCATCACCAATTACATGACAAAGGCTACAATGTGCACTTCAACAAAGAAGGATGCAAAGTGATTCACAATCAAACAAACACAGTGGGTTCTTGCGGGTAGAAGACAAGACAACATGTATGTGGTGGATCGAGAAACGACCAAGGCGAAACATGTCTACTTGTCAAGAATAAACAATCAACAAAGTTTGGATTTGGCACGAGAAGATTAAATCACTGAATTTCAAGACCATCAACAAACTATCAAGGAGCAAGTTAGTTGAAGGCCTGCCAGAGATCACATTCAAGAAAGAGAGTCTATGTGATGCTTGTCGAAAGGAAAACAAATAAAAGCTCATTCAAATCAAAGCCTCATCAATCTACAACAAGAGTTCTACATCTACTTGCACATGGACTGTTTGGACCAGTCCTCCGATGTAAGTGTGAGTGGTAAGAAATATACTCTTGTAGTGGTGGATGACTTCTCAAAATACACTGGACCATCTTCATGAACAAGAAGAAAGAAACACTCAAGAAGCTACCGGACTTGCTGAGAAGACTCGAGAATGAAAAAGAGCTAAAAATTATCAAAATCGGATCGGATAGAGCCTTTGAATTTCAAAATGAAATTATCGAAACCTATTGTGAAGAAAATGGAGTACTACATCAACTATCTGCAGCAGGAACTCCACAACAAAATGGTGTAGCGAGAAAGAAGAAATAGAACTCTCAAAGAAGCGATCGAACAATGATTGTCTTTGAAGCATGCTTGCCAAAGAGATTTTGGGTTTGAAAGCGACATGCCATACACAAAATAGATCAATCATCAACAAACATCATGGAAAAACTCCATATGAATTATGGAATGGTAGAAAACCCAATATCTCATATTTTCATATGTTTGGATCAAAATGTTTTGTCTTGAACAGGAATCATCTGCATACCTTTGATGAGAAGGTGATGAAGCAATCTTCATGGGATACTCGGACACCAAACAAAGCATTGAGTACTAAATAAAAGAACATTGGTGATTGAAGAATCAATACATGTGGTTTTGATGAACCATATACAAATGGTGAAGATCTTGAAGACCAAGAAGAGAAAGGCGCACAGAGGCAAATCTATACAAATGCAACCATACCATACTATCCCTAATCATCTTTTTGAAAATCAAGAGGAGCCACATATCAATACAACAGAGAAGCACTGAAATTGAAGTTCATGCTCGGCATGAAGGTATGGAAGCACCAAGTGAAGATCAACTTCAACCAGGACCTAAATTGGCTTAGAGACCATCCTGAAGAACAAGTCATTGGAGATATTCACACCGGAGTCGAAACAAGAAGACAACCTGAGCACATGCTAACTTGCTTTCTATCACAAGTGGAACCCAAGACCATAGATGATGCAATCCAAGATGCAGATTGGATCACGACCATGCAAGAAGAACTAAATGAATTTGAAAGAAATGAAGTCCTGGGAACTTGTTGTGAGACTGAAATGGCCAACATCATTGGTGCAAAATGGGTATTCGGGAACAAGATGGATGAGCAAGGAATCTGTTGTCGAAAACAAAGCAAGGCTAGTTGCAAAAGGATATTCCTAAGTCAAGGAATAGATTATGATGAAACCTTTGCTTGATGAGCAAGATTGGAAGCAATAAGACTTTTTCTAGCATTTGTTTTTACACAAAGACTTCAAAGTCTATCAAATGGATGTCAAAAGTGCATTCCTAAACGGACTTTTGGAAGAAGAAGTTTATGTAGAACAACCTCCTGGATTTCAAATCAAAGGAAAAGAAGACAAAGTATACAAACTCAAGAAGGCCCTCTATGGCCTCAAACAGGCACCTAGAGCACTGGTATGAAACACTGTCACAATTTCTTATCAAGAATGGATTCAACAAAGGAACTATAGACAAGACTCTATTTAAACTAGAGGAAGGGGCAAGCACATTGCTAGTGCAAATCTATGTTGATGACATAATCTTTGGATCAGAAGATGAAAAGTTGTGTGAGAAATTTGCAAACCTAATGAAGAGCAAATTTCAGATGAGCATGATGGGAGAATTAAACTACTTCCTTGGCCTTCAAGTAAAGCAAATGAAGGATGGCATTTTCATTAGTCAAGCAAAATATACAAGAGATTTGATACACAAGTATGGGATGGACACAAGTGGCACAGCATACACACCAATGTGTGCCAGAGTCATACTTGGAAAAGATGAAGGAGGAAAAGATGTTGATCAGAAAATGTATAGAGGAATTATTGGATCATTGTTATACTTAACTGCAAGCAGACCCGATATTGCATTTGCGGTAGGAGTGTGTGCTAGATTTCAAGCTCAACCAAAAGAATCACATCTTCTAGCGACTAAAAGGATAATCAAATACTTGAAACACACCATCAATGTTGGCATTTGGTACCCAAAAGATGGAGGATTTACACCGATATCATATTCGGACTCGACTATCTTTGGATGCAAAATAGATAGAAAAAGCACCTCTGGAACATGGCAAATGCTAGGAACCAGACTAGTCTCATGGTTCAGCAAAATGCAAAACTCTATATCTACATCAACAAATGAGGCGAGAATATATAGCGGTGTAGTTGTGCACAAGTATTGTGGATAAGACAACAACTAAGGGACTATGGAGTCGAAGAGAAAACAATCCCAATCATGTGTGACAACACAAGTGCAATATCTATTACGAAAAATCGATGTTGCATTCAAGAACAAAGCACATTGATGTAAGACATCATTTTATCGAGAGACCATGTTGAAAAGGAGATGTCATCCTAAAATACATATCCACTTTGAAGACCAACTGGGCCGACATCTTCACTAAACCACTCGGTTATGAAAGATTTAGTATGTTGAGAACGAGTTAGGATGATTGAAATTGACTAAGTATCAACGAGCGGCTAAGCGAGTAATCGGCTAAGTGACTTCATCAATCGGTACAACCTTTGCCGTTACGAGGAGATGTAGCGGTAAGGCAATCGGTATCCAACAAAGGTAACTTAAGCGATTGTTAGAGCAGTTCAATGAAGCGACTCGATGAAGAACTCATTGGACCGGTTAAGTGACCAAATGAAGGCACTTCACCGAAATAAAGACTTGACAAATTCAAAGTGTGAACAAAATCAATTCAGAATACACGTGGAGAATTAGGAAATTATGGAGGATTATTCAAGACACACGTGGCGATCACTTTATGATCATGGAGGTAATTATATTATTTTTGAATTATAAACTCCTCGATTCCCGGGCTCTATCATTACTTGCCTCAAACCACACCCCCTCTACGCTCGAATATCACGTTTTTCATACACAAAATCACGCCATTATGTCACTAAATCCTTCCATACTCAAACCACGTTCACACTACCCATATCACACTATATAAACAAGACTTAGAGATTTTCGAGAGATCCTTACGCTCTCTTTGCAAATTACAACCCTACTCTTGTTTATCTCTATTGCAAACTCAAGTTCATTTTCAAACCCCTCTCCCTCTCAAAAATGGCATCATATTCCTCAATCACTCAAGCTGGGTACGAAAAATCGATTGCCACTGGCTCATTCTTCCAAGCAGAACACTACATGAAACTGTGTGGAAATGATGAGCATGCCAAAAGGTTGGCAGCAGGCTGCGAAAAACTAAAATTATCCACCTTCCTCAATCCTCCAATAACTGAAGTGTGTTATGAAAGTCGATTTCATGCGGAAATCGCACAATCGATGCTGGGCTCCTCTTGAAGAAGGTGACAAGTTCGAAGAAGACAAGATTGTTGCATCCATAAATGGCAAAGACGTGGTGATTACAGCAAAGGTAATCCGAAAACATCTCAAACTTTCAAATAAGGGTCAAGCAAAAGTGACATTGATACCACAGGACTTAGATGAATTCTGGGCAATCATTGCCAAAACGGCAAACCCAGGATCCACAAAAGTAAATTGTCTCAGATCTGAGTTGAAGCGACCATTTAATGAGTTTAGTGCCCTAATTGGCAAAACCATTGAAGGAAAGTTGGGAGCAAATCATGCCATGACGAAAATTAGAATGCGGTTAATGGGAATCATCTATAACAAGCTACGATTTAATTGGGCAAAATACTTCTTTTGAGAATTAAAGAGCAAATCCAAGGTGAAGTAAAAGCAAAGTAAAAAGGGATAAAAGAGGAAAGACAATGAAAGGACAATTAAGGTGAAAAAGTCATATGGGATACAGTGCACTATCATTTGCAATGTCTCAAAGTCCCTCTGTACAACTCCACAGATCGCATGAATCCAAAGTCATGTTTACTTATGTCAAACCACAAAAGAAGGCAGGAGAAAGGAAAGAGGAAGAAATCCTCACACAACACCACAAGTCAAAGAAAGAAACAAAAGGTCCGGCGAAGTCTGGAAAAGACAGACTTTGGAAAATTAATTGATGAAGAAGAAGCAGAAGAGGATTCTGACAATGAGGAAGCACAGCAAGTAGAAGAAAATGCCAGTGAGGATGAACAGCATCCAAATGAAGAAAACACTGGAGAAGATGAGGAATCTCTAGAAGAAGCTGTACAATTGTCCACTGTAAACGATATAGATGACCGAATTGCAGAATATCTTGAATGGAAGGAAGGCGATTCCGACAACAACTTCAAGACCTGAGACCACATGCTTCTTGAAGAAGCATGGTTATTTGATTTTCTCGGGAATCACAACACTTGTAGGAGTACTTGATGAATCACCACTATGGGAATTGGTTGATGCGGCCAAGGCAAAGATGCTCAGGACCTCCGGGAGACGAATGATGACTCAGGCGGTGGTGATGATGATCATGATGATGATGATGATAATGATCATGATTGTAATGACAATAATGATGGTGATTTAGGTAAAAGCAGAGAAGAGGATGCTCTTGCACCGGATGCAATTGATGACACTACTCTTCTCCGTACATTTTGAAACCACAAGCCTCCGGCAAGTCTTCAACTCCAAGAAAGACAGTCCACTCAACACGGCACATGTCTATCAATGTTCCAATGCAACGGCACAAACATTGTGGACACTGGTTCATTCTTTGCCACTCGATCAAGACAACCCCGGCATAAAGATAGGGGAACAGCAAACTCAAGCCACACCAAGATACTCATCTACCCAAATACTTGAAGATCTAGATGTAAATGCATATGTCACTCAACATCAAGACAAGGGCGACAAATGGATCCGAACCACCAAACAAGGCACAAACTCTCTCAAATTGAACACCGGCATTACAAATGAAACTTTTGAGAAAGCGGCGGACTTGTTGGTGAAGAATTGGAACAAAGAAGCAATGTATCTCGGATCCATGACTTCAGCGTTTAATGACAAAAGCTCCTCCATTGAAAACAAGTTTCAAGCCATTGCCGAGTACATTGATGCACAAAACATTGTGGTTCAACAACAGGGAAGTCGATGAAGCGACTTAACATCAATATCACCAACAGATCTTGCAGGCCTCGGGCAACACATTTCCCAAGAAAAGCGAATCACCGCGGCGAGCTTTTGGCACTAGACTTAGGAGTGTCAATGAGAAATTGAATGATCATAACAATAGATTCACCTCTATTGAATCAAAACTTGACTCTTTGATTGGAACGGCAGAGGCCACCAATAGCATCCTACTCAAAGCAAAGGGATGATCTTTGCCAAAAAGGGGGAAATCTGGATAAGCTCAAGGATCAACTTTCAAACCCCTAATTTCACCAAGAACAATTGAGAGCAAGAGACAGAGAAATAAGGATCGAAAATGAAGCGAAGAGCAACAAAGAAGGATCGAGAAGAAAGAGAAAAGCCACAAAGGAACCTGCATTGGATTTCCTCATCCTATTCAACGAAGAGATGATGATAGAGAGCAGTCCGGCCAGACAACAAAGGCCTGGATCCACCCGGCAAAGAAAGAGGATCATCGAGTCAACACAGACTCAAAGACACGGAGGAAACACCGGCAGAGAGGCGCAGCAGCGGCTCCAAATATACTAGTGAGCCTGCAGAACTTACACGGTCACCAAAGCAAAGCGAGAATATGATGCGGATGTCTTGGACCATGTAAGAGAATTTTTAGAGTCTGAGGAGGACTTTATCCTCACCTCTCACAAGATGAAGCTTGGGCTGATTGGCTAAACTATCAGGATGAAAGGATGAGAACTGATATGGCCAAACTCTACAATGAAGTCAAAAGAGAATTTGCACTTCTCAAACAGACCAACAACAAACCAAGTTCAGCCATACCACTATCTGCAAAGGGACCAGAAGACTTGCCAGCCGCACAACAAGAAGATTTCAAATACATGGCAAGATTCTTCAATCCCATGGGGAGATTGGAGAAACAGAGAGCAGTGGGGTCTCTACAAAGTCTCAAATTTGCAGATGACACATTCTTGAGGCTAGGGGAAAGACTTGAAAAATATTTTGGAGAACCTAAGGCCAATGAGACCATGCCTGATTTCAATAGACTTTTTGCCAAAAGAGTTTTTCAGGGTGTATCTGAATACACAGCTTTGGCTTACTGGAAGTGGAAGTTTCCAGAAATTGATTGGAAAGACATTGAAGAGGTTCAGACTACAAAGTTCAAAAGGTACAAGGCTGAATTAAGCAAAATGTAGTTTGTAACAGATTGAATAAATTTTTGGATCCCATTGCCCTTGATGGATGAATAAAATTGTTGAAATTTTGTTCTGTTGGTTATTATGAATTTTTTTGACTACTTATGTTCAGAGCTTATGAGGTTTTGGCATCATCAAAAAGGGGAAATTGTTAGGAACATTTTATTATGTTTTGATGATGGCCATACTAAACTTGTTATAGCAAGCTGAAATAAGTTAGAATTCTCTGTATAAGTCTTTACTTAGAGTCTGACATGTTGTATAAGTTGAGTCAGACAAGTATTGTACTAGTTGGTAGGACGGCAAAGTGAAAACAGACATTCGGTAGAGTGAAGCCAGCCAAGCACCAAAGCAGATCTGAGAGAGAAGGATTATGATCGACTTATAACCAAGGAAGTCTGTGATGACCTTGGATAAGTCTAAGTTATGTTTCAAGTGATGAAACTCAATATTCCAATATGGTGTACACTGATCTCACCCAAATCAAGGATCAGTGAAGTATAAAGATTCTCCTGAAACTAAAGCAAAGAAGAAAACAGTGAATCGGCTGAGTACACTGACTGTCGGCAAAGAGAAAACAAAACGGCGAAGAAAGAACTAACGGCTAAGTCAGAAGGCTCACTCCACCGTTCTGAGACGGTGAAGAGACACTTACAAGATCGATTTAATATACATTGAAGATTCAGCAGATCATGCATTAAATGCACAATCATTAAAGGATCAATCAAGGGCGGATTTTACGCTATACATTTGAAAGAAGAATCCGATCACTGAAATCAAGTAGAATACAATTAAGGGGGAATTGTCACGGATTTTATCAACACAAAATAAACAAGTAATAATCCGGTTAACCTCAAGTATAAGGATCGTAGTAATAGCGGTTAATGCCGGGTCGATCTTACGGGGAACTAAACGATTGTGATTTCTAGTTTTTATCTAACTAACCTATGTCGCGTTTACTAAGTGAATAGCGGATAAAACTAAACGAAATCACGAAAGCAAAACTTAACTAAAACGTAAAAGCCGGGCGAAGAGAGATGATCTAAAGCCGGAAAGATACGAGTCACGAACCAATTTAAACTAACTAATCTAAGATGCGGATAAAAGTAAACTAACTAGACAAATTCAAGCTTTTAAGGATTTAAATCAAATTTATAACGAGCAAACGAGGATTGATCCACCTATCCAACAAGCATTGATTCCCTATCTCGATTATATTGCGCTTTTATTCAGTTGTGATTCACCTCACCTAAACATGAACCCTAATTCCTTAGAAAGTTCATCTATCAATCTATTATCTTCCGATGTAAGATTAACGCGTTTAATAACCAAAGGTGCAAACTTTGTGTTTATGATCTAATAATCGAGACCTATTAACTTCCGTTATGATAAATTCGAATTACTATTCTTATTCATGGTGATCTAGGGTTTATTAAGACTTCCATCAACAATAAACAATCAACACATGCATATCTTCCGATATAAGAGCAAATTAAACATGAATAAGCATGAATAAGAAACAACCTTTATTAAAAACTCACAGTATAATCGAAGAAAACGAAATCAACAATTGTTGGACGGCTTCACAATACTCGTTTGATGAAGCTTTTAGCCTCTGAACATCCTCAGCAACTCAAATTTGCAGAAACAGTGCATAAAAAGTAACTAGTGTTTAATCCAAACTAAGAGCATAAAAATAGGAATAAAAAGATGAAAAACGCAGCCTAAAGCCGCCCCTAGGTTTAGGGTTTTGAATAATGTGAGTATGATCCTCTTTTGTGGAGAAAACAGCCGACTATATATAGATTTCAAAGTCGGTTCTGCTAAGTCGGCCACCGGACGCCCGTCTGGTTCTTGGGACGCACGTCCATTCTTCACATGAACTTCAAATCGGGCCGAGTCATGACCAAACGCTCGTCCAGACGGCGTCCACTTCAGCGTCCAAACATCCTGAATCAACTTCCCATATGCGGACGCTCGTTCAATTTCATCAGACGCCCGTCCACTGGACGGGACACGACGCCACCCAATATGGTGAATTTCGATTTCTTTATCTTTATCTCCTTTTAATTCGATGTAAATCATCATTATCTCTTCCTCTTCAATCAAATCCGACTTGATCATCTTTGAATCACCTCTTGAGCTCGAATTTGTGCTTATGACACATAAAAATAACGCAAAATGTAATATCGCTCGAATAATCATAAAAACATACTTAAAACACACAAATTAATCCTATGTTGCGAATAACTTATTTAAAATACCATTTGCTCAATAAATCCATTAACCGCTCGTTTCTTATACAAATTCATACAAATATGAGAGAAAATAACATAAAATATAGCGTTATAAATCGTATAAATTCACCCTTAACAACTCCCCCACACTTAAGCTTTTGCTCGTCCCGAGCAAAACAAAACAAAAGTTAGGCTCGAGAGAAGAACAGGCATCTAAACGTGCATAACACATATCTAATAAATCAGAAGTTCACCCTTGTGCGCGTGCATAGCCATAATAAACTTCCACTATATCCAAACTCGAGAAACTCGAAGCAAAACTAGCTAATACCCCCTTGTAGACTAGTAATGAAGGACACTCATAAGATGCACCCTACAAACGTGACATATCCGAAAAGAATGATCGAATATATCTAGGGCCTTTACGAAATACTCGGAGGATAATCCCTACAACATATCTCATCGGTTTCTCTTTGGGATAAGATAGACGATAACTTAGTCTTATATACATTTCATAACACTTTATCAGTTGATTTAACTTTTCACTTAAAACACACATCAGAATGAGCTCTTGCCCTGTCATAGCAGAATAGGACATTTCGAGATAATACCCTACCTTACTCCAATCATAAGGCAGCTTCTTCTGACTGTCGTGAGCTTTTAGTCATCATAGTGGTATAGGACATACGTGGTATACCCTACCTCACTCAAATCATCGACTAGCTTTCGACACACACAATTAATTCATTTAATTCAACTTCTTCAATTGGACAATAGTTACGTGTACTTATCACATTCAAACTTCTAGATATTCACAGTATCTCATACTTTGGATCTAAATACAAACTATCATAAATCTCACGATATATACGTAGCACTAAGCACATGACTTACGAGAAAATCAAAAACCACTAATCCAAAAGGGGTATAACTTTATAAATTAGCTCATCATTCACTATGGCTCGTGAAAAATAGTGTCAGGTGAAACATCTAACTTACCAAATATATGATACATTTAATCGAATCGCCTACTCGGGACAAAAACAACCATTATTCGGAAAATTTCAAAAATTTTAGCTCATTTGCATAGAAACATTACGAATTAAGCAAATGTGTAGATACATATCGAAACATTCCCCTCCCCCACACTTAAAAAGCAACATGTCCTCATGTTGTGCAAAACGAAAGAAAAAGGAAAAGACTTAGCTGATTTAAATCGAAACTCGAATCGTTGGTCAGGCCGGAGCCTTCATAATGATATCAAGAATGCGTAACTGGACAATGTAGATACACCTTGCGTCTTAGACAAACATGGAACCATCTCGGGGAAAACGGGGAGTCATACCAACATGAAAAGATATATCAAAAATCAAGATAAAGCAAAGTGAGAGCACGCAATACATCCAGAAAGTTGAAACACAGTTGAAATGAAAGTACGCGCGCCTTATGGCTTACATGATCCATCGAAAATAAATAGTAACAATATCAAAATTACAACGAACCTTATAAGTAAAAATGTCAATACAAAACAACCAACGTGAAAATAGACAAATAAGATCAAGGTTGGCTCGGTGCCGCAGAATCATCAGCTGGAGGATCAGAGGAGGGTCCAGAAGGTGGTGCCGTAGCCCGAGCTGCCGAGTCAGGCTGCTCATCATCTGAAGATGACTCAGAGTCGTGTAGAACATCCGCAATGACCTGCTCAATCTCATCAGCAAAGAGATAATCAACGGAGCTCGGATTGAAAATCCTATCATCCCTCGGTTGCCGGCCTTCACATATACACTGTAGGATCGTCAAAATGTTGTTCTGTGCATCCCGAATATCACCGAGCCATTCCCGGAAACTATTTGCCATGCTTAACCGCATCCTGACAGCGGGAGATAAAGGAGGAAGGGAGGATGCACGAGGCGTTGCCGATGAACCAGGCTCCGGAGGTGCCTCCGGCTCAGAATGTCCCGAGGGCTTACTCTTTTCCCTTTGTAAAGGCCTCGGGTTCTTCGGCTTATGATCTGCCCCAAACTCAGGCACACCGGCATCGAGGCACAAACTGTGGATCAAATGAGGGACGATCAAGCTCCGTGTATAAACCTTCTGATTGATCGAGATCTCGTCATATACAATGCCTGTCCCCACATCCACATTCAAGCCAAATGTCAACGCGCCACAACATGCCCAGTCACCTATATGAAAATGTGTCAAGTTGTTCTTAGGCAACAACCGACTCGAATGAATCGACCTTTGGACCTTCCAATCCTCCATCCAGTCGTGGTAACCAACTCCTTCCGGTCTCCTCCCGGTCTCAACGTCCAGGCCACATCCGGGCAAACTCTCAATCTCAACTCCTCCAAAGGATCCTGTCCCAAACTCTGTCTATGCACAATCTCCTCCTTATAATCCCGACCCTCGAAAGCCGCTAAGTTGTATTTCTGATTAATCACCTCCGGTGTAAAGGGAACTTCTACCCCTCGAACCACGACTACCTTTGTCCCCAAGTCGGTTTCCGAACAGTTTGCATAAAATTCCCGAACTAGGGAGCTATTCACCGGGGTAGTCGGGATTGTCATCAAGGCTTCCCATTTCCTATCCTTAAGCAACTTAACGAACCCCGGATCGACCTTCGCCTCCAAAATAGCCCTCTCAACCAACATGTTTCTCGAAAAGTAATGTTTAGTATAAACTTCATGGGCTCTAGGGTTCACGAATCGACGAGGCAATGGCATCGGGGCAACGGTTTTAGATTTCTTTCTAGGAGGGGCTGCCCACAAGTACAATCTGGTTCCTCTTCCCGGGTAGCATCGGCGGTTTCACTCACCACTAGACGAACCTCCACCTTTCTGAACTCTAGGCATCCGTACCAAAGGCACATCATCATCCGTCTCAGACTCCGAGGTTGGCTCATCTCTTAAGGTCGCCCTAGTTTGGGTGGCTCTAGGGGGTTGCTCACGAATACTCACACCCCGGTTAGGATCAACTAAGGCAGGGTCAATCTCTTTACGCTTTTTCCCTGCCTCCCGGGCCACTTCCTTACCATGCCTCTTCACGACTGTCTTCTTATGAACCATTTCCACGCCTAGTCTAAACCAAACAATCCGAATGTGCACAAAAGATACCCGTTTAACATCCAAAGCGGGATTTCAAAAAAAACCAAACCACAACCACCACCATAACCATCACCAAACAATCCATCCATCACCCATCACAACACCACATCACCAAAACAGAGCGCGAAAAAAACACCAAAACCGGAGGAAAAAACAAATTACGGTAACATTCAAGAAAACGAGCCGACCCAAAGATCGAACTCACAAAAACGTGAATGAAATCTAGAAAAGTTGTTACTAACTTACCGAGTAGGGTGAGTAGATGTTGATCGAGGTGAAAACAGAGTACAAACAACACAAAAATGACCTCCAAAATCAAATTTTTCTTCCAAAAAGTCGGATCGCAATGGGTCGATTCTCCAAAAATATCGTGTTTTGGGGATTTGGTTATGAAAATCAAAGAGAGGGTATCAAGGGCGGCTCAGTAGCACTTTGAATCGCTCAAAGCGGTTTAGAATTGACGATTTTAGGGCAAAAGGAGGAGAGGAAACGGTTTTTCTTTTAAAAATTCTCAAAAGTGAAGGTTCACTCGAAGAAGGGGTATATATAGACAGAGGGTTGGGCGCTCGTCCAACTCAGGTGGACGGGCGTCCACTGGAAAGACGGATGAACCGGGCGGGCGTTCGATTTATTAGACGCTTCGTCAAGAGTTTAAATCACATACTGAGATTGGAGGAATAAAGCGACGGGCGTCGAGCTTAGTGGGCGCTTCGTCCTAAAATTGGTCAAAGCGGGACGGGCGTCGAGTTACGGGCGGGCGTCCAAGCGATATAAGTGCAAAAATTATAAAATTTCCATACAAATCAAATTCAAAATTGCCTTTCTTATTAAACTTATATAAAACTTCAAAAATACAAATAAAAATCAAATGAAGTACATAAAATTACTAGAAAATAAATAAAAAGATGGAAAACAAAGGGTTGCCTCCCACTCGGCGCTTTTGTTTTACGTCGTTTGCTCGACGAAACATCCTAAGAACGCTAGTCATCATAAATGTCCGACCAATCGATCACTCGAATGAGACGGCGGAGCATGTCAATCGCCGGAGGAAGTCATACTCATCTTGTAAACCCCGGTCCTCACCAAACATCAACACCTCGAAAGTGCTCGACTTGCGAGACTAGCCTTCAATCGGTCAACATCGGATCATTGAGGATGGTGTAAGGGCGCCCTAGAGCTGCTGTAACTCCTCGGTGAGTAAAGTCTCCACCTCCCGAACAACGGGGAACAATGAGAACATAGGTGACTTGTCTTGACGCGGGTACTAATGTCAAAATCTACGTGCAAAACGATGGTTCCTCCCGGTCCGTCATCTACATGATGAATGAGTGGAATCCTCCTAAGGAAAGGTAACTCCTCTGGCTGAACACCGAAATCCATATCTAGAAAGCACAACTAACTGACAGATAAAAAAAACAAAAACTTAATAGGGCTAAAACTGAATAAACTAAACTTAAATACTAACACTATCAAAGCATAAAACAAAAACAACAAAAAAAAAACGATATCTAGGTTGCCCCCTAGTGGCGCTTTTGGTTAATGTCGTTAGCTCGACACCGTTTAAAACTCACCGGATCAGGCCATTTGACTTTTCGCGACCACTATTTCGTGTAGCTCGATCAATGGTGTGGTCTGCAAAATAGCATCTCACACATGGGGTGAAATCTTTAATAGCTTTCCACATACGCTTGAACTTCCCCATGGGTGACCTCCTCATCCTCTGAGCCCTCTGATGACGCTTCAACTGACGCTCCCTTTCAAACTCTTCCATATCAGCACTACCTGCTAGAACTTCTTCAGAAGGGTCACTTCCGTCATCCTCGGAGAACAAGTCGGGTGATAACTCGCTAAAGTCTTCGACTCGCGGAACACCACATCCGAGAATATCGAGAAATTTAACAATCAAAGATGTCTCCTTGGGTTCACCAATATAGTGTTTGCACCTTTGACCGTTGACTCGAAACGGTTCACCACTATAACCACGAAGTTCTAGAACGCCTCCCGGAATGATTTGGAGAATCTCGAAAGGGCCGGACCAACGTGTCCTTAACTTTCCAGGAAACAGATGTAACCTGGAATTATATAGAAGAACTTGTTCGCCGACATGAAATTCTCTTTTCTTAATCTTAGCATCGTGGAGTAGCTTCATCTTATCTTTACTAATCCTGGCACTTTCATAGGCCTGGAGTCTGAATTCGTCCAGCTCATGTAACTGCTGTAGTCGATGTTTCCCACAAGATTGGGAATCAAAGTTCAGAAACTTTGTAGCCCAATAAGCTCTATGCTCTAACTCGACGACGAGGCGATGACATGGTTTCCGTGAGACCATTTGATATGGTGATGTACCCATGGGGGTCTTATAGGCAGTTCGATATGCCCACAGTACATCATCCAACTTTAGACTCCAGTCTTTCCTATGACTGTTAACAGTCTTCTCCAGGATCTTCTTAATGCTCTGGTTGCTCCTTTCAACCTGACCACTAGTCATCGGATGATATGGTGTGCCAATTTTATGACGAACACCATACTTCTCAAGTACTTTCTCTAGGGGTCGGTTGCAGAAATGCGTCCCTTCATCACTGATCAAGGCACGTGGACATCCAAACCTCACGAAGATATTCTTCTTTAGAAATTTCATCACCGTCTTATGATCATTGTGAGGAGTGGCTTGGGCCTCCACCCATTTAGACACGTAGTCCACGCAGACTAAGATGTATTTATTACCGCAAGATGATGGGAATGGTCCCATAAAATCGATACCCCATACATCAAAGACTTCGCATTCGAGGATGGGTTTTAAAGGCATGTCAAAACGCGCCTCGTCCAGTACCGTTCTTTGGCACCTATCACAAGCTTTACAGAAAGCTTCCGTATCTTTAAAAATCGTAGGCCAATAGAAACCGGATTGAAATATCTTAGCAACGGTTTTCCAAGGACCAAAGTGACCTCCTGTGGGTCCACTGTGGCACTGCTCAATGATGTCACGTTGCTCAGATTCTGGAATACATCTCCTAAGCAAACCATCTTTCTGAGATCTTGAAAAGATAAGGTTCATCCCAAACGAAATATTTTAAATCCGAGAAGAACTTTTTCTTCTCCTGATAAGACATCTCTGGATCGAGATAACGGCCATGAAGGTAGTTTACAATGGAAGAATACCATGGAACATCAGGGGAGCGGCCATCGATCAACATGATGTTCTCTAGAGGAAAGTAAAGATCTATATCATCTGGTTCATCCTTTTCCTCACTTAACATTCTAGAGACGTGATCCGCCACTACATTTTCACTGCCCTTTTTGTCCTTAATTTGAACGTCAAACTCTTGTAGGGTCAATATCCAACGTAGTAAGCGCGGTTTAGCCTCTTTCTTAGTCATCGATATAGCATAAGCGGCGTGATCGATCCACCACGATCACTTGAGCTCCTAACAAGTAACTACGAAACTTGTCCATAGCAAAGACTACGGCTAGTAGTTCCTTTTCAGTGGTAGTATAGTTAACTTGAGAGGGGTTCAATGTGTGACTTGCGTAATAGATAGTGGAACTTTCCTTGATCTTTTGCCCTGAAACGGCACCAACAAAGATAGTTTGATGCGTCGCATATAAGCTCAAATGGTAGGTTCCGGTCGAGGCGATATAAGAATCGGAGCGAGATATTAAACGATCCTTAAGCTCCTCAAACGCTTGCTTGCGGCTCTCATCAAAATTAAACTCAACGTCTTCCTTTAGTAAAGTGGACGGGGCTTGGCTATCTTGGAGAAATCTTGAATGAACCTTCTGTAGGCAGAAGCCGGCGTGTCCAAGAAAGCCTCTCACTTCGCACATTTTTTAGGATAGTTCATCTTCTCGATAGCTTCTACTTTTGCCCTGTCAACTTCTATACCTTTGGCGGAGATCTTGTGGCCAAGAACTATTCCTTCATCTACCATGAAATGGCATTTTTCCCAATTAAGTACTAGGTTCTTTTCCACACATCTAGATAACACCTGATCAAGATTGTCAAGGCAATCATCAAAAGACTGACCAAAAACCGAAAAATCGTCCATAAAAATCTCCATACACTTTTCTACAAGCCCGTCAAAGATGGCTAGCATACATCGCTGAAATGTAGCTGGGGCATTGCAGAGACCGAACGGCATTCGTCTGTAGGCGAATGTACCATAAGGGCAGGTGAAGGTGGTCTTTTCTTGGTCACCGGATCAATGGGTATCTGGAAATATCCTGAATATCCATCTAGGAAACAGTAGAATGCGTGCCCCGCCGCAGGCCGCTCGAGCATCCGGTCAATGAATGGAAGGGAAAGTGATCTTTCATGGTTACCTCATTGAGCTTTCGATAATCGATCTGCACTCAGTAACCGATAACAAGCCTCAATGCAATTTCCTCTCCTTCTCATTCTTCTCAATTGTAATTCCCTTTTTTGGGGACTACTGAGTCGGGGACACCCACTCACTATCAAAGAATGGCGTATATGATACCCATATCTAGAAGTTTAATGATTTCTTTTTAACGACTTCTTGCATATGAGGGTGAGCCTTCATTGGCCGTCTCGACACACTTGGCGCCCTCATTCGTCTTGATCTTGTGCATGCAGATGTCGGAGATATTCCCTGATATCTCCTACTTGCCAACCAAAAGCTTTTTCATTCTTCTTCAAGACGTTGATCGATTTCATTTCCTCTCCATGACGGGAAAGCTTGGCGAGATATGATTAAAGGAAGCTTGTCGCCTTCTCTTAGAACACATACTTAAGATGTTTAGGTAACGGCTTCAACACCAAATCCGCAGGGGGGGCTTAAACTAGACTTTAGATCTCCACTTTTCAACTCAATATCATTGAGTTTACTCTGTAGTCCCACCGCCAAAGCTTCTCCTTCCAACGACTCTTCCACAAAATCACCGCTAGTTGATCCAGATTCACCCTACCATGAGTATTCGGATTATCAACTAATCGCTCATATTCCGCTTCTACACCATGACTTGCTTATCCATATAGTCGGTGAAATCATCCATCATATAATCAATGGATAAACCGGTTGGAGGGCCGAGGGTACTTGAATGGACTTTAAGACATTGTAACTCACCTCTTGATCACCAACTCGGATAGTCACTTGCCCACCATCGCGATCGATGAGGGCTCTAGTCAGTAGATAAGAAAGGTCTTCCTAGAATCAACGGAACGTTTTAGTCTTTCTCTATATCTAAAACATACCAATCAACCTGAAAGGTAAATCGATCAATCTGAACCAAAACGTCTTTTAGGATTCTGAAGCTTTCTTAGAGGATCTATCCGCGAATTGTAAACTCATAGTAGTGGGTTCTAGAAGACTTTGTAAACCGAAATTGTTTGCATCTGAGACATTGGCATAAGGCTTATAGAGGCACCTAGATCACACAAAGAATTTGGGAAGACTAGACCTCCCATTAATACCTCAGTAAGCACGAATTTGCCAGGGTCACCTCTTTTAATTGGTAAGTTTTCATAATTAATCATGGAACAATCCTCACCAATCGCCTTTCCATGCTGCTAATTTCTTCTTCAAGACACAACATCCTTGATAAATTTTGTATACTTAGGCATCTCGACTAAGACATCCGATAATGGAAGATTCACTGAGTATTTTCAAAAGGTTTAGTACCTTTTCATACTTCTTATCCTCAATCAAAGGAATGTTGTTCTTTCTCGGTGGAAATGGAAGTTTCTTAAGGTCATCCTCGAGAGAAACCTTTTCGAGGATGCACTGACAGCTCTGTCTTCCAGATCCTTCCAACGAACAGTTTTTTCAGATTTCTTAGTAGTCGGGGGATCAGCCTCCTGACTTTCGCTTGCTTTTTCAGTCCTCAAAGGATCAGCCACTTGAGGATCACCAAACTCTTCACCTCTCAGGGGATCAGCCACCTGAGTTTTCTCTTGCAGTTGAGGGGAGTGTAGGTGCTCAGCTTCCCCTCCTGCCTTATCAATGGCAGGAGGGGCTAGTGGTTTCCCGGATGGGAAGGACCACTAACTTGTGTACCGCTCCTTAGATTCATTGCACTGGCCTCCTCCTTACCGTATTGAATTGATGGCACGAGGTCCGTACATGGGCCTTTGTTCAAATCAGCCTGAGCAACTTGACCACCCTTTGGATTCTTCTCAGTGAAACTGGGCAGCTGCCCTGGGGGTCTAGAAGCCAACTGCTCAGCCAGTTGCCCAATTTGTCTCTCAAGATTCTTCATCGATCTACTTTGCTCTTCCAACTTAGCCTCAAGATTTGTAGGTTGGGAGGGGCCTTGAGAGTTTTGGAGATTCGGAGCATAGAAATTTGGTGGGCCGACTTTGAAATTGAGAATTTGAATTGGAAGGCCAATTACGATTGAATTTTTAAGTAGGATTGGAAAAATTTGAGTTTTGATTCGATTAAACCAGGGGTTTCTGTTGAAATTGATTCAATTAAAATTGAGTTGGGATTGAAATTTGAAGATGGATTAAACCCTTGGTTTTGAAAATTGCCCTGGCCTGAAACCGATTGAACCTTTGATTGTTCTCGCCATAGAATGCATTCACTTCGCGTGCATTCGTCCGTTCATAGGCGCGAATTTAGAAGTGTGCCCCACCTCATCACAATTTTGACATGTGACTTGATTATACTTGCCCATAGTCATGAACAGCATTTACTTGATAAGGTGCGAGGGGATTAAATTGACATTGGCCATTCATATGGCCGGTCGACAAACAATTTTACTGCAATCTGAACACGAGGGTTCTGTGGAAAAGAGGAAGTTTGATTTATAGGATTGGAAACTTGAGGTGGGGCCATCTGCTTTTGCAGCATGGCAATCAAACTTTGTAAATTGACTTCCTCAACCTTGGGAGGAGGAGGTGCTTGAATTGCTTGATAAGAGGGGGCATAGTTATATTTTGCAATGTCCTCAAACAATGCCCATCCCTCATCAGGCGTTTTCTTCAGAAATGCCCCGCCAGAGGAGCTATTGACCATGCCTTTTGTAAGCTCGGTCAATCCACTGAAGAATGTATTGACTTGCCTTTCCAAAGGCAAGCCATGGTGGGGCATTTTCTAAGAAGGGACTTGAATCTCTTCCAACACTCGAAGAAAGATTCATTCTCTCTCGATAAAATGTGAAAATGTCATTTAAGCAATCGGAGTTGTCTTTGAAGGTGGAAAATATTGACTCAAGAACTCCTTTTGAGTTACGCCAGGTGGTGATAGATTCGAGACGGGAGAGAGGTGTACCACTCTTTGGCCTCCCCTTTCAAATCGAAAATGGAAATAGTTTAAGTTTGATAGCATCCTCACTTACTCCTTGGATGCGTGTAGTGCCGCATATCTCTAAGAATGTGTGTAAGTGGGTATGCAGATTCTCTGATTGGTAGCCGTGAAAAATTGATGCGTGATGCATCATCTGGATAAGTCCTGGCTTCAGCTCAAAGGTTTGTGCGATGAATGGCCGGAATAACAATAGCCGGGTTGACTTTGACTTCGCTGGCATGGCGTAGTCTGCCAATGTCACGCCTATTATTAGCGGCCATTATCACAAAATCGCTGATTTCTCTTGCTAGTTGTTCTTCAAGATCTCGCTCGCTCTGTCGCGAACCCATGAGCGGAAATTCCGCTGCTTGGCGGACTATGGTTCGCTCGGGTCGTGGGTGTATATTAACGGTCCTTTTGACTCGAGTTTGCATAAACCGGACCAAAAACAAGTGGAACAAAACCTAAAACTAAGAAAGTAAAAGCCTAAACTAAAAATTAAAAGCCTAAAGAGAGGAATGGGAAAGAAGAAAAGAAACAAAAGTGTTAAGAAAACAATACCGGACGGACGCCCAAAAGATTGGACGGGCGTCCGGATGAAATTGAGATCGGACGGGCGTTTAGTAGTTTAAACGCCGTCGATGACGAACACCGAACGAGCAGGCGTCTAAAGCTTATGGGCGCTGCGTCTAAGTGGATGAACCCAAAAGCAGAATTGATAATTTCCCGGTGGACGGGCGTCCAATAACCAGGCACGCCCGTTTGCTCACGGAAAACTTAGAACAAAAGCAGAATTTGCGAGAATAGAATAAAGAAGGGAAGAAAGAACGTCGGAAAAGCAGAAAGACAGAAGATCTAACTTCAAGAAAACTACTAAGGGAAAGTTTTAAACCCTAATTATCTACTTAACACTACCTAAAACAATTATCAACTAAAAGCGAATTTAAAACGAATAAAACAGAAAAGCGAAACAAAAACAAGCGAAAAAATAGAAAACGAAAACAAAAACTAGACAACCGTCCGGTTCCCGACAACGGCGCCAAAAACTTGTCACGGATTTTATCAACACAAAATAAACAAGTAATAATCCGGTTAACCTCAAGTATAAGGATCGTAGTAATAGCGGTTAATGCCGGGTCGATCTTACGGGAACTAAACGATTGTGATTTCTAGTTTTATCTAACTAACCTATGTCGCGTTTACTAAGTTTGAATAGCGGATAAAACTAAACGAAATACTGAAAGCAAAACTTAACTAAAACGTAAAACTGGACAGAAGAGATGATCTAAAGCCAGGAAAGATACGGGCTGCGAACCAATTTAAACTAACTAATCTAAGATGCAGATAAAAGTAAACTAACTAGACAAATTCAAGCTTTTAAGGATTTAAATCAAATTTATAACGAGCAAGCGAGGATTGATCCACCTATCCAACAAGCATTGATTCCCTATCTCGATTATATTGCGCTTTTATTCAGTTGTGATTCACCTCACCTAAACAT
Organism: Gentiana macrophylla; assembly: GCA_026214975.1. Taxonomy (NCBI): domain Eukaryota; kingdom Viridiplantae; phylum Streptophyta; class Magnoliopsida; order Gentianales; family Gentianaceae; genus Gentiana; species Gentiana macrophylla. The sequence goes on along the minus strand of JAOBSW010000228.1, from coordinate 145,336 downwards.
GAACCCTAATTCCTTAGAAAGTTCATCTATCAATCTATTATCTTCCGATGTAAGATTAACGCGTTTAATAACCAAAGGTGCAAACTTTGTGTTTATGATCTAGTAATCAGACCTATTAACTTCCGTTATGATAAATTCGAATTACTATTCTTATTCATGGTGATCTAGGGTTTATTAAGACTTCCATCAACAATAAACAATCAACACATGCATATCTTCCGATATAAGAGCAAATTAAACATGAATAAGCATGAATAAGAAACAACCTTTATTAAAAACTCACAAGTATAATCGAAGAAAACGAAATCAACAATTGTTGGACGGCTTCACAATACTCGTTTGATGAAGCTTTTAGCCTCTGAACATCCTCAGCAACTCAAATTTGCAGAAACAGTGCATAAAAAGTAACTAGTGTTTAATCCAAACTAAGAGCATAAAAATAGGAATAAAAAGATGAAAAACGCAGCCTAAAGCCGCCCCTAGGTTTAGGGTTTTTGAATAATGTGAGTATGATCCTCTTTTGTGGAAAAAAAAACCGACTATATATAGATTTCAAAGTCGGTTCTGCTAAAGTCGGCCACCGGACGCCCGTCCTGTTCTTGGGGCGCACGTCCATTCTTCACATGAACTTCAAATCGGGCGAGTCATGACCAAACGCTCGTCCAGGCGGCGTCCCACTTCAAAGCGTCAAACATCCGAATCAACTTCCCATATGCGGGCGCTGCGTTCAATTTCATCGGCGCCCGTCCACCGGGCGGGACTCGACGCCATCCAATATGGTTGATTTCGATTTCTTTATCTTTATCTCCTTTTAATTCGATGTAAATCATCATTATCTCTTCCTCTTCAATCAAATCCGACTTGATCATCTTTGAATCACCTCTTGAGCTCGAATTTGTGCTTCTATGACACATAAAAATAACGCAAAATGTAATATCGCTCGAATAATCATAAAAACATACTTAAAACACACAAATTAATCCTATGTTGCGAATAACTTATTTAAAATACCATTTGCTCAATAAATCCATTAACCGCTCGTTTCTTATACAAATTCATACAAATATGAGAGAAAATAACATAAAATATAGCGTTATAAATCGTATAAATTCACCCTTAACAGGAATCAAGAATAAAATCAAGGATTATTCCCTCATTAATATAGCCAACGGACGGAATTTCAAAATCAAGGCTATTCAAGGCTATAAATAGAAGGCATTGACAGAAAAAGAAGATAACGATTTAGAAAAAAAAAAGCAGAAACTCTGTCAATTAGAAAAGCCTTCTCTCTGAACTTACAAGGATACATCTAGTGATCAACTCAAATATCAGAACTACAAAGTCATATTCAGAATTGAGATTGATCAAGCAAGTGCGTGAATCACATTCACATCAAATCAAGCAAATCGAATCGAGGGCAATCTGAGAAGGAGTTGAAACTGTGATAGCTGTTGAAGGATTTTTGATCTCAGGAGCAGCAAAAGGAAGACTGAATCACTGAAGCTGTTGCAGTCAAGGAGTGATAGTCTTGTAGATTGTGAAGCTTGGGAAGCCAAGGACAATCATACTGTTGTATCTGTGAAAACAATAGTGAATTCCTCCGATCATCACGGAGAAGAAATGGATTAAGGGATTACACCACCACTGAACCACTATAAGCCTTGTGTCAATTTAATTTATGCAATTTACTTTACAGCACTTATTTAATTTGCCTACATCATAACACATATCTGTGATTGTCTAAACTGATTTGAAAACAACATAGTAAGAAGGGACTTATCCGCTGCCCAAAAGCTTTTAAAACACAAGAAAAGTTTTTGAAACTCAACTATAGTCATTCACCCCCTCTCGACTATAGTTTCACCCTTCTCTGGGACCAACAATAGCATTCAATATTTTCTTGATTTCATTCCCACAACTATTACTAGTGATCAGAATGACCTCCTGATGCAACCTGTGACTATGCAAGAGGTTCAAAAAGCTGTTTTTGAGTTTGACTCATCTAGTGCTGCTGGTATAGATAGGTATAATGGTGTCTTTTTTAAACATTGTTGGGAGATTGTCAGTCATGATATGCTACTTGCTGTTTAGGATTTTATGGCAGGTAACAAACTGCCTAGATCTATTGGTGCAACCCTTATTGTTCTGATTCCTAAAAAACCTAATCCCCTCACCTTTTCTGATTATAGACCAATCTCCTTAAGTACTTTTGTGAATAAAGTTTTCACCAAATTACTTAGTAATAGGCTTCAAACCTTGCTGCCTTATATTATTTCTGATGAACAGTCAGCTTTCATGAAGGGTAAAAATATAGCTGATAATGTGCTGCTTGTTCAAGAAATGGTTCAGTTTTTGCGTAAGAGGGTCAGGGGCCATAACATCATTTATAAATTTGATGTTATGAAAGCCTTTGATAGGGTTTCTTGGGGTTTTCTTGAGCCTCTTTTACTAAAGTTTGGTTTTTCTGCTGCTTTTACTAAGCTCATTATGCACAACCTAAGAGGGAGCTGGTTTTCTTTGCTTATCAATGGTTCACCAGCAGGTCTCTTTCAATCCTCAAGGGGGATAAAACAGGGAGATCCCATCTCTTCTTATCTTTTCATAATTGTAACAGAAGCTCTTTCTAGGGGGATCAAATCTGTTTTTACTCAATCTTCTGATATGTTTGCTTTCACGGATTTTATCTAATGAAAACAACAAGTAATAAAATTTATAAATCCGGTATTCCCCTAGTGTAGGGATCGTAGTACAGCGATTAATACCGGAGTCGATCACAGGGAATCGGGGTATCTAGCTCATTAATTTTTCTAAGATTGTTACCAATTATTTCTAAACCTAAAACTAAAAACGAAAAGAAAACTGGACAGAGGATTGTCAGTCCAAAGCCAGGAAAGATAATTGCGAACATAAATTTAAATTACAAACAACTATGAAATTATGAAGATGATCATGGTGATTAAACAATGAACAAACAATAATCCACCGTCCCGCAACCCTCTATTTCCTCTCCAAAGTTATCTTGTGATGATCTAATTAAAGTTGTGGTTCACCTATCAAAGGTATGAACTTCTACTCTCGTAGATAATTCGTCTATCAATCTCTCATCTCTCGATATATAAGATTGACGCTATCAAAACAAGGTGTAAGATCTCTCAATCTAGCAACCTAGAAATCTAACCTATCAACTCTCGTTATGTCAAGATTAAAAATCCCATCTTTCCTATGGTGATCTAAGGTTTACACCAGTTCTCATCATATGGTAAACATCAACAACAATTCATCTTTCGATATTGATTGCATAACAAATAATCATGGAAAATATACAACTTTGGATTAAAATCACAACATAAACTCAGATTGGAAATAGAAAACTCGATGGAAAAGATTCAAATTGTTTGAACATGTTCAAATTTCAAGCGTTGAGCATAAAACGCAAAGCGACAAAAACAGAAATAAAAACGGAAAAGAAGCGACCCTCGGCCGGCCAAGCACCAAGGCTCACCCGGCGAGGTCACTGGCATGAAAAACTAGGGTTTTCTCAAGTAATATGCATGTATGGTCTATGTCCTAGGGTTTGATAATGCGTTGTATTTATAGGGAATAAAGTCGGTTTGATGTAAGTCGGCCGCGGACGCCCGTCCGCATGGATTGGACGCCCGTCCAAGAAAGTTTAGAACTCTCTGATCTGTTTTTCACCTCTTGCACGCCAGTCTGCTTTGATGGACGCCCGTCCACTGGACGGGAAAAATAGACGAACGTTCAACCGACTTGAACTTGATATTTCCATCTTTATCTTCTTTTCTTGAATCAATCCGATTTTAACACATTCTAAATCCTTTTCCAGGCCGTAATTGTGTACCTACAAGTCATCAAACATATTGCAAAATGTAGTATCTTCCAAATCAACATAAAACCATCAATTTTTACACATAATTCATACGATTTTGCAACTAACCCATTAAAAACATCACTTGCTTAATATTTCAATATAAAGCTCGATTTCTATGAAAAACATCCAAATATGGGGGAAATTGATATAAAATATATCCTTATAAAACGTATAAAATCACCCTTAACATTTGCTGTCCCCAGGAACTTTCCTGTTATCTCTCACTCTCTCTATGCAGATGACTTAATTATTTTCTCAAATGGCAACCTGGCTACTATAAAGAAGTTGATGACTTTACTGGGAAAATATGAGGAGGCAACTGGCCAAAAGATTAATTTAGGCAAAAGCTCTTTTCTTATTGGGAAGCATGCAACTGATAGAACTATTGAACAGATAAAGCTCCATACGCATATGAAGAATGCAGATTTGCCCATGATCTACCTTGGCTGCCCTTTACATATTGGAAGGGCAAAAGCCTCCTATTTTCAAGGCCTTATTCAGAAATTTGAGCAAAAGCTTCAGGGCTGGTATGCCAAGCTCCTTTCTCCTGGTGGCAGGATAGTTTTAGCCAAGTATGTTCTCTCCTCAATTCCCATAAACTACATGGCTGCCATGAAAATTCCAACTGCTGTTGTGCACAGACTGGAAAGGATCATCTCCAACTTCTTGTGGAATGATGCTCTTGATAGTAAAAAGAGAACCTGGAAAAAGTGGAAAGACATTTGCTACCCAACTACTGAAAATGGTTTGGGTTTTAGAGGATTTAAGGAGATTCAGCTTAGCCTAGCTTGCAAAATTTGGTGGAAATTACTTACCAAACAAGGTCTGTGGGCCAACAAGATTATGAACCACAATTATCCTATCTATAAGCTGCATGCTTGGAAACTGCTACATAGCACCCAGCATGCTATTGATGTTAATGCTAGGTATATTGGAGGACCTTTCAAGAAATGGATTTGGATGCCTAATAGTTCTGGCAAGTTTACAGTGGCTTCAGCTTATCAATATTTTAGACAAAAGAGGCTTTCTAGGTATGAACTTGGGGAAATCTGGAAGCCTTACATACCTTGTAAGATTGCCTTCTTTCTTTGGAGGCTCTACAATAAGCTCTTGCCCTTTCCACAACAGTTGATGAAGATGGGGGTTAATGGCCCATTCAAGTGCCCTAACTGCACAAACAATGATTCTATGCTTCACTGTTTCTGGTACTGTGATAGGACTATACAGATTTGGAATCACTTTCAACTACTTCTTCAGTTCAGACCAAATTCTTCCAACTGGAAATCTTTTATGGAATCCTGGCTGCTAAACAGGAGTAAAAGTGCTTTTGGCAAAATGCCCCCAGTGGTCTTCTACTTTATTCTTTGGAAAGTTTGGAAGCAAAGATGCAGCTTGATCTATGGGGAAGAAAATCATAATGTTCAGCACACTATTTCTGCTGTGCTCCAAAATTGTCTCTTTGCAGGTAGAATTCTGAAACCCTTTATTATCAATGCAGAGGATTCTGTTCTTAGCAACTTGGGGCTTACTCTCAGTAACACTGTCAAGAAGAAGAAAGTTATGCAGATAGTATGGAATTTCCCAAAAGCTGGCTTCTGCAAACTTAACTGTGACGGCTCAGCTCTAGGAAACCCTGGACCAGCTGGTGGTGGCTTTGTGCTTAGAAATGAGAAAGGAAAAGTGCTGATGGCAGGCTGGGAAGCTTACAGTTCTTGCACCAACATGGAAGCTGAAATTATGGCAATGAAAACTGGCATAAAACTGTGCTTACAACAACCGATTACCAACCTGATTGTGGAAACTGACTCCTTGGTTTTGTACAATATGATGCAGTAAAATAATCAAATACCCTGGAAGTATATGCAAGACATCTTTGACCTACAACACACTGTTCAGCAATATCAGATTCAATTGACTCATACTTACAGGGAAGGCAATGAAGTGGCTGATTATTTGGCCAAAAAGGGAAGTACTACTCAAACTGCCAAAATGTTGAATTGCACTGATTTGGATGCCAACTTGGGTCTTTTGATCTTAAGAGACAATATGAAATTGCCAAGAATCAGACTTCATGGCTAAGCTCACTTCTCAAACCTGGAAGCACTTCTGATTTATGGGAAGTGCAAGCAGGTTGTGTCTAAGTCCTCTTTTGGCTTTTTGAATCTCTTGTTGTTATCATCTTCTACATGCTGTTTCTTTTTCCATCTACAGCTCTCTGGAGGCTCTGTTGAAAGATGCAAGACTTATCATTGTGCTAGAGTACAGGATTTTATGAGAGTGGCACTACATCTGGGAAGCACTCTTCATTTTATGAAGAGTGCAAACAGGTTGTACATCACTCTTGTCTTTTATTTTCAGCTCTTTCTGCTTCCTGCCCCCTGTACTGTGTGTTTTGTTTTGGTCCTGCTTCAGGTTGGTGTAGGCCTAAAGTGTGTGAAACTGGCCCTGTCTTTTCCAGAATCCAGCAGCTGCTTTGAAGACTTTTTTTTATCATAGTTTAGCTGTTTGTTTTCTTCTGTTTGGTTTTTTCAGATTAGGGGAGCCTAATTTTTTTTGTATAGGTTGTGATGCTCTATAGTCTGTCTCTGTTTTTTGGGTTGGTTTGTTGCCAATGTATCTAGGCTAGCACTCTTCCCCCTAGCACCCAGCTTTTCCCACCTGTGTGTTTCTGACTAGGGGTTTAAGGAGACTAGGTGGATACATTGATGAATTTCTCGAGAGTGAGGTGGCGAGTGGCAAAAACTTGTATTTTTCTTCTCATTAATAAAATTACAAGTTAATATATATATATATATATATATATATATATATATATATATATATATATATATATATATATATATATAGACATTAATATCCAATATTAATACAAAATATAATACCATGATTAATTAATTTACAAAATCCATGTGTCTCAATATACACACATGCGCCCCATATATATAAGTATATATTTAATTAATCAACATAATTAATATCTTGTATTATATTTATTCAAAATAAATAAACACCACGGTATTAATTTATCACTATAACACTTTATAGTCGAGATAAAAATTTTCTTATTTTGTTATCACTATAACTGCATTTTAATCTGCCCAGATGTTCTTATGTGTGTGACCCAATAGGCTTCCAAATATGTTGGCCGTAGACATAAAGTGAATTTACTGAAATACCCTTCATACCTAACGATCATGAATAGCGTTTAGCAACATGTCATGACCCCCAATCATTGGAAGAGTCAAATACAATGACCACTACATTTCATGTGAAACGGTTACCATGTAAATAGAATCCTATCGCTATTATAATATCCATACAATCGTATCTTGAGTGCAATCATTAACGCCTGCATCTTATAATCTTGACATCCTATTCTCTTGAAGTAACACATTACCCCCTCTTTGCAAAGACTTTCGAGAATAAGACGTTTCTTATATGAAGGCCCTTTCGGATATTCACTTCTACCATTAGGATACGCGATTTCCAGACGAACAACATGAATCCTACGCATGCTTCAATATCACACCCAAGCACTACCGTATGATCACCCCGTGGCTAAGGAAAACCTCAATAGTTCCAAAGTATGACAATTTCTTATCACGTTCTGATTAACGGGAAGCTCATTAGCAGAATAGTGCCGACTAGGGGGATGCGGCATGGGGATCCATTGTCACCCTTCATTTTCATCATCCATGCTGAGAGCTTCGGCTCGCTTAATGACTATATGCATCAGGGGGGCATTAGGGGGGGGTATTCGCTTTGGCAGAGATGTGGGGGTATCCATTTCCCAGTTTCTTTTTGCTGATGATTGCATGGTTTTCTTTGAGCTACTAGATGGGGCGGCAGAGGCATTGGTTGAGCTACTTGATAGGTACCTGGCACTTTCAATCCAAGCTATTAATTTTCTTAAATCTAGCCTTTATTTATCGGATGGAGTTCAGGAGGAGGAGCGTGAGCTAGTGTCGGATATTCTACAAATCCCTCAAGAGGATGGCCCGGGTAAATATCTTGGGTTGTCATACATGATAGGGAGGAATAAGCGTCAAGTGTTTTCTTTCTTGAGAGATAAATTCGTAAAAAGGTAGCTGGATGGAAAGACAAACTAATCTCGCCGGCCGAGAAGGGATTTATTAAGTCAGCTCTCCAAACCATACCCACGTACATTATGCAGTGCTTAAAGTTACCCACCACTCTAATCAGAGAACTTGAGCAAATGATTCTAGATTTATCTTAAAGTGACATGGATAATAAACGCAAGATACATTGGAAGAACTAGGAGGCTTGTTGTCTGCCGAAGAATTTAAGGGTCTTTCGAGACTTGGAATGATTTAATCTAGCATGATTGGAAAAGAGGTCCTAGAGAATCCTGAGAAGTCCGGGTTCTCTGACGGTACATGTATTACATGCAAAGTACGTTGAGGATTGAAAAATACTCACAGGTGGGTTGGTGGCTAGACCGTCTTACTTGTGGCGCAATATTCTAGTAGGACGGGACCATCTATACAATGGGATAATATGGAGAGTGGGAGACGGGGAGTCGGTGTATGGTGTGTCATTAAATGACAAAAAAAATAAACACCTCCAACCTCTATAACGAGTATAATGGAAGTAGGGATCGATTCCTCGGGGAACGGATGATTATTTCTTTCAGAACAACAATAAAGAAAATCGAAGTGGTTGTGAATTGACTAAAATTTTGCAATAATTAATATGAAGAGTTCAAATAAATGAGACAAAAACGATATAAAATAGTGATAAAACCAATAATAAGAAGGCTCGAGCTGAAGTAGTTTTTTCCACCTCCATTTACTCGATTGATCACTGATGCAAGAATGACTCACTAATTTATTGATAAACTGGTTATAGTCACCGACAACCGCCAAGCGACCAATCTCTCCTAAATTCGATAATCAAGACTATTAAGAACATTTTATTATGTTTTGATGATGGCAATACTAGCTGTTATAGCAAGCCTGAAATAAGTTAGAAATCTCGGTATAAGTCTTTACTTAGAGTCTGACATGTTGTATAAGTTGAGTCAGACAAGTATTGTACTAGTTGGTAGGATGGCTAAGTAAAGCAAATCCGCAGAGTAAAAGCACCAAGTACCAAAGAGAGAAGCATGAAGACATATGGTCTGACTTATAACCAGGGAAGTCTGTGATGACCTTGGATAAGTCTAAGTTATATTTCAAGTGATGAAATTCATCGTTTAAATGTGGTGTACACTAATCTCACTCAAATCAATGATCAGTGAAGTACAAGGACTATTGTAAAATCAAATAAAGAAAACAAGCAGTGAACCAGAAAAGTGAACTGTCTTCCGGTTGAGTAAAGAAAAAGCAGTGAAGAAAGAACTAATCAGCTAAGTCAGCAGGAACACTCAACCGTTCAAGCAAAAGTCAAGTAAAGGAACATCAAAGCAATTCAAGTTTATTCAGAACGTGAAGAATTAAGGAAGATTTAAAGGATCAAGCATTAAATGCTTAATCAATCAAGAATCAATCAAGTACGAATTTTATGACAGACGTTTGAATAATATCCGGATCACTGAAATCAAGGAGAATATAATTAAGGGGGAATCAATAATTAAATCAAGGATTATTCTCCACATTACCTAGCCAACGGATGGAAAATCAAATCAAAGATTATCAAGGCTATAAATAGAAGGCATTGATAGACAGGAAAAACAACGATTACAATATTGAAAAACAAGCAGAAACTCTATCAATCTGAAAAGCCTTCTATTTTGAACTTAAAGGACACATCTAGAGATCAACTCAGCAATCAGAGCTCAAATTCCACATCAAGCACTGAGATTGATCAACAAAATCTGTGAATCCAATTCACACCAGTCATCCAACTGAATCAGAGCCATCTGAGAAGGAGTTGTGTTTGTGATAGCTGCTAAAAGATTTGTTCTCAAGGAGCAGCGTTGAAGACTGAGTCACTGAAGCTTTTGAAGCCAAGGACTGATAGTCTTTGGATTGTGAAGCTTGTGTAGCCAAGGACAATCTAACAATTGAATCAGTGAAAACAATAGTGAATTCCTCCAATCATCACAAGAGAAAAGTGGATTAAGGGATTACACCACCCTTAACCACTATAAACCTTTGTGTCTATTTACTTTCAGCACTTTACTTTACTGCACTTACTTACTGCATAATTCATACTTTGTGTGTGCATACCCTACTTTGAAACAAAGATTAAAAGAAGGGACTTATCCATTTGCTCAAAGCTTTTATATGGAGAAAAGTTTTGAAACTCCAGATAGTCATTCACCCCCTCCCCCCTCTGACTATACTTTTACCCTTCTCTGGGACCAACAATTGGTATCGGAGTAGAGTTCTTAGTATCAGAACCTGTTCAGATCTGATTTCTGGTAACAATGAGATCACACATTTTCAAAGTAGTATTCAAATCGGTAATTTGAGCTTTTCTGTATATACAACTCTTTTCATCATGGAATCATCAAGTTTGTATAAGATTCCTGTTTTTAATGTAAATAATTTTGAAGAATACAAAATAAGAATGCTTTCTCATCTTGCAGCAAATCATGAGGAGATGCTTGATGTCATCAATGATGGACCAATCTAGATCATAACTATTGCAACAACAGGAGCAGATCAAGGAAAAGAAACAATCAAAGAAAAGAAGAACTGGACAAAGGATGACAGGAGGAGCAAATCTTGACTTTGTGGCAAAAGACATGATTATGTAGACTCTAGACAACAATATGTTCATGAGGATCAAAGATTGCTTAACTGCAATAGAGATGTAGGAGAAATTGGCTCTAATCAATGAAGGATCAGAGGCAATCAAGGAAAATGAATTATCGGTTCAAAACAGAAATTTAAAAATTTAAAAATGAAGACTGGAGAATCCATTGATCAAATGTATAACATATTTTCAAGCATCATCAGTGAACTGCAACAACTTGGACATACATACCCACAGAAGGAAGTTGTTCTGAAAATCTTGAGAGGTCTACCTGAAAGATGGAAGATCATCACATCAGTACTTAGAGGAACAATAAATCTTTAAAATACCGATACTTTGACTCTGATGTCTCAATTAAAGGATCATGAATTTGAGTTAAACAATGAAGACAGTGCAGCAGCAGAGGCACACAAGGTTAGTGCACTTGTTGCATCCCAGCAAAGCAAAATGGCTTATACAAGCAGCACAAAGATATATGAGCTAAAAGAACAGATTTCTTTTCTGATTAAATATTTTGACAGGTTTAGCAAGAAGAAACAATTCAATGGAAGTTCATCATCAAACAAGAAGTCAAGCTCAAGCAAAGACATAAAGAAAAAAGATAATGAATACAGATGTTTCAGTTGCAATAAGAAAGGTCACTTCAAGGCAGATTACCCTGAAGAAAAAGACAAAGATGAGGAAAAGAAGAGGTACAAAAAAACAGAAAAGAGAAAGGGCAAGAAAGGAACTTAAAGCCGAAACCAGTAGTGAAAAGAATGAAGAATCATGTGATAATGATTCAGATGATGATGAATCTAACAGCACAGACAATGACAAAGCATATTTATGCCTTATGGCTCAGGAAGCTGATGAAATAGAGGTAATATCTAGTTCATACTCATCAACTGCATCCACATCTGACACTGCACAATCTTCTATTCTCTCTTTAGATTCTACAAACCTAATTCAAAATCTCATGAGTAAATTTGAAGAAATTCAATTAGATCATGAAATTCTGGAACAAGAATGTGAGAATCTGAGAGAGGAAAATAAAATATTAAAGAAAGAACTGGATGGAATGAAAGTTGAATCAATTAGTAAGGTAGTACACTCAACTGATCAACAAGCAGCAGATGATCACTCATCTGATGTTGATGAACCAAATGAGAAAATCTCCTACCGCTTAAGAGCACCACTGCACCACTCAATGCACCACCTACGAACCCCAAAAAGGTTTGGATCTAGATCTGGTCTTGGCTAAAATAGTCAGGATGATTAAGGAAACAATGGACAACACAATTCTGAATCAAGGACCAAAATGGACCTAAATTCAAAGAAGGACAGACCATAGTTTCAAATACTCATCCTGCACCAGTGAAGTCAAAACCCAGTATAGTGAAATAGTAGAGTAAATCATCAAACCAGCCAATTAAAGGCAAAGGCTTACTGAAGTTAATGGAAGACTTTACCCTTTAGAGGATGACTGGAATGTTGCACCCTCAAAATACAAGAAGAAACCATTTCATGCTATGCAACATGTGTTTAGGAAAATCCAACCAAGGCATGTTCTTGGACACAAGAAGCAATATGAAAATAAGTTTCCTCCTGCATTTTGGATAGTGAAAACGGATGCAAATGCACCAAAAAGTAGAGAATTGTATCAGAATGATTTCAATAAATCTACAAGAAATTATTCTGCCATGCCTTACATGTCTGAAGTTGATGATTTCAACTATCCAATAAGAAGATCCTTTGGATACACCCTTGGAATGAGAGGCATGACTGCTAACAGGTATGGACCCAAACAGTATTGGGTACCTAAAACTGCATAATTTGTTATGCAGGATGTCTGGTACATAGACAATGGATGTTCCAGACACATGACAGAAAATAAAGGACGGTTTACCGACTTTAAAGCTTTTGATTGACCCAAAGTTACATTTTGAAAACCCCGACAAGATTAAAGAGGAATGTATATTGATGCAAACCTTTCTAGGGTTCCAATCTCACCGGCAGTGTACCGGGTCAATTGTAGTCTATTACGGTGAGTCAAGGTCATATCCACAGGGATGTGAAGTCAAACACCAATTAGTTATTATTATCTTGATCCGAATCGCAAGTTTGTGTAAGAAACTAATGATTAACTACAAAATTTGATAAAATGATAAAAGAAACCTAACCAAGACAATGTGTAGATTAAGCTAATCTCTCATAGTATCATGAGAATGATTTCCATCCATCCTACCATTGGTGTTCAAAAGTGTGAAATTGTGCATTCCTAGGCAAGTAGTCTCCCCTTATACGAGTGTATGAAACTACTCTATACCTCCTCCTTGGCCTAGGTGCCCTAAACCTAATAAATTGGTACGATAAGCACATGAATGCAATGACAATGTCAACAACCTCGGATAAGAAATCGAATGCCAATTAAGGTCAATTTTACCTTTCGGTTCTCCTATTCCTTCTCCCACACCTAATATCTCCTTTCGGTCTCAACTAAGTGTGTGTGTGTTAGTGCTAGGTGATCAATCCAACACCAACAAGCAATTCATTGCAAATAGGAAAAGACTCACAACAATTGAAACTAAACAAAATCAACAATCATTCACAATCAACATAAGAGATTAACTAACTATCACTACAACATCATCTTGGGTAGTTACAAATTTAGCTACTCATTACTACAATTACTAACATATCAAGATTATCATTCATAATAACAAGAACAAACAAAACAAGATAAAACTAGAATGTTACCGATTACAAACGTTGAGTGTGCAATGGAAAGCTTGATCGGCCTCTTCTTAGAACATCAATGGAGTTTGCACCCCAAGATGTTGAGCTTCACCCAATTAAAATACACCAAGAGGTTGAACTAGCATTCTAGAATTATACTTGTGATGAAAATAGCTAAATATTGTGACTAATTTTGGCTCTAGAAGCCATGGACTGATGGTGCTGCAAGAAGAGCCAAAAAGATGTGTTTTTTCTTCTCTCGGTTCTATTCTAGAAAAACCCTCCCAAAATGAGCTCCAAATCCTAATTAATTTGATATTTGTATGTCATGGCCTGCACCATGAAGATTTGGCCTACACCATGAATTTCAAAGTGGTTGAGATTTGATTTAGCATTAATTGCATCCAACCACCTTAGAGTTTATGTCTCGGCACGCACCATAGATATCTCGGGGCGCGCCACCACAGTTTCTTCATAGTAGCTCGGTAAAATGATCTTAACTAGAGTTGTAGAGCTGCGATTGATGTGATTCAAAGTGCGTTGGAAAGCTTGTTTCTTGATCTAAAACTCTGGTGAAGAAGTCTTCTCCAGAAAATGCCTCTAAGGTGGGTAAATTTTCACGTGAAGATAGGTTACGGTAAAAGTGATAATCGACAAATGATCCGTTTCAATCTGATCGCTTCTGGCACACTCATATAGCCCTCAAAATACATGTTTAGGCTCAACACATGTCGTCCATCGGGATCTTGGTCAACCTATAATCTACAATACAAGACAAAAATACCAAGAGTAAACCCGACACGACACTCCGGTTACTATAACCGGTACAAAACAAATCAAAACATGATATTTTACATAATAGTTAATATCTACACATATGGATGAAACTAAGCAAATGATGACTCGAATTGATACAAAAACATCAATAAATGCATGAGAAATGAGGATAAAACATCATAAAAAGTATCATCTAGTTGACTTAAATCACATACTGACAAAGAAAAATTTGAAGATTCAAAGTGTAAAAGAGAAGACAATATGCATGTGGTAGATTGGAGGACAACAAAGGTAGAAACATGCTTACTTGCAAAGAACAAGCAATCAACAAGCTGGATATAGCATAGAAGACTCAATCATCTGAACTTCAAGGCTATCAACAGTTTGACAAAGAACAAACCAGTGAAAGAACCAGATCAAAAGCAACTCCAGCCTGATTTAAACCGGCTAAGAGATCATCCTGAAGAACAAGTCATTGGAGATGTTCATACAGGAGTTAGAAACAGCAGACAACTGGAAAGTATGCTTGTTTCCTATCACAAGTGGAATCCAAAACAATAGATGATGCAATTCAAGATTCTGATTGAATCACTGCCATGTAAGAAGAACTCAATGAATTTGAGAGAAATGAGGTCTGGGAACCTGTTGCCATACCAGATATGGCAAACATTATTGTAACAAAATGGGTATTCAGAAACAAGATGGATGAACAAGGAACAGTTGTCAGAAACAAAGCAAGGCTAGTTGCAAAAGGCTACTCTTAAGCAGAAGGAATAGACTATGATGAAACCATTGCACCAGTAGCAAGATTTGAAGCAATCAGACTCTTTCTAGCTTTTGCAGCATATAAAGATTTCAAAGTATATCAAATGGATGTCAAGAGTGCATTTTTGAATGGACTTCTAGAAGAAGAATTATATGTGGATCAACCACCTGAATTCCAACTCAAAGGGAAGGAAGATAAAGTTTACAAGCTGAAAAAGGCACTATATGGACTCAAACAGGCACCTAGAGCCTGGAATGAGACACTGTCACAATTCGTAATCAACAATGGATTCAACAAAAGAACTATTGACAAGACTCTCTTCAAGCTACAAGAAGGAACAAGCACTTTATTAGTTCAGATCTATGTTGATGACATCATCTTTGGATCAGAAGATGAAAAGCTATGTGAGAAATTTGCAAATCTGATGAAAAGTAAATTTCAAATGAGTATGATGGGAGAACTCAATTATTTTCTTGGTTTGCAAGTGAAGCAAATGAAAGATGGCATCTTTCAATCAAGCCAAGTACACAAAGGACTTGATACACATGTACGGTATGGATACAAGTGGCACATCATACACACCAATGTGTGCAAGAGTTATTCTTAAGAAAGATGAAATTGGAAAAGATGTTGACCAAAAGTTATATAGAGGGATTAATGGATCTCTACTCTACCTGACTGCAAGCATACCTGATATAGCATTTCCAGTAGGAGTATGTGCAAGATTCCAACCTCAACCTAAAGAATCTCACTTACAAGCAGCCAAGAGGATCATCAAATATTTGAAGCAAACAATCATGTAGGAATTTGGTATCCAAAAGATGGAGGATTCAAGTTGATATCATATTCAGACTCAGACTATGTTGGATGCAAGATTGATAGAAAAGCACTTCTGGAACATGTCAAATGCTAGGCAGCAGACTACTATCATGGTTTAGCAAAAAAGCAAAACTATATACCCACATCAACGGCTGAAGCAGAATATATAGCAGCACACAGCTACTGCGCACAAGTGTTGTGGATCAGACAACAACTAAAAGACTATGGAATAGAGGAATAGACAATTCCAATCATGTGTGACAACACCAGTGCAATATCTATTACTGAGAATCCAGTATTACATTCAAGAACAAAGCATATTGATGTGAGATATCACTTTATCAGAGATCGTGTGGAAAAAGGAGATGTAATCTTGAGTTATATATCAACTGAAGATCAATTGGCTGATATTTTTCACTAAACCGCTCAGTCATGAAAGATTTTGTAAATTGAGAACTGAGTTGGGAATGATTGAAATCGATTAAGTTATAATGAGCAGCTAATTGGAGTAATCAGCTAAGTGACTTCACCAACTGACTGAACCTTTGTCATTTCGGGTGCACTCACATGGCATGTAAGGCACTGGTACCCAGCGAAGTTAACTTCACTGATTGTTTGGAACAGTTTTATACAACAGATTAGTAAATAAGTCACTACATCGGCCTAGTGACCAGCCAAGTTACTCCACCGGTAAATATCTTGGAGAAAACAGGAAAGTGAAGTGTGAACAAAATCAACTTTATACATGTGGAAAATCAGTTGATTTATAGAGAATTATTTAATACAAAATCATTTGGCGAGTTTTATTTCTTTTATCATTATGAAAATTTTCATACTTATGTTCAGGCTTATGATGGTTTTGGCAGCATCAAAAAGGGGGAAATTGTTAGGAACATTTTATTATGTTTTGATGATGTCCATACTATCTGTTATAGCAATCCTGAAATAAGTTAGAAAACTCTATATAAGTCCTTACTTAGAGTCTGACAGGTTGTATAAGTTGAGTCAGACAAGTATTGTACTAGTTGGTAGGATGGCTAAGTAAAACCGAAATCCGGTAGAGTAAAAGCAGCCAAGTACCAGTAGAGAAGCATGAAGACATATGGTCTGACTTATAACCAAGGAAGTCAATGATGACCTGGGATAAGTCTAAGTTATATTTCAAGTGATGAAATTCATCGTTTAAATATGGTGTACACTGATCTCATTCAAATCAAGGATTAGTGAAGTACAAGGACTCTTGTAAAATCAAAGAAAGAAAACAAGCAGTGAACCGGCAAAGTGAACTGTCTGCCGGCTGAGTAAAGAAAAAGCAGTGAAGGAAGAACTAATCAGCTAAGTCAGCAGGAACACTCAACCGTTCAAGCAAAAGTCAAGTAAAGGAACAGCATAGCAATTCAAGCTTATTCAAAACGTGAAGAATTAAGGAAGATTCAGAGGATCAAGCATTAAATGCCTAATCAATCAAAGACGGATTTTATGACAGAAGTTTGAATAAAATCCGGATCACTGAAATCAAGGAGAATATAATCAAGGGAAAATCAAGAAATAAATCAAGGATTATTCTCCACATTAAATAGCCAACGGACGGAAAATCAATTCAAGGATTATCAAGGCTATAAATAGAAGGCATTGACAGAAAGGAATAACAACGATTACGATATTGAAAAACAAGCAGAAACTCTGTCAATCTGAAAAGCCTTCTATTTTGAACTTAAAAGACACATCTTGAGATCAACTCAGCAATCAGAGCTCAAATTCCACATCAAGCACTGAGATTGATCAACAAAATCTGTGAATCCAATTCACACCAGTAAAGGAACTGAATTAGAGCCATCTGAGAAAGAGTTGTGTTTGTGATAGCTGCTGAAGGATTTGTTCTCAAGGAGCAGCGTTGAAGACTGAGTCACTGAAGCTTTTGAAGCCAGGAAGGGATAGTCTTGGAGATTGTGAATCTTGTGTAGCCAAGGACAATCTAACAATTGTATCAGTGAAAAACAATTGTGAATTCCTTCAATCATCACAGGAGAAGAGTGGATTAAGGGATTACACCACCCTGAACCACTATAAACCTTTGTGTCTATTTACTTTCAGCACTTTACTTTACTGCACTTACTTACTGCACAATTCATACTTTGTGTGTGCTTATCCTACTTTGACACAGTATTAAAAGAAGGGAATTATCCGCTGCTCGAAAGCTTTTATATTGAGAAAAGTTTTTGAAACTCCAGTATAGTCATTCACCTCCCTCCCCCCCCCCCGCCTCTGACTATACTTTTACCCTTCTCTGGGACCAACAAAGACACGGTTGTTAATTATACTCTAACCAGAAGACACCCCTAGACACGGTCATAAGAGTTTGGAATCCCGGAAGCATTAAGATTTGAGAGACCCCGTCCAAGGTACTAATCCAACCGGAGTAATTTTAACCTAGATTATTCATTTTTGTGATTGCGGATTCTATGGGCTACGAACCGGCAAAATAATATCACTTACCACTCTATCAAAACCAATAAAACGTTGACGTATTTATTGATGAGAACCTTAAGACTTAAAAGCTTAAGGTGTGATTCCTCCAGATGAGAAACCAACTTTGGATGAGAACCTCCCAGATTCAGATGAGATCCCCTGCTGTTAACAGATTCAGAATTGATTGAGTTGAGAACATATGTGATCAACATATTCAGACATTATTACCAAACAAGATTTGTGATTACCAGATGCAGATGTAATCACCTCAGCTAAGCACACTCAGCTGAGTTCTTCATATTCAACTGCAACCAAACAGATTGCAGATTCATATTCTGAGCTGACCAGATGTAAACACATAAGATTTTAGGTTAGACTCCTCCAGATGAGAGTTAACTCCAGATGAGAACTCCACCTCATACAAGAATATCCCAGATCAGATGAGACTCAAACTCAGACATGTTCACCAGATGCTCAGCTGACTTCACTAAGCTGAAGCTTCCAGAAACAGATGTAGAACCAACACAGACATGTTCAACAGATTCGGAAGATGCCACTCTGCTGACAGATGGAATCAGCTGGCTTTTACCAGCAGACTTCCTGGACTTGAACATTCCACTCTACTTAGCTTACCTTCACTCAGCTGACCTTCACTCAGCTGGTCTCAGATTTTGGTTCCACCAGATTCAACTCTTGATTCTTCAGGTTCAGATGCACAACCAAGTGCCAGATTAGTGTTGAATGTTCTCAGCTGAGTTCTGCAAATTCAGCTGAGTATGGACCTGAAGCTCCACCTGCTTGTCAACACTCTAGAATCCGATTCAGACCAGATTTGCATTCCCTTTGCAACTGCTACTAGCAACCAAACGAGCAGCCTAATTGTCTATACATGTGCCAGCTGCATTATGCCTTAGATCGTGATTATGAAGAGATGCCCTAACATCTTCCAATGACACTGTGTTTCTTCCAACAATAAAAGACCGCACAAAATTCTCATATGATGCTGGCAGTTATACCAAGCTGCATCCTCACCTTCGATCTTAACACCAATACTCCTTAAATCAAGCAATATTGTGTTCAGCTTGTCCAGATGATCTCTGAGAGGCATCCCTTCATGCATCTTTAACCCGAACAGACGTTGCTTCTTCAACAACTTGTTGGTCAACGACTTTGTCATATACAGAAAAACTTCAGCCACAGCCCTGCTGCTGAATCCTCTTCAGCATCTTTAGTGATAACATTATCAGACAAGCACAACAAAATCATTGAATGCGCTTTCTCCTCCAGATTGAACATCTCAGCGTTTCCTGCATCCACCGTCTTTGTCAATGGAGCCCAGACCCCTAGTTTCTTAAGCGAGCACGCATTTTGATTTGCCATAGATTGAAATTGTTCTTACCGTGAATTTATCAATCTCTATATCTAACCTGACATCTTGATCTCTTGAAAGATAACGTTGATCCCGAAGGTGACAATCAACCTGACTCGAATAGATTTTGGATTCCCTAATGATAACCTCGACGCTCTGATACCAGTTTTTTATAACAGGACCGTCAGGGATCGAAACGGATTGCAATAATCAAGAATAATCAAGAAAGCATAAATCACACGAACACATGATTTAACGTGGTTTCCGGCATTATGCCGACTAGTCCACGGGTAGAAACGAGTACATTATATAATCACTAGAGATTTTATAGACTCTACAATTGCTTCCGCAATTGCTGATGCTACTGTTAACTGCTGCTTCTGCAAATATTCTAGGTTAAAACAGATGAGTATTTATAGTCAGAAAACCCTAGACATAGACGACATAAAACATGCTAGAAGATTGACTAAAATACCCTAGATGTGAACTCAGCTCAGCTGACTCACCAGACATAACCTGTTGATATTTTCCCTGCTGACCTTGCCCCTGCTGACATTGCTCAACTGACTTGCCCTGCTAAGTACTCAGCTGACTTAGTACTCAGTCAGATCATATGAGAGATCAAGTCACATTTTCTAACAGCAGCCGTCACTTTTCTTTTCTATCCGTCCTTCCATGATAGGTTTCCAGCCAATTCACGTCTAATGTATTTGGTGTTGCTAGTCCTAAGTTGGGCCAAGCCCATTTATTTCTTTATTTTTATTTATTTTATATTTAAACTGAAATCTAATAAACCAATATATAATAATAATAATCCTTAATAACAAAAACAAAGTCTTGACCACTTTATTAATAACAACTATCTGGCACGAGGTCGGTGAAAACGCTCGATGACACGTAAGTGCATTCCGCAATGGTTCGATCACATCATAAAATCCTTCATCATTTATCCCCACCTTGAGCTTTCTCTGAAAATCTCTAAAAATCACCAAAACATTCCAATTATGTCTATTATAACCCACGAGCTCCAAACACCTGAAAATCATCCAAAACAAACCCAAAAAAAGTATCTCTCAACAAAATAAATATGAATAAGCACTTGAAATACCACCAAATATGTCCCTATCAAATCCCCTCACACTTAAATGATGCTAGTCCCCGAGCATCTCACTATTCTCAACTAAGCCATGAAATGCAAATGCAAGATGAAATATGCATGATGAATGATGATTGGTCCTAACATGTATGCAGGTAATATCAAGAATATTCAAACAGATGAAACAAGTCCAACCTTGTCATCCATCTCATATGCCATAACTCAAACAAAGGGAAATCAAACAATATACTCCACACACAAATGTTTATACAACTCACATTATCACATTGACTCACAAATCTTCAAAGCGGAAAAACCAACAAACCTCAACATGTCCTCCCAGGAAATCACTCAATCAAATAAATGCATAGGGACAATTTTCACACTCTCAAAATCAACACCCACCCAAGTATTACCATAGGTTTGCATATCAATCAAATCTTCACCACTATGCATTCAAATCCAATACACAAATCATGTGGTCTTTCATAGGGTTGTAACGGGGTTAGGGTCAGAAATATGGTAGGTAAAAGAATATAATATGGGATAAATTGTCAAGGATAAAGTATGAATAACCACCTCAATAATTACAGTCACCATAAATGATTCCAACTAGAACACACATGATGGCTCCAAAATATCACATCTCGTAACTAAGAATAGAAGTGCAAACAATAATTTCCAAAGAAGCTTAGCAAAAATGCACGGAAACAAGCTACTTCTTCAATATATACAACACTCGTTCATTGCAATTTCATTTTTTTCAACTTTTTTTCTTCATTTCTTTTCAATCTTGCAATTCTCATCCCACTCAAACAATTTTATCCATGATCCTAAAATATTCACATCTTTGTACATCTTCTTCAAATCATAGTTCTATTCATACAATCCCTTGACCATAAGGTCAACAAAAGAGTGGGATCTCGTAAGAAAAGGCCACGAGTTTGTTTTCTGGAGTTTAATCAAAGAAAAGGGTCAAGCTAGAAGAGCTCACTAGGGGGTATATAGTATGGGTAGGCCAACAAAAGTGGGTCTAGAAGTGGTAAAAGCCCAGGTGCCTCAATCATTTAAGTGCACTGAACCTGAAAAATGTGGTCTCGAAATGTATGTCAACGCAAAATCTGGAATGACATTTGAATGTGTGGAAAACACTCAAAGGAAAAATGAGAGAGTGCACTCTTTGGCCAAGTAAACCTCACTTTTAAGTGGTTTTCGTTAAGGTTCAAAGGTTTTACCACCCAAAACTTATAAACAATTGTTCTAAAGTAAGCGTGCATCAACAAAAGTGGTGTAGTGGTGGATGTAGCTGCCACATATCGCCCCAAGAATCTTGCTTCGTGCTTGGTCCTAGCCATATGTTTTTTTTTGTTTTTTTTCAGATAAATGAGAGGAGAACCAGAGATGGGTGGATTATGGTTAATTGTGGTGGAAAAGGTGAAGCAATTTCATGGAGGGAGACAAGGATAGGGTGTGAATTTTGGGGCAATTAATCGGGGGAGGGGATAGCAGGGTTGGGAATTAATTGGGGTGGTAATTAATTTTGGGTGGTTAATTGGG
Organism: Gentiana macrophylla; assembly: GCA_026214975.1. Lineage (NCBI taxonomy): Eukaryota > Viridiplantae > Streptophyta > Magnoliopsida > Gentianales > Gentianaceae > Gentiana > Gentiana macrophylla. Next base: position 123,153 of record JAOBSW010000228.1, on the reverse strand, counting down.
TTGGGAATTGTTGTAAATGACTGGGAAATTAAAGTAGGATAAGGACGGGATCTTGGGTAAAGGTGGAACGCAGGTTTTTTTTCCTTTTTTTTTTTTGGTAGTCCAGCTCCCTAAATGATGTGATCACATCATTATTTATTTACTCTATGTTTCACGGCCCAAAAATGCTGAAAAACACACCTTAAAATCGATATGATCACGTCATAATTTATTTACCCATAGTTTCCTCACTTTTTTTTTTGTTTTTTTAACATTGGGTTGCCTCCCAATAAGCGCCTTTCTTTTACTTCTTTGGCTAGACGAACTTGTTCATTCACGGTGCTTCCCATACATACCAACGCGGCCGTAACTTCTCTTTTTCATTCAAAACCAAAGTGTCCTCGCTTTCTTCTGAATGGATCGGCTCAAAAGGTTCAAACCATTTATTCCACTCAAGTTTGAGTGACTCCTCCTCATCCTCTTTTTGAGCATCCATACCTATTAAAATCCTTGGATACAACAACTCAAGCCCCTCTTTCTGAAAGTTAATTTCAACAAGATCATCAACAATATACACATTGACACTAACATGAAAAACAGACTCGTGAATGTCCGGGTGCTTTACATCATCAAAAATGTTATATGTGACCATTTTATTATCAAACTCAAATGTAAGAGTACCGTTATCCACATCAATTTCGGTTTTAACTTTTTTCATGAAAGGTCTACCCAACAAAATAAGTGAGGGGTGGGGTGATAATTGATCTGTTAGGAACATTTTATTTGTTTTGATGATAGTCATACTAGCTGTTATAGCAAGCCTGAAATAAGTTAGAAAGATTTGTATAAGTCTTTACTTAGAGTCTGACATATTGTATAACTTCAGTCAGACAAGTACTGTACTAGACTAGTAGGATGGCTAAGTGAAAGACAGAAGATCGGCAGAATAAAGGCAGCCAAGTACCGGCAAAAAGTCAAGTGAAGACATATGGGTGACTTATAATCGGGGAATCTGCATGATGACCTTGGATAAGTCTAAGATACATTTCAAGTGATGAAAACTATTGTTTTAATTTAGTGTACACAGATCTCACAAAAATACAGGGTCAGTGAAGTGCAAGCATGCTTGGAAAATCAAAGAAGGAAAATAAACAGCAAAACGGCCAAGTAAAAACTAAACCGGCTGATTAAAGAAAAATAGTTAAGGATATCTCAACAGCAGATTCACTAAGCCGGTCAAGCAACAGCTTAAACAACAAAGTCAAGCATACTGTCTGCACTTTACTCAGAAATGTGGAAAATAAGTAAATCAAGCAATTAATGCAGAATCAATCAATGATGGATTTTATGAAGAACGTTTGAATAAAATCTGGATCATTAAAATCAAGGAGATTTTAATCAAGGATGAATCAAGAATTAAATATAGGATTATTCTCCACAACAAATAGCCAACGGACGAAATTTCAAATTCAAGGAAAATCAAGGCTATAAATAGAAGGTATTGATAAACAAGAAGAATACACAATACAAGATACACACGATACATAATACAAAAAGAGCATAAACTCTGTCAAATTAAAAAACCTTCTCTCTGAACTAAAAAGACATATCTAGCATATCAACACAGAATTAAGAGCTACAAATCTACATCAAGCATTGAGATTGATCTACCCCTTGTGAATCTTATTCAGACTTGTTTGCAACAATTGAATCAAATCGCCTGAGAAGAATTGCACCCTTTGTGATAGATCCTGAAGGATTTGTTCCCAAGGAGCAGTGTTGAAGACTGAGTCACTGAAACTTTTGTAGTCAATGAATGATAGTCTTAGAGATTGTGAAGCTTGTGTAGCTAGGGACAATCACTCTATTGTATTGGTGAAAGTCAATAGTGTATTCCTCCAATAATCACAGGAGAAGAGTGGATTAAGGGATTACACAACCCTGAACCACTATAAACCTTTGTGTTCATTTGCTTACAGCACTTTACTTTACTTTATTTATTTACTGGATCTTCCTTATACTCTGTACGTGTATAATCTACTTTGAACAACTATTAAGAAGGAACTTATCCGCTTCCTAAAAGCTTTTTAAGATTAAAAAAGTTTTTGAAACTCTAATATAGTCATTCACCCCCCGCACATGACTATATTCTTAACCTTCTCTAGGACCAACAATTGGTAGCAGAGCAATGTTCCTAGTATCAGAACCTATTTGGGTCTGATTTTGGGTAACAAGAAGATCACATACTTTCAAAGTAGTTTTTAAATCTGTGTTTTATCTATACATCTATTTGTATGTGACTTTGAACTCTTCAATTTTCATGTCTAAAGTACATGTATTCAATGTTAATTGTTTTGATGAATATAAAATAAGAATGTTGTCTTATCTTGCAGCAACTCATGGGGAGATACTGAATGTTATCAATGATGGCCCAATCTAGATCATAACTGTGATAGCCATATGTGCAGATCAAGGAAAAATAATAGAGAAAATTAAGAAGGATTGGACCAAAGATGATAAAAGAAGAGCAAATATGGATTTTGTTGCAAAAGATATGATCTTGAAGACTCTGGACAGCAATATGTTCATGAGGATCAAAGACTGCAAAACATCAAAGCTGATATGGGACAAATTGGCTCTTATCAATGAAGATTAGAGGCGGTCAAAGAAAACAAATATCTGTTGCTAAACAGAAATTTGAAAACTTCAAAATGAAGACTGGTGAATCCATTGATCAAATGGATAATAGATTCTCAAGCATCATCAGTGAACTACAACAACTGGGACATACATATGCACAGAAATAAGTTTGTCTGAAAATCTTATGAGGTCTACCTGAAAGATGGAAGATCATCACATCAGTACTCAAAGGCATAATAAATCTTGCAGAAACCGACACCTTGACACTGATGTCTCATTTAAAAGCTCATCAATTTGAGTTACACAGTGAAGGCGACGTGTGTACAAAATTGAGCCACACAAGGCCGATGTATCTTTGGTTGCACCCAAGCAAAGCAAAGCAGATGACTCAACGATCAAAGAGACTCAAGAGTTAAAGGAACAAATTGCTTTACTGATCAAACATTTTCGCAATTTTTTTTTGAAGCCACTTTATTTTATTTTATTAAAAGATTAAATAAAGAGCTACAAAGTACTCGCCATATCCCGGCCCGCCCTAAGTTTACATGATACAATGCATAGCATGGCCTCCTTAAACCCTATGTGTGGCAAATCCAGTGTAGGAAAATCCACCACATAGGGAAGAGTACTCGCTCTATGCATTACCGAAAAAACCACTACCCCAAAAATAAATACATCAGTGGAAATCCTCATGAAATAAATGGTTGTTCTCTGTCAGTTGTCTTTCAAATTGGAAGTGAAAGAAGATTGCCGTTCACCCCATCGTATCCTCGTGTGAGCTTTCTTCAATCTTCGCATCCTCTTGGAAGTGAAATTCCGACATGACCGGTACGTAAATTGGTCAGCAATAACCGAGGTAGAAGCGTGATCCTCAAAGCCAAACACAGAGATGAACCGCATGCGAGCTACGCATTGATAATCTGTCTGCAAGAAAAACATAGGGGGAGTACAATAACCAGCAAGCAACCTCCAGGCAATAATAGAGAAATGGAACAAAGACACCTGAATTGCACCCCAACCAAGGATGGAGGGGTGCATCCAGCTGAGAAAACACTGTTTGTAGTTCCCGCTTGGAGCTCCAGGATTTCGGCCAGCCCAACCTTTGGTATACTCCAACGATATGCACATCGTGTGATACCCAGTATATATAGAAAATCTAGTATTGAAGACAAAGTGTAAGAGATGAACAACATGACCCGGTTTGCACCCTTCACAAGTGAAGGGTGCTTCCTGGATTGTTAGCGGTGTAACGAAAATGAACTGGGTCATGTATATCGTCATGAAGTAGCTTCAGGATGTGCGGAGGGACCTCCCTGGTGCGTATAAATAAGTGATCATCCCTCTCCAGAGCTGCTAGGGCATCAATGACCGCGTTGCACTCCCTATAGATATGAGAGACAGTATAGTGTAACGCTTGCAGAAGAGCACCAATCTGAGTGACGTAGATACACAGGGACCATCCTCCATCCCTCTCTCCAGAAACCATACGATGCACATATAGGGAGTCGGATTCAATCTCCAAAGGTTGATCATAATTACACAAGCGAAGACCAAACAAAAGAGCTTTTATCTCCGCATCTACCACCGTCCCCTGACCAAAGCAAGAGTGGAAAGCCATAATAAACCTGCCCTCAGAATCTCTGAGAATACCACCACCTTAAGCTATCCCATTCCTGACACTCCCATCCACATTCAGCTTTAAGGTGCCATAACGCGGCGGCACCCACCGCAGATAAGTTAACTTCCTCCTCGGAATAGATTTGATCTTGAAAGGTTGGAAGAAAGGGGTCCCTCTATCAGCTCCTAGAAATTTGGAAGCCAGATCCTTACGGAAGGCGAGCTGACGAATATTCTGCTCAAAGAATGATGGTGCGATGGATGGAGGGTTGGACCTCGTCATGTCTACACTTATTTCTCTCAGACCAAATGCCCCAACAAACAATAACCGGAACTATAAGCCAAAGGTTGAAGTTGCTCGCCGCATAATTCTTCTAGAAATGAAGCATAAGAACAATCCCTAACGTAAGAGTTAACCGCAATCCAAAGTGATTCATAAAGTACGTCAATACAGAACGAGTAAACTGACAGCCAATAAAAGTATGACGAATGTCTTCCCCATTAGGACAAGGAAAGCATTTAGACACCAACGTTATACCCCGTCGCTGAATGTTCTGATCGGTGGGGAGAATGTTATGAAGCAGCCTCCAACAAAAGAAGGAAATTATGAGCGGAAGTAAGCTGTTCCAAATAATCTTGAATATAACATTGGAGGAATGAGAAGTACGAACCATGTTCCACGTAGACCGAGTAGTAAAACGACCGTCAGGGCTAAGGGTCCAAATAAGCTCATCATCCTTCTCTCGTCTGAAAGGAATATGAGTGATCTCCTCGATGATGTGACTGGGTAGATAAGAATGCAGGAGTTGAGTATCCCACTGATCGCCTAACCAAAAATCGCTAACCCTCCGAACCAAGTCATCTGAGAGGTCCCCCAAATTCACTTCCGTCCACTTGTCTCTCCAGAAGTCTATATTTCCTGCGTTAACCTTCCAAGAGATGAATTGCTCGGCAGTATCTCTCATTTGCCACACTCTGCGCAACATAGGCGTAGAAGCCTTGGGTTCAGGCACATCCAGCGGAGACTTATCCATTATGTATGTGTTGGAGATGACCTTGGCCCAAATTCCTTGTTTCTGCCGTAAGCGGACCCACAGCTTGATAGCAAAAGTGTCAACCACATCATAAAGATTACGAACACCCAATCCTCCTTCCTCAGTCGGAGCACACAATTTATCCCACGCTCTCCAATGTATGTGATTACCTCCCGGTCCACTGTCCAACAAGAATTTATTAAAAAAGCGATGGATACGATTGAAAACTTCTTTCGGGGGCACTAGCACTTTGAGAATATAAATCGGCATGCACGTTAAGACATGCCTGAGAAGGATAAGTTTCCCGCCAAAAGAGAGAAAGTTGTTCCCTCAATGATGAAGCTTCCTTTGGACCTTATCAATAATGTCCTGATAGTAACAAATTCGATTCCTCCCCCGAAAAAGGGAAGCTCCCAAGTAACGAAAAGGCATGTTCTCGTGCAGAAAACACAATATGTTGCGCAACCAGCCTGTTTTGGTGGTCGTTAAATTTTTCCCAATGAACGTACTCTTAGTAGCATTAATACGCTGCCTTGAAACAAGCTCTTTGAGTGACCTTAGCCCTTTCTTGTTACATCGAGTGAATGATCGTGTCATCTGCAAAGGCAAGATAATGGATCCCTGTTAGGAACATTTTATTATGTTTTGATGATGGCCATACTAGCTGTTATTGCAAGCCTGAAATAAGTTAGAATTCTCTGTATAAGTCTTTACTTAGAGTCTGACATGTTGTATAAGTTGAGTCAGACAAGTATTGTACTAGTTGGTAGGACGGCAAAGTAAAAACAGACTTTCGGCAGAGTGAAGCCAGCCAAGCACCAGCAGAGAAGTAATGAAGACATTATGGTCTGACTTATAACCAAGGAAGTCTGTGATGACCTTGGATAAGTCTAAGTTATGTTTCAAGTGATGAAACTTAATATTTAGATATGGTGTACACTGATCTCACCCCAATCAAGGATCAGTGAAGTACAAGATTCTCCTCATACTTAAACAATGAAGAAAACAGTGAATCGGTGCAGTAAACTGACTTTCGGCTGAGTGAAGACAAAACGGTGAAGGAAGATCTAGAATGGAGAAGTCAGATGAATCACTCAAGCGCTCTGAGAGCGGCAAAGTAAATCTTACCAAATCAGATTTTGGAATATGATGAAGATTCAGAAGATCATGCATTTAAATGCACAATCAATAGAGGATCAATCAAGGACGGATTTTCTGCTGTATATATATTTGAAGGAAAAATCCGATCACTGAAATCAAGGAGAATACAATTAAGGGGGAATCAAGAATAAAATCAAGGATTATTCCCCTCATAAATATAGCCAACGGACGGATCAAATCAAGGATACTCAAGGCTATAAATAGAAGGCATTGACAGACAGAAAAAAAAACGATCAAGAAAAGCAAAAAGGAAGAAGAAACTCTGTAAATTTGAAAAGCATTCTCTCTGAACTTATAAGGACTTATCTAGAGATCAACTCAGACATCAGAACTACAATTTTATATTCAGCACTGAGATTGATCAAGCAAGTTCGTGAATCTCATTCACATCAAACTAAAGCAACTGAATCAGAAGCAATCTGAGAAGGAGTTGTGTCTATGATAGCTGCTGAAGGATTTTAATCTCAAGGAGCAGTGAAAGAGACTCGAATCAACAAGCCATTTGCGAGTCAAGGAGTGATAGTCTTGTAGGTTGTGAAGCTTGGGAAGTCAAGGACAATCATAATATTGTATCTGTGAAAACAATAGTGAATTCCTCCAATCATCATAGGAGAAGAGTGGATTAAGGGATTACACCACCCTGAACCACTATAAGCCTTGTGTCAATTTACTTTCCGCAATTTACTTTACAGCATTTATTTAAATTCCCTAGATCATAACTTATATTTGTGATTGTTTAAACTGATTTGAAAACAACATAGTAAGAAGGGACTTATCCGCTGCCCAAAAGATTTTAAACATAAGAAAAGTTTTTGAAACTCCACTATAGCCATTCACCCCCCTCTGACTATAGTTTCACCCTTCTCTGGGACCAACAATTGGTATCGGAGCAGTGTTCCTAGTATCAGAACCTGTTCAGATCTAATTTCTGGTAACAAGGAGATCACATATTTTCAAAGTAGTTTTCATATATGAGTTTTCTATTCATTCACATATAAATCTATTACTTGTGCTTATGGATTCCTCAAACTATATGTCAAAAGTACCTGTTTTCAATGTTAATAATTTTGATGAATATAAAATAAGAATGCTATCTCATCTTGCAGCAACTCATGAGGAGATGCTGGACGTAATCAATGATGGACCAATCATGATCATGACTGTGGTATCCACAGGAGCAGATCAAGGAAAGGAGATTGACAAACTTAAGAAAGATTGGACCAAGGATGACAGGAGAAGAGCAAATCTAGACTTTGTTGCAAAAGACATGATTTTGAAGACCCTAGATAGCAACATGTTCAAGAGAATCAAAGACTGCAAAACAACAAAGGAGATGTGGGACAAGCTAGCTTTGATAAATGAAGGATCTGAAGCAGTTAAAGAAAACAAATTATCTGTTGCAAAACAGAAATTTGAAAATTTCAAAATGAAGACTGGTGAATCCATTGATCAAATGGACAATAGATTCTCTAGCATCATCAGTGAACTGCAACAGCTTGGACACACATATTCCCAGAAAGAAGTATGCTTGAAGATCTTATGAGGCTTACCTGAAAGATGGAAAATCATAACAACAATAATCAGAGGAACTACAAATCTTGCAAACACAGACACTCCGACCTTGATGTCTCAATTAAAAGCTCATGAATTCGAATTGAACGGTGAAGATGGTGCTCCGGCAGAGACACAAAGAGCCACTGCGCTGATAGCACCCCAGCAAAGTAACTTTGCCGAATGTATCAGCAAAGAGACACAAGAACTCAAAGAACAAGTAGCTTTATTAGTTAAACGTTTTGATATGTTAAGCAAAAAGAAGCCATTTAAAGGAAAATCATCATCCAACAAGAGGTCAAGCTCAAACAAAGACATGAAGAAGAAAGATGATGAATACAGATGCTTCAACTGCAACAAGAAAGGTCACTTCAAGGCTGATTGTCCTGAAGACAATGATAAAGATGATGAAAAGAAGAAATATAAAACATCTGAGAAGAGGAAAGGCAAGAAACCACTCAAGGCTGAATCCAGCAGTGAAAAGAATGAAGAATCATCTGATATTGACTCAGATGATAGTGATGATGAAGACAACTCAGACAATGAAAAAGCATGTCTATGCCTCATGACCAAAGAGTTAGATGAGGATGAAGATGACAGCTCAGACACTGATTTATGTCTAATGACCAAAGAATCAAATGGCCGAGGTAGCATCTAGCTCTCACTCTTCATCTAATGCATCCACATCGACCTTTGCACAATCTTACGATTCCCATTTAGATACTACTGGACCTAGTCAAAATCTCATGACTAAATTTGATGAAATTGAAATGAATCATGAAATTCTAGAGAAGGAATGCAAGGATCTAAGAAAGGAAAACAAAAGATTAAAGAAAGAATCTGGATAAAACAAAAGTTTGAACTAACTTGATGGAGAGACCCACTTAAATGATCAACAAGCAATGAGATGATCATACATCCATTATTGACCGATCGATTAAGAAAATCTCCCACCGCCTAAGATAACCACTGCACCACTAAATGCACCACTTACAAACCCTCAAAAAGGTTTGGATCCAGATCTGGTCTTGGCTACAACAGTCAGGATGAGAGTAGAAACAATGGTCAACACAATTCTAAATTCAGGACCAACAATGGACCAAAATTTAGAAAGGGACAGACCATAGTTCCAACCAATCATCATGCACCGATGAAGTCAAAATCCAATGTAGAAAAACAGCAGACTAAATCCTCATTCCAGTCAACCAAAAGCAAAAACCTTCTGAAAGGTAAAGGTGGACTTTACCTTTCAGAAGATGATTGGAATGTTGCACCTCCGAAATACAAGAAGAAACCATTGAATGATATGCATTATGTGTTTAAGAAAAATCAATCTAGATATGTTCCTTGGCACATGAAGCAAGACAGGTTTCCTACTGCATATTGGAAAGTGAAGAAGGATGCACATGCACCAAAAGGTAGAGAAAAGTATCAGAATATCTTCAGTAAAAATATTAGAAGCTATTCTGCCATGCCTTATACATATGAAGTTGATGACTTCAATTATCCAAAAATAATAACTTTTGGATATACACTTGGTATGGGAGGCATGACTGCTAACATGTATGGACCCAAACAGTGTTGGGTACCTAAACTTAATTAATTTGTTTTGTAGGATGTTTGGTACATAGACAGTGGATGTTCCAGACACATGAGAGGAAATAAGAGATGGCTCACAGACTTTAAAGCTTTTGATGGACCCAAAGTCACTTTTGGAGGCAAAGAAAACCCTGGCAAGATTAAGGGGGAAAGCACAATACTCAAGAACAAATTAAAGATTCAAAATGTAGCATATGTCAAAGGACTTAATTTCAATCTAATGAGCATCATCAATTCGTGACAAAGGCTACATGTATACTTCAATAAGGAAGGATGCAAAGTGATTCACAGACCAATCCAACACAAAGAGTTCTTGCTTTGGTAGAAGACAAGACAACATGTATGTGGTGGATTGGAAAGCGACTCAAAGCGAAAACATATACGCTTGTCAAAAATAAACAATCAACCAGCTGGATTTGGCACAGAAAATTAAATCACTTGAATTTCAAGTCCATCAACAAATTATCAAAGAACAAGTTAGTTGAAGGCCTGCCACAGATCACATTCAAGAAAGAAAGTCTATGTGATGCATGTCAGAAAGGGAAACAAATCAAAAGTTCATTCAACTCAAAGCCCTATCAATCAACAACAATAATTCTACATCTGTTACATATGGACCTGTTTGGACCAGTCACACCAGTAAGTGTAAGTGGTAAGAAATACACCCTAGTAGTGGTGGATGACTTCTCAAAATACACCTGAACCATTTTCATGAACAAGAAGAAAGAAACACTCAAAAAGCTGCCAGATTTGCTGAGAAGACTCCAAAATGAGAAAGAACTGAAGATCATCAAGATCAGATCAGATAGAGGCACTGAATTTCTAAATGAGATTATCGTAACCTCTTGTGAAGAAAATGGAGTGCTACATCAACTATCTGCAGCAGGAACTCCACAACAAAATGGTGTAGCAGAGAGAAGAAACAGAACTCTTAAAGAAGCAGTTAGAACAATGATTGCTGAAGCATGTTTGCCAAAGAGATTTTGGGCTGAAGCAGCAAATATAGCATGCCATACACAAAACAGATCAATCATTAACAAACATCATGGAAAGACTCCATATGAAATATGGAATGGTAGAAGACCTAATATCTCATATTTTCATATGTTTGGATCAAATTTTTTGTTTTGAGCAGAATCACCGTTGATACCTTTGATGAAAAGGCTGATGAAGCAATCTTTATAGGATACTCAGACACTAGCAAAGCATTCAGAGTACTCAACAAAAGAACATTGGTGATTGAAGAATCAATACATGTAGTTTTTGATGAACCTAATACAAATGGTGAAGATCTTCAAGATCAAGAAGAAGAAGCAACACAAAGGGAAATCTATACAAATACAACCATACCAGCTTCCATCTTAAATCACCATTTTGAAAATCAAGAAGAGCCACATATCAATACAGCAGAAGAAGTACCAGAATTTGAAGTTCATGCTCAACATGAAGGTGAGGAAGCAACAAGTGAAGAACAACTTCAACCTGACCTAAATTGGCTAAGAGATCATCCTGATGAACAAGTCATTGGAGATATTCACACAGGAGTTAGAACCAGAAGACAACTGGAGCACATGCTAACATGTTTTCTATCACAAGTGGAACCCAAGACCATAGATGATGCAATCCAAGATGCAGATTGGATCACAGCCATGCAAGAAGAACTAAATGAATTTGAAAGAAATGAAGGCTGGGAACTTGTTGTGAGACGGATATAACCAACATCATAGGTACAAAATGGGTATTCAGAAACAAAATGGATGAGCAAGGAATAGTTGTCAGAAACAAAGCAAGACTAGTTGCAAAAGGCCATTCTCAAGCAGAAGGAATAGATTATGATGAAACATTTGCACCAGTAGCAAGATTGGAGGCAATCAGACTTTTTTTCTAGCTTTTGCTGCATACAAAGACTTCAAAGTCTATCAAATGGATGTCAAGAGTGCATTTCTAAATGGACCTTTGGAAGAAGAAGTTTATGTGGAACAACCTCATGGTTTCCAACTCAAAGGAAAGGAAGACAAAGTATACAAGCTCAAGAAAGCTCTCTATGGACTCAAACAGGCACCTAGAGCATGGTATGAAACACTATCACAATTTCTGATCAAGAATGGATTCAACAAGGGAACTATAGATAAGACTCTATTCAAACTAGAGGAAGGAACGAGCAAATTGCTAGTACAAATCTATGTTGATGATATCATCTTTGGATCTGAGGATGAAAAGCTATGTGAGAAATTTGCAAATCTGATGAAGAGCAAATTTCAGATTAGCATGATGGGAGAACTGAATTATTTTCTTGGCCTTCAAGTAAAACAAATGAAAGATGGAATTTTCATTAATCAAGCCATGTATACAAAATACTTGATACACAAGTATGGGATGGTCACAAGTGGCACAACAGATACACCAATGTGTGCAAGAGTCATTCCTGGAAAAAATTAAACTGGGAAGGATGTTGATCAGAAAATGTATAGAGGAATCATTGGATCCCTACTATACTTAACTGCAAGTAGACCTGACATAGCATTTGCAGTAGGAGTATGTGCAAGATTTCAAGCTCAACCAAAAGAGTCACATCTTCTAGCAGCCAAAAGAATAATCAAATACTTGAAAAACACTGTTAATGTTGGAATTTTGTATCCAAAAGATGGAGGATTTAAGTTGATATCATATTCAGACTCTGACTATGCTGGATGCAAAATAGATAGAAAAAGCACCTCTGGAACATGTCAAATGCTAGGCACCAGATTAGTCTCTTGGTTCAGTAAAAAGCAAAACTCCATATCTACATCAACAGCTGAAGAAGAATATATAGCAGCAGGTAGTTGTTGTGCACAAGTGCTTTGGATTAGACAACAGCTAAGGGATTATGGAGTGGAGGAGAAAACAATTCCAATTATGTGCGATAACACAAGTGCAATATCTATTACTGAAAATCCAGTGTTGCATTCAAGAACAAAGCACATTGATGTGAGACATCATTTTATCAGAGATCATGTTGAAAAGGGAGATGTCATTCTAAAATACATACCCACTGAAGATCAATTGGATGACATCACTCAGTTATGAAAGATTTAGCATGTTAAGAACTGAGTTAGGAATGATTGAAATTGACTAAGTACCAAAGAGCAGCTAACTGGAGTAATCGGCTAAGTGACTTTATCAGCTGTTTAACCCTTTGCCATTATAGGAGATGTAGCAGGTAAGGCACTGGAATTCAGCGAAGTCAACTTGACTGATTGTTAGGAATGGTTAAATGGAGCAGCTCAGTGAAGAATTCACTACATCGGCTAATTGACCAGCCAAGGCACTCCACCGAAATAAAGACTTGGACAAATTAAAGTGTGAACAAAATCAATTTTTTTACAAGTGGAGAATAAGGAATGTATGCAGGATTATTCTGTGGAAGATTACACACGTGGTGATCAACTTATGATCATGGAGGTAACCATATTATTTTTCGAATTATAAACGCCTCGATTCCCGGGCTCTATCATTACTTACCTCAATCCACTCCCCCATTACACTCGAATATCGTGATTTACATACACAAAATCACGCCATTATGTCATAAAATCCTTCCACATTCAAACCACGTTCACACTACCCAAATCATCCTATATAAACGTTACTTAGAGATTTTCAGAAATCTTTACACTTCCTTGCAATTCATAATCTCCACTGCAAATTCGAAGTTCACCTTCAAATCTCTTTTAACCTTCAACAATGGCTTCATCCTCCTCAAACACCCAGGCTGGGTATGAAAAATCGATCGCCACTGGATCATTCTTTCAAGAAGAACATTACTTGAAACTGTGTGGAAATGACGAGGACGCCAAACGTTTGGCAGCAGGATGCAAAAACCTACAATTATCAAACTTTCTCAATCCTCCCATAACCGACGTCTGCTATGAAAATCTCATCTCCTTCCAAAAATCTGCAAAATACGTCTCTGGGCTCCTTGCTGAAGAAGGTGACGAGTTTGAAGAAGACAAGATTGTTGCATCTGTGAATGGCAAAGAAGTGGTGATTACAGAAAAGGTAATTCAAAAACATCTTAAACTTTCCAATAAAGGTCAAGCAAAAGTGACATTGGTACCACAAGACTTGGATAATTTCTAGGCGACCATTGCAAAAACGGCAAACCCAGGATCTACAGAAGCCAATTGTCTTAGATCCACTTTAAAGAAACCGTTCAATGAGTTCAGTGCCCTAATTGGCAAGACTATTGAAGGAAAATTGGGAGCAAATAATGCAATGACAGAAATCAGAATGCGGCTGATAGGAATCATCTACAACAATCTGGAATTCAATTGGGAAAAATACTTCTTTTTGAGAATCAAATAACACATCCAAGGTGAAATAAAAGCAGGCAAAAAGGGGACAAAAGAAGGAAAGACAAATAAAGGACAATTCTGGGTGAAAAAGTCATATGGGATTCAGTTACACTATCTGTTGCAATGTCTCAAAGTCCCTACTGTACAACTCCACAAACTACATGAATACAAAGTCATGTTTACCTATGTTAAACAACAGAAGAAGGCAGGAGAAGGGAAGAGAAAGAAATCCACACAACACACTACCAGTCAAAGAAAGAAGCAAAAAGTTCAGCGAAATCTGGACAAGATAGACTTTCGAAAATTAATTGATGAAGAAGAAGAAGAACAAGAAGAAGAAGAGGATTCTAACGCTGAGGCAAAACAACAAGAAGAAGACAATGTCAGTAAGGATGAACAACATCCTAATGAGGAAGACACTGGAGATGATGAGGAATCTCCAGAAGAAGTTGCACAATTGTCTGCAAACAATATAGATGATCAAATTGCAGAATATCTTGAGTGGAAGGAAGGTGATTCCCGACAACAGCTTCAGGACTTTGACCGCATGCTTGCAGAAGAGGCATGGCTATTTTATTTTCTGGGAATCACAACTCTGGTTGGTGTTCTTGATGAATCCCCTCTATGGGACCTGGTTGATGCAAAGAAAGGCAAAGCGCCTGGACCTCCGACAGGACAAGTGATGATTCAGAAGATGGTGGAGATGATCATGATCGAGATGATCATGATGAAAATGATGATAATGATCATCATGATGATGATCTTGATAAAGACAGAGAAGAGGATACTCCTACACCAGATGCAATTGATGATACCACTCTTCTCCGTACATTTTTTAAGTCACAAGCATCCCACAAGTCAACAACTCCAGCAAAGACAGCCACTCAACCACTATCTGTTGACACTCAAACCGGCAAACCAAACATAGGGGACACTGGTTCAACTGCTGCTACTCCAGTCAAGGCAATCCCAAAGCCTGAGAGAAAGGGGAACATTTGCTCAAGCCACACCAGCATACACATCTACCCAAATACTTGAAGATTTAGACGTCAATGTAGATGTGACTCAGCATCAAGACAAGGGACAGCAAACAGACCCAGAACCAGCTGACACAAGGCACAAACTCTCTCAGCTGGCCACTGGTATTACAAATGAAACTTTTGAAAAAGTGGCAGATCTGCTGGCTGAAGAATTGAAGCAGCAAGCCATGTATCTCAGATCCATGACTTCAGCATTCAATGATAAATGCTCCTCCATTGAGCACAAGTTCCAGGCCATTGCAGAATACATCGATGCACAAAATATTGTTGTTCAACAACAGGGAAATTTAATGAAGCAACTCAACATCAATATCACTAACAATCTTGCAGGACTCAGGCAACACATTTCTCAAGAAAATGAATCCATGGCATTGGCCTTTGGCACTAGATTTCGTAATGTCACTGAGAAACTGAATGATCATCACAACATATTCACATCTATTGAATCAAAACTTGACTCTCTCGATTGGAGCAATGAGAGGCCACAAATAGCATCTTACTCCAAAGAAAGGGATGATCTTTTGCCAAAAGGAAAATCAGGATAAGCCTGAAGGATCAACCATTAGACCCCCAAACTTCACTGAAGAACAACTGTGAGCAAGGGACAGAGAAATAAGAATCAAGAATGAGGCAGAAGAACAACAAAGAAGGGCCAGGAAAGAAAGAGAAAAGGATTCACATCTATTGAATCAAAACTTGACTCTCTGATTGGAACGGCAGAGGCCACAAATAGCATTTTACTCCAGCAAAGGGATGATGCTGCCAAAAAGGGAGAAAATCAGGATAAGCCTGAAGGATCAACCATTAGACCCCCAAACTTCATTGAAGAACAACTGAGAGCAAGGGACAGAGAAATAAGAATCAGGAATGAGGCAGAAGAACATCAAAGGAGGGCCAGGGAAGAAATAGAAAAGGCCCCAAGTGAACCCTGTTGGATTTCCTCTTCCTATGCAAAGAAGAGAAGATGATAGAGACAGATCCGCCCAGACAAAGAAAGGCACTGGATCTAGCCAAACAAAGAGGATCAGCAAGTCAACACAGACTTAGCACCAGAGGAAACACCAGCAGAGGCGATGCGACTCGGATACACTTTGGGAACACAGAACTTTCACTTTGGTCACCAAAGCAAAGCTGAATATGAAGCGATGTACTGGACCATGTAAGAGAATTTTTAGAGTAGTCAGGAAGGACTTTATCTTCATTCCTCACAAGATGAAGCATGGGCTGATTGGCTAAGCTATCGAGGATGAAAGGATGAGAACGATATGGCCAAACTCTATAATGAAGTCAAAGAGAGTTTGCACTTCTCAAACAAACCAACAACAAACCAAGCTCAGCCATACCACTGTCTGCAAAAGGACCAGAAGACTTGCCAACTGAACAACAAGAAGACTTCAACTATATGGAAAAATTCATCATTCCTATGGGAAGAATGAACAAACAAGACCAGTGGAGTCTCTACAAAAGTCTCAAGTTTCTTTGACTCACACATTCTTTGAAGCTAGGAGAGACTTGAGAAGCACTTTGGAGAACCTAGGGCAAATGAGACTATGCAAGATTTCAACAGACTCTTTGCAAAGAAAGTATTCAATGGGGTATCTGTACACTGCTATGGCATACTGGAAGTGGAAGTTTCTAGAAATTGATTGGAAAGACATTGAAGAGGTTCAGACTACAAAGTTCAAGAGGTACAAAGCTGAATTAAGCAAAATGTAGTTTGTAATATTTGAATAAAGTTTTTGAACTTATTGCCCTGGAATGGATGAATAAAATTGCTGAGTTTTGTTCTGTTATTTATTATAAAAAGGTTGGTTCACTTATGTTCAGGCTTATGAGGGTTTTGGCATTATCAAAAAGGGGGAAATTGTTAGGAACATTTTATTATGTTTTGATGATGGCCATACTAGCTGTTATAGCAAGCCTGAAATAATTTAGAATTCTCTGTATAAGTCTTTGCTTAGAGTCTGACATGTTGTATAAGTTGAGTCAGACAAGTATTGTACTAGTTGGTAGGACGGCAAATTAAAAACAGACTTTCGGAAGAGTGAAGCCAGCCAAGCACCAGCAGAGAAGTAATGAAGACATTATGGTCTAACTTATAACCAAGGAAGTCTGTGATGACCTTGGATAAGTCTAAGTTATGTTTCAAGTGATGAAACTTAATATTTAGATATTGTGTACACTGATCTCACCCCAATCAAGGATCCGTGAAGTACAAGATTCTCCTCATACTTAAACAATGAAGAAAACAGTGAATCGGCGCAGTAAACTGACTTTCAGCTGAGTGAAGACAAACCGGTGAAGGAAGATCTAGAACGGCGAAGTCAGATAAATCACTCAACCGCTCACGAACGCAGTAAGTAAATCTTACCAAATCAGATTTTGGAATATGATGAAGATTCAGAAAATCATGCATTTAAATGCACAATCAATAGAGGATCAATCAAGGACGGATTTTCTGCTGTATATATATTTGAAGGAAAAATCCGATCACTGAAATCAAGGAGAATACAATTAAGGGGGAATCAAGAATAAAATCAAGGATTATTCCCCTCATAAATATAGCCAATGGACGGAATTTCAAATCAAGGATACTCAAGGCTATAAATAGAAGGTATTGACGGACAGGAAAAAAAAACGATCAAGAAAAGCAAAAAGGAAGCAGAAAGTCTGTCAATTTGAAAAGCCTTCTCTCTGAACTTATAAGGACTTATCTAGAGATCAACTCAGACATCAGAACTACAATTTTATATTCGGCACTGAGATTGATCAAGCAAGTTCGTGAATCTCATTCACATCAAACTGAAGCAACTGAATCAGAAGCAATCTGAGAAGGTGTTGTGTTTGTGATAGCAGCTGAAGGATTTTAATCTTAATTAAGGAGCAGTGAAAGAGCCTAAATCACTGAAGCTGTTGCAGTCAAGGAGTGATAGTCTTGTAGATTGTGAAGCTTGGGAAGTCAAGGACAATCATACTATTGTATCTCGTGAAAACAATAGTGAATTCCTCCAATCATCACAGGGAGAAGAGTGGATTAAGGGATTACACCACCTGAACCACTATAAGCCGTGTGTCAATTTACTTTCGCAATTTACTTTACTGACATTTATTTAAATTCCTAGATCATAACTTATATTTGTGATTGTCTAAAACTGTTTTGAAAACAACATAGTAAGAAGGACTTATCCATTGCCCAAAAGCGTTTAAACATAAGAAAAGTTTTGAAACTCCACTATAGTCATTCACCCCCCCTCTCGACTATAGTTTCACCCTTCTCTGGGACCAACAATCCCTTAACTTTCGATTGGAATTGCATGCCCGGATTCTGAGACATATAATCATTTATCAGCCTCTCAAAATACTGGGCCGCTAATACTAAGAGAGCCGGAGAAAGAGGATCTCCTTGTTTAACCCCACGGGTTGCGTGAAAACGGGAAGAATGCACGCCGTTCAGAAGCACATAGAACCAGTTATCCGCAAGAGTTCTGAAAATGAGGTTCTTCATCAAACAAGAAGTCAATTTCAAGCAAAGACATGAAGAAAAAGGATGATAAATACATATGCTTCAATTGCTAAAAGAAAGGACACTTCAAAGCTGATTGTCCTAAAAAAAAGACAAGGATGAAGAAAAGAAGAAATACAAGTCATCAGATAAAAGAAAGAGCAAGAAAGAACTGAAAGATGAAACCAGTAGTGAAAGTGATGAAGAATCTTCTTACAACGACTCAAATGACGGAGAAGGCACCAGTTCATGCTGGATATACAGAAACCCGAATCCGGATCCGATCTATAATTGGATCATCAGATCTGATTCTCAACACCGATCGAGACACTCGATCATGTACAGCGGAAGCTACGAATAAATTCGCATGCGATTTTACCACGATTCGATTTGCAAAATAATCAATAACTACAAGAAGGTTAGTAGATTTACCCAAACCGGAGAGAGATGAGAAATAATTGACCAAGGGAGAAGCCGCAGTCTTCCGGGTTGTATCTCCTAGCGACGACTAGTGGACGTCGATCCTCGCCGTAGAACCTCCTCGAATATGACTAGAACGAGATAATAAATTTTCTCTTCTTTTTAATGAATTTGGCACCAATATAGTTGTGTAATTGTGTTTGGAGGAACTCTCTTTATATAGGAAAATAACTAGTCAAGAGAGAGTTATCATTTTCACACTACAATTACCTATTCCAACAAGGAAAAGATATTTGCCAAAAGATAAGAGATAATTTCCAAAAAATCAATCTCTTTATCTCTTTTCTATTAATTATCCAACAAATAGATAATTAATTACACATGTTACATAATCTAGGAAAATTTCTTCTCCTAATTTATCCATAATGTAGGCGCCACTTTT
Source organism: Gentiana macrophylla (assembly GCA_026214975.1). NCBI lineage: Eukaryota > Viridiplantae > Streptophyta > Magnoliopsida > Gentianales > Gentianaceae > Gentiana > Gentiana macrophylla. Next base: position 103,834 of record JAOBSW010000228.1, on the reverse strand, counting down.
AACCAATTTTTTAATAGAAAATGTATTTTCTATTTTACATATTATTTACCAAATATATAATATTACATATTCATTAAATAGACCAACTTTTTAAATTATTCTCGAGGTTCCATAAAACGAGAAAACACTCGTGTGTTAGGAGCCAACCCGCGGACCATGGACCTATAACCAGTAGCTACAATAAATTGAATAAAATATTCATCGAACATAATATTTCTACTCAACTCATTAATTCCGGAATTACGCCACCATAAATCCGAAACTGAACTCTATCGATTATAGATATAACTTATTCTCAAAACGTCGAGTCGAGTCGATAAGTGTCCATTGATATAATCATTACATATAAACTAACCCTACATAGACTATCCGTAATGAAGCAGGATTATTTCCGTAAACCTTCTTCAATACATCTTATCCTTATTTACCATTAACCCACTAGTGATCAATTAGTTCATAACCAATACGAACTCCGCAGATCGATCAGTTTCTAGGATCAACAAATAAGGGGATCGTCTTTCTACATCCCGCAGGAAGGAATGGATTCCATATATGTTAGACACACACTATTCACTCATTCGGTATAGTGCCAACATGAATGTGATTCGGACCGAACCTCTTAGCGATCCTTAACGAACACATCAAACCATATCCTGAAACCTGTAGGAGTATGCAATCACTTCAGGATTAAGGTTAATCCATATATGACATCTTGTGATTTAATAAGATTTCTCAATCACTGAATTATATGAGAAATGTAGACTAAATCGGTCCAATCCTATATGACTACATCATATATAAATGCCCCACTAAGACAACCAATGTCGACGGTCCGGATAAGACAGTCACACCATAAAGTGTTCTGGGCGCATTAATAGTGGTTTAATCAATAGACGCCATACTATGATTAACTTCACCACGGACTAACATTTCAAGTGTATCACCACAAACTTAATCCTCATGTGTAACACACACTAAGTTATATGGCTACATATGATACGACTTGGGGTTTTCAGCAGTGTATTACATATAAGCACAAAGCAAATAATAAGACGAGAATAAATCTGTCATTTATTAATTATAAAAACAATAACAGAAATTGTTTTTCGGGCGCTACTTCCAACAATCTCCCACTTGCCCGTAAGGACAAGCAACATGGATCTAGAAGGTTCATGGATCTAGAAGGTTCATTCCTGAACCTTATACGGTTCTTCCACCTTTTCTATATAGTTGATATAGTAAGTGGATTCATTGCTTGAAGCAAGGACCAGGGTCCCGTCAGAGATTCATGTGTGTGTTGAGGCGGTTCCTTTGACTTGGTCATTTGGAACGTGATATGGAGATAGTCTGAGTCCCCGTGGATAGTGATCCGTTTATGGCTGAAATTCAAGTGCGAGTATTGCATGAGATTCTTGTGTTTCAACTTGGTCTCGTGTGTACGAGTGATTGGTTTTAGGCCAAGTGGGAGATTGTTGAAATAGTGTCCTAAACCCAATCGGGTTGGACCGGATCCGACCGGGTCGGATCATTTCTACTATTTCTTTATGTTTATACATATATAAAATGGCTCTTATGTTGTCATATATATGTTCTTTTAAAGAACCAATTATGAATTGTTATGTGACAACGTCCTTAGTATTAAACTGTGATAGAGAAACCATGATAGGCGATTATGGTTGATGAGATCTCTAATCACTTTAATAAGTTTGATACTTAAATGTCTCTAGGCTGATGTACTATTAAACAGGGCATTGATAGTATAAATAGACTAGCACGTATTAGATGTCTTATGTCTTTAAGGGCAGGGATAGATCTCGTCTATCGAAGTGTAGAGACACTTGGACTGTACGTGGACGTGTATTAGAGAATGCGTACGTTAAACTGACCCACTTACACGGATAAGTGTCACACTATGTGGCGGTTGTGTAATTATCCTTAAGACCGAGTCTTCATGGCATCACGGTGTGGATTGTCATGCTTTGACACTATTGAGGTTTCCCCTAGCCACGGGGCGATCATGCGGTAGTGATTGGGTATGATACTGAAGCATGCGGAGTATACGTGATTGGTCGTCCGGGAATCGCGTATCCTATGATTGGGATCGAATATCCGAAATGGCCTTCTTATAAGGAATGTCTTACTCTCGTGAATCTTTGCAAAGTGGGAGTAAACGAGTTACTTCGAGAGAGCATGATATCCAGATTATAAGATACGGTCGTTGATGTTTTGACACTCGACTAACGACCGTATGGATATTATTACAGCGATAGGATTGTAAGTTACACGGTAACTGTTTCACATGAAAGGTAGTAGTCATTGCATTTGACTCTTCCGATGATTGGGGGTCACGGTGTGTTGCTAGACGCTATCCGTGATCGTTAGGCATGAAGGGCATTTTAAGTAATTTGCACTTTGTGTCTACGGCCAACATATTCGAAGCCTATCGGGTCACACACATATGAACATCTAGTCGGATTAAAATGTGGTTATAGATGATAACCAAATAAGGAAAGTTTATCTCGAGACTATAAGGGTTATAGTGGTAAATTAATATGGTGGTATTTATTTATTTTGAATAAATTAAATACATGATATTAATAATATTGATTAATTAAAGAATATCCCGGATGCCAATTTATTGGCTAAAGGTGGCGCAATTTTGGAGTGTATAAGATACACTTGGATTCTGCAATTTAATTAATGGTGTTACCATATATTAATATAAGATATTAATATTATATATATTATACACACATGCGTGTGTGAAGTACATTTGAGATGTACATGCGCACTAATTTAGTGTGCACATATAATATGTATAGATTTATATATATGTGATATATACACATGTGTAAATTGATTTATGGTAATATAATAAAAGATAAATATTGTCAATATTAGATTTTGACAATATCTTGGGAATATTCAATATAAGATATTGACAATATCCTAGATTTATTTGATATGAGATATTATAATAAATGAGATAAATCAATCAATTATATTTTCCTTATTTTATTGGAAAAAGGTTTTCTTCCTTTCTACTCTATTTGGGGCGCCACTTCTACTATAAATAAGAGGTGGGTGTCAAGCTCTTTTGATCATCATAATTCCAAGAGCTAATAGTTCTTGTGTAAAATTAGAGAGCATCCTATAGAGAGTTGGAGAGAGGGGAAAAAGGCCGGTCTAGCAACCGGAGTTTTCCAATAGCAATCCATGATGGGATTCTGGCGGGCTGTTCGTGTGGACTAGCGGTAGAGGCCGAACACTTGGCGGCTCTATGCGACTACTCTCCTGGGACGGTCAAAGCGTCGATCTTTTAGATCAACCAAGGTAACCACCGTCTACTAACTCGTTTGTTTATTGCTTAAACGAAGTCGATCTTGGGTCGATAGGAAATAAATTTTTGAATTCACCGCTGCGTTCGCGTAGATTTCCTAACGATGGTATCGAGAGAGCTTGAGCTTAAGCAATAAGCATGTTATTTTGCGTAGTTAATTTTATCGTTTAAATCACGTAATTAAAAGATGAAAGATTTTTGATTCGCAAATCGATACACGAAAAAGAAAAGAAAAAGAAAAAAAAAAGGGGGCGGCTTTTGGGGTGCTCGGCCGATCGGCGGCGGCACCCTACCGGAAATTGCGCCGGCGGCGGCGGCACCCCTTTGGGGCGGTCGACGTCGGCTGGTGCATCTTTTGGTGGATCCCTAAATTTTGTTTTGTGTATTTTGTGTTTCATTATTGTTCATAGTTGTGATTGGTAATTCGTCTTTTGTTTAGTTGTGTCATGTGGCTAACCAATGGTACAAATAGTTTGGGCCATTGGGATGCCACATGGCATTAAAATAATAATGGCCTTTCAAACTTTGTTTGGAATAGCTGAGCCTTTTCCAAATATTTGTTTTGGAAAAGGCTGCTGGCACGGGCCACTTCCAAAATTTGATTTTGGAAAGTGGCCAGGCCTAAACCAAAATTATTTGGCCTTTCCAAATATTTTCTTTGGAATAGGCCTAGGCACTTTTCAAATATTTGATTTGTAAAGGCTGGGCTCAGCCACTTCAAAATTTTGATTTTGGAAAGTGGCGAGCCTAAGCCAAATTTGGTTTAGAAACCAAAGGCATCCCTTTTGATTACTTAATCAAAATGAAAGAAACAAAAGAGAAATAATTTTAATTTTGATTTATTTTGGAATAGTTCTAATTAATTAAAATTAAAATTAAAATCGGTTTAAAATTAATCGTTAATTTTATTTCGATTAAAATCATTTAATTAATTAAATGTTAATTAGTTAATTGATTGGATAAAATTATTTAATAGATTAAATGTTAATTGATTAATTAAGACGCAAGTAGTTAAATTTTAATTTTATCTTTTTCATAAGATTTTATTGTATGGATTAGATATAGTAGATATAATATGATTATATGGACCCGATTGATCATGGACTCGAATCGATAGGATAGATGTGAATGATTTAATTTTTCTGTTGGTTTAAAAATTGTCCTAGGTCATTATGAAAAACGTGACCTAGTTTATTTTACGCATTTATCCCATTCTCGTTAGCTCTCTGCAAATGCGGCGGGTGTATTTATTTTATTAGATAGAATTAAATGTAACAAGAATGGAGCAGAAGATGGAGACCAAAGAAAGACGAAAATAAAGATCCCATTGGAGAATGGAGCATTAAAGATCCTATTGGCGGTTGCAGCTACCCTTAGATTGTGACCCGCGGTTTCGCTCGATTTGTATTCGAAAACCGCACTCTAGGAAAAGTCCATGATCATACCGGTTACTTTACGCATTTATTTATTTTGTGCTTGTATTTATTTTATATGATACGATAGATGCATGACTAGGCACGATCTAGATAAATGTGTAGGATGTATGTCTATAGAGATAGATATATTTGATGAGACCGTAATTAAAATTAATTAAGTGAATTAATTTACGTAAATACTTCCATAACAAAAATCAAGTCGAAAAATGTCTCCCAATATTATAGCGACGGTGAAGAGCCTTTGTTCGGATCCAACTGATCGGCCCTCGTCGGGAGTTGTCCTACCACGGGTATATCGTCGTTATTGAGATATGATCGTATGAGATCTCACGAATATTGGGTTATGACTTGACTAGAGTATTGCGGTGATTGGCCCTCGTCAGGACCGTCTTATTCTAGAGGCAAGGGGTTGACTACCACATAAAGATGTGAATTGTAAAAGAGTTTACTAGTCAACCGCCAAGAGTCACATAGAGATGTGATTGGTAAGTGTTACATACCTTTCGAATTATTCCGGTTGATCGGCCCTCGTCGGGAATCGGGGTAACCAAATGGGATCTTGGCCACTAAAGAATTTTGAAAGATTCTTGAAAGTCAATTGGGAGTAGTTGACTAGTGGGAGCAAAATCATAAATCAAAAGACCATTTTTGATTTTGCGTGTATAAACAACAACACTCCTTTATTTTCATTTTTTATGTTGTAGTTTTAGCAAACTTTATATTTATGTTTTATTCTCGATTAGTAAAACCAAATTATGACTGTTAATTTTGAGAAACGTTCTCAAATATGGTTAAGTAATTTTAATCCTTTTAAAATAAGCAATGACATGAGCCATCCCGTTATAGTAGTTAGAGACAAGGAGATTATATAATTGATGCAAGGTTGCTCGAGACTTTAATTATTAATGAAAGCGGAAGCTCATGATATGATTAAATCATTTGAAATAAGTTTCAACGAATTAGTCATATATTGGATACGATCCAAGATGATCATTCAGTCATACGATGACAATTAATTCAAACGTTGGATAAGAATGACCACGTCTAATTTTGGAAAGGTTGTTTTCAAAAATTGTAAGATTTAAGTATCGACTTAATTCTACCATTGCTTAAAGGTTAATTAAATAGTTAATGTTTTAAATACGATTTAAAAGGCTAAATAAACTATTTAATAAACTTTAGATTTTCTTTATGAAAGAAATCAAAGACATAGCTCTTGTGATCTTTCTTAAGTCTTATGAAGACTACACCAAGAAATATTTACAAGTGCTTGAAGGATTAAAAGGGAAATTTAGGGCATGTGCTTAAATAGAGAACTTATTGAAGTTTCTATTATAGGCAAGTGAGTTGAGATAAATCTATCTTCATGTCAACTCTTAGATATATGATATCTTGCGAGTGTGATTAAATTAGAAAGATTAAATACAGATATGGAAAGGTGAAGCAAACGTTGTAACACTTACCACATTCTGGATCTAGTAAACTGATAAGGGAACTAAATAAATGTTATTATGTTCCGGTTCTTATGAAGGACACAAGTTCAGTTATTTGTTAGGATTTAGTAGACACATTCAATTGTAAAGAATAAATGTTATTCTGATAAAGTTGGAAGGTCATCAAACCTAACATACTAGATCTTGTTGTCACTATATAGTTGATATATGTTATGAGATCTCAACTAAATATTTGTGTGGCTGTTATCCTTAATATTTGTGGTTGTTCTAGACATAGTCTCTCTGGAAGGGAAGCGTGTAATTAAACGTCATTCTGATGATGTTGAACCATATGATTATGAATCTTGTGGATAATACGTATCTTATCTAAAGATGACTAAAATACCCTTTTATGAAAAGGTTGTAAAATCTAGAAAAATTGTCTAAAGCCTAAACATACCGATGTTTGTTGGCTTGTGACAATTAATGCCACAAATAATTGTTTGTTAATCTCTATCACTATTTTAGAAATAGTTGAATGTACTCAGTGAAGTGCATAATTCAGAAAGCCCGAAAAGTTCGAGCTAGTACGAATATGAGATTGATGAGCTACTTAGGAATTAATCTTCAATTGGATTGAAGTAATTAATACCTGAAGGGTGTTTCAGAAGTCGTCTGAAAAGAAATAAGATTCTCCCTTGAAGGATACCATCATTTGGATATGCAATTAGATTGTGTTCCCAAAATGGAAATAACACATTATATGATAAAGGTGTGACGCAAGCCATGCGATGTATCCCTTACCCGTTTCGGGATAGTGCCCTTATACTTAACCTAGTTCCAAAGAATAAAGGTTGAATAAATTCCATATTAGATATGGAAGGGGATAATGTCGAATCTTTCTTAACCGATGATTTGAGGTTGTCATAGGCAAAGTCAGAAAGGCTTGGAGCCCAGTACGACCTATGCAACTTTGTGGAATATCTTAGCAAGTCGCTAGATATTGTTTACTTGTCCATGAGCAAAATGTTTGTCTCCAAACATGTCGTCTTCTAGAGGAAGTGTTTCTTCCAAAAGAAACAAAGTGGGAGTAGATTTAAATCTCAAAGGTAGTTTGAGAACCACAAGAGATATTCAACCATAGGAACGTGAGAGCGGCGCCGCCGATAGCGATGAGGTGTACAACACTCGCTCAAGTGCACACAAAAGTTCTGTAAGTCTGTGGATAACCTCAAGCCCAAAAGGGGCTGCTGGTATGTTCATCTTGATGAATGAATATCTCACGACTAATGAAGGAATGTTTGAAAGGCAAGATTGAGAGATATGGATAAGAGCCATAATATCTGAATTAGATTCCATCAGTGACAACCAAGTTGTGAACCTAGTCTGTCTTACCTAAGGGGAGTGTCCCTGAAAGGGTGACATGGATAGTAATATGATTACCATAAGGCTATAGTGACGGCTGAAGGGTATGAGGTGTAGACCTTGTAATTATCTTTATGTTGCCAGCTGTGCCCAGCTTGTTATAACTTCGTATCATGACTATATGATAGTGTTGAAGACGTTGGGCAGACAGCTCAATGTTCATAGACAATAACATGATATGTAAGCCCACGAGATCCATTTATGGACTCAAAAAAAGTTTCTCTAGACAATTTCTTTGTTTGATAATCAAAGGAGTTTGATTTAGTCAAAAGAAGGATATGCCTCATGTGCAAGATGGATAGTGGGAGTGTGTTACGATTTTTGAGTAAGGTATTATATATCTCTCTCGAGAATTATCACCCCATGTCATCACGATCAATTAATGTTTGGTAGTTCAAGGTCTTTACTGAAAGCACTTGGATTAGCGATTCTTATTTTAGAAATAAGAATCTATAGTGATAGATTTAACTGCTGTTAGATTATAGTTTACCTATATAGATGTGATGCTAAAAGGAGTTTAGCATAGATCACGAAAGGAGATGCTGCTAGCCGGTGTTCTCAAGATCTATCTATGTTAGGATGTTAGTGCTAAAGATGAGGTGAAAGATGATGCTTATGGAAGGTTTCCTTCGCTACTGCGATGGAAACCATCATAAAGGAAATGCCGGATGTTCATACTTCATGAATAGTCATGAGCAAGTGTGAAAGTAAATCTGGAGAATGTCGAGAACATCCTTAAACAAGTTAAGGAAAGTTTCCTAGTTTATTGAAACTTGGAATTAAATAAACGTAGATATACAGACGTATATCCCGAGTCTTATGAAGCGAGTGGGAGCTATCATGCTGGTTTTGCAATCACTTTGATCAAGTGATACAGTGAGAGTGGAAATGTTCTAGCCTATGGGTCATCAGTAAATTCTACAACCGAGCCAAAACATAGTAGTGCCTTAGAGGCGCAAATGAGCAAAGATACATGGATCTAGAAGGTTCATTCCTCGAACCTTATACGGTTCTTCCACCTTTTCTATATAGTTGATATAGTAAGTGGATTCATTGCTTGAAGCAAGGACCAGGGTCTCGCCGAGATTGGCGTGTGTGTTGAGGCGGTTCCTTTGACTTGGTCATTTGGAACGTGATATGGAGATAGTCTCGAGTCCCCGTGGATAGTGATCCGCTTATGGCTAGGGTCTGGTTGCGTAGTATTGCATGAGATTCTTGTATTTCAACTTGGTCTCGTGTGTACGAGTGATTGGTTTTAGGCCAAGTGGGAGATTGTTGAAATAGTGTCCTAAACCCAATCGGGTTGGACCGGATCCGACCGGGTCGGATCATTTCTACTATTTCTTTATGTTTATACATATATAAAATGGCTTTTATGTTGTCATATATATGTTCTTTTAAAGAACCAATTATGAATTGTTATGTGACAACGCCCTTAGTATTAAATCGTGATAGAGAAACCATGATAGGCGATTATGGTTGATGAGATCTCTAATCACTTTAATAAGTTTGATACTTAAATGTCTCTAGGCTGATGTACTATTAAACAGGGCATTGAGAGTATAAACAGACTAGCACGTATTAGATGTCTTATGTCTTTAAGGGCAGGGATAAATCTCGTCTATCGAAGTGTAGAGACACTTGGACCGTATGCGTGGGCGTGTATTAGAGAATGCGACGTTAGACTCGACCCACTTACACAGATAAAAGTGTCGCACTATGTGGCGGTTGTGTAATTATCTTTAAGACCGAGTCTTCATGGCATCACGGTGTGGATTGTCATGCTTTGACACTATTGAGGTTTCCCCAGCCACGGGCGATCATGCGGTAGTGATTGGGTATGATATCAAGCATCGCGGAGTATACGTGATTGGTCGTCCGGGAATCGCGTATCCTATGATTGGGATCGAATATCCGAAATGGCCTTCTTATAAGGAATGTCTTACTCGTGAATCTTTGCAAAGTGGGAGTAAACGAGTTACTTCGAGAGAGCATGATATCCAGTTATAAGATACGGTCGTTGATGTTTTGACACTCGACTAACGACCGTATGGATATTATTACAAATGATAGGATTGTAAGTTACACGGTAATCGCTTTCACATGAAAGGTAGTAGTCATTGCATTTGACTCTTCCGATGATTGGGGTCACGGTGTGTTGCTAGACGCTATCCCGTGATCGTTAGGCATGAAGGGCATTTTCGTAATTTGCACTTTGTGTCTACGGCCAACATATTCGAAGCCTATCGGGTCACACACATATGAACATCTAGTCGGATTAAAATGTGGTTATAGATGATAACCAAATAAGGAAAGTTTATCTCGAGACTATAAGGGTTATAGTGGTAAATTAATATGGTGGTATTTATTTATTTTGAATAAATTAAATACATGATATTAATAATATTGATTAATTAAAGAATATTCCGATGCCAATTTATTGGCTAAAGGTATAAATTTTGGAGTGTATAAGATACACTTGGATTGTGCAATTTAATTAATGGTGTTACCATATATTAATATAAGATATTAATATTATATATATTATACACACATGCGTGTGTGAAGTACATTTGAGATGTACATGCGCACTAATTTAGTGTGCACATATAATATGTATAGATTTATATATATGTGATATATACACATGTGTAAATTGATTTATGGTAATATAATAAAAGATAAATATTGTCAATATTAGATTTTGACAATATCTTGGGAATATTCAATATAAGATATTGACAATATCCTAGATTTATTTGATATGAGATATTATAATAAATGAGATAAATCAATCAATTATATTTTCCTTATTTTATTGGAAAAATGTTTTCTTCCTTTCTACTCTATTTGGGGCGCCACTTCTACTATAAATAAGAGGTGGGTGTCAAGCTCTTTGATCATCATAATTCCAAGAGCTAATAGTTCTTGTGTAAAATTAGAGAGCATCCTATGAGAGTTGGAGAGAGGGGGAAAAGGCCGGTCTAGCAACCGGAGTTTTCCAATAGCAATCCATGATGGGATTCTCAGCGGGCGTTCGTGTGGACTAGCGGTAGAGGCCGAACACTTGGGCGGCTCTATGCGTAACTACTCTCCTTAGACGGTCAAAGCGTCGATCTTTTAGATCAACCAAGGTAACCACCGTCTACTAACTCGTTTGTTTATTGCTTAAACGAAGTCGATCTTGGGTCGATAGGAAAAAAATTTTTGAATTCCGCTGCGTTCCCGCGTAGATTTCCTAACAGGATTCACTTCCCAATCCAACAAAGAACTTCTCAAGCCACACTGCCTATTTAGCTGCTCCGAAAGCTGCTATGTATTCGACTAATAGAGTCAAATTGGCAGTGCTGGATTGCTCCAGACTATAGCTCCATCACTATGAGTAAACACTGAGCCTGAGATCGATTCACGATCATCCTTAATCCGACTTCAGAATCAGTGTTGTCAACAACACTCAGGTTCGCACCCGAACGGACAAGCATACGATTCCTCGTTCTCTCAAGATACTTGAGGATGCACTATACTGCTTTCAACGTCCGAATCCAAGACTCGACTTTTATTGACTTTTAATAACCTGACTTTCTCTATCCAAAAGAGAATATATCCCATTTTCTCTATATCCGAAGACTATGATAATTATTCCGTGAGGGGTTGGGTAGGAAACCTCTCGTTGAATTCTGTATTCGAAAATTCTTTACCATCTTTAACCAATAAGATGGATGGGATATTGCCAACAACTTGCTCTCATGAATTCGACCGAATCAAATTCTAACAATATAGTCCACTTCTCTGATTCAGAGAAGCTTTGGCTCGTCAGTTCTTGACTTCAGATAACACACTCAAGTTGTTCCCAACCTTTGCAGTGTAATCTTTTATAAGCACTAACGGCTACTACTTTACCAATATTGATTCTCTGGTCTACAAAAGACTCATCAATATTCTGGTCAAGCCCACACATTTCAAAACATGTGAATTTTAATGACCTGAAGGTTTACTTTAATCCACCGATGGATATAAGCATAGGCAGTCAATCTACCATTGGCTTTAAGATAAAACCCTTCCGTTCCGAATGAATCTAAGCTCCATTGTACGGCAAGAAAGTTTCAGGGCATCACCCCAGTTAATCTTTCTGCTTTCCATAGAGTCAAGCAAGGCTGAGTGGTGAGAAATTTTCAAGGCATCACCCCTGTTTAACTGTCTACTTCTCAGGGAGTTACCCCTAAAACCACTTGGCTTTGCTTAGAAAGATAAACTTTCTCATTCATTCAACTGTTTTCCATTTAGATCCAATTTCTACCGCTGGGCCTGAGATACTCAGGTGGTTCTACAGGAGTATGAACAGACCTGGAGTACCAAAACTCCATTTACAGGTATATGGCTTTAAACCAACCTTATTTTATCAGAATCCTATACAGTCCTTCCAGAAGGACCATAGGTGATCAATCACCCCAAACAGACTGTAGAGACTACATAATCACAGCGAGTCAATGGTTAAACCATACTCCCACTGCATTTGGGTGGATTGATATTCTGATATAGTATAAGTAGTATTTATCAGTGTAATCCCCAACAACCAATGTTGGATGTGGTCTGATTAAATCGATAATGCTTGCCTTGAGTATCTTTACTTCAAGGTCCAAGGTTGTTATTTAAACATTCTTTCAAAAAGGGTGCGATAGTACAACCGTCATTATCCGATCCTCAGAATCTTATAACCAACCTTCACTCATTGTATTAAGATATTTCACGATCAATCAACATTTGAACGTGTATGCAAAATCTGCATTCCTACCTTCAAGCATAAATGCTAAATGCCTCTATTTGCGGAAGTGGAGTAAATTTACTTCACTCCTTACCTACAAATTAATAATTATCTTCTAGGTAGACTCCTCGGTATTGCATAACAATGTAAACCGTTATTTTGCAATCAATATCTTAATTGAGTTAAGCAGTGTAATATAGCATATCAATAACTATACAAGACAATACATGGTTTATCCTTTCAGTGAAATCGTTTCACTCGGAGGTAGGCCGAGCATCAGTTCCAAGTACTATGCTATGGCCTATATATGAGCATGGAATACTCTTTCTCTGGTAATATCAGAGATTCCTCCAAATATTTTGATAAACTATTCAGCATTTCGAGTAGTCGTTACACAAAATGTCTATTACTAAAAAACTCCCACTAGCTTGTATCCTTCATAAGACCCCGAAGGTCAATATGAACAAGCTATAATACTTCTTTAGCTCTATTACCATTTCCTAATTGAAAGGTTACTTAGTAATTTTTCCTTTGAGATAGTGTTCTTAGACTGGGAGATAGGAATCACCCTTAGCCAGTCTTCAGATTTTATCTTTAGGATATATGCACTAATTAATAGATACTGAAGAATCGTTTATCTAAATACGGAAACCATTTGTCTTAATAGCTTATAATGTGTTACATATACCTTTTCAGCATTACTTGGTGGTTCTGAATTTATCAAACAAAAGTCCGAGTCTCAGAATCGTATACAAATGTCATATTCACTTTCTTTAAGGCAACTATATTATCGGTTTGAAAGTGAATCCAATCGTTCCAATAAATCTGAAAACAGAAATTAAGTTTCTGCGATACTCAATGATTTAAATCCGAAATTTGTATCCTTATATCACCGTTCACGGATTTATCTAATGCAAAATAAACAAGTAATAATATTTATAAATCCGGCTTACCTCAAGTGCAAGGATCGTAGTAAAGCGGTTGATACCGGGTCGATCTTATGGGGAACTGACGATTGTTAATCCTAGTTTTTGTCTAACTAACTATGTCACGAAAACTAACCTAAACAGCGAATAAAACTAAACGAGACTGAAAGTAAAGATAACACGAATGTAAAACTGGACAGAAGAATGAATCTAAAGCCAGGGAAGATACGGGTTGCGAACAATTTAAACTAAAACTAAGATGCAATAAGGAGATTTGACTAAACTAAACAACTCAAGTTTTAAGGGATTAAATTCAAATTGTAACGAACAAACGAGCGATTGCTCCACCTATCCTAACAAGTATCAACTCCTATCTTGATTATATTGTGTTTTCTAACCAATTTGTGATTTCACCTTGTCTAAAACATGAACCCTAATTTCTTAGATAGTTCACCTATTAATCTATATCTTTCGATTTAAAGATTAACGACTTTACTAATTAAAGGTGTAAACTTTAACGTTTGTAACCTAGAAATCTAACCTATTAACTCTCGTTATATAGATTAAACATCTATTCCTTATCACGGTGATCTAATGTTTATATGACTTTCATCAACATAAAGCAATCAAACATGCACATCTTTCGATATAATTGCAATGAACAATATAAAACATGATAAAGGAAACAACTTTAGATAAAAACTCACAATATAATCGAAGAAACGGAATCAAAACGTGTTGGATAGGCTTCACAATGCTCGTTTGATGAAGGCTTAGCCTCTAAACATCCTCTTGCAACTTGAGATTGTAGAAGAAAAGTACATAAAAACTACTAATTTTAATCTAGAATTTGAATCATAAAACTGGAATAAAAAGTGTAAAACACACCTAAAAGCGCCCCTAGGTTTAGGGTTTTGAGTAATGAGTATATGGTATCAATGATGTGGAAAAACAGCAAGTATTTATAGGAAACAAAGTCGGTTTGGCAGAAGTCGGCGTATGGACGCCCGTCCAGAGTGTTGGACGCCCGTCCATTCTGCTTGAAATCTTCGAATCGGGCCGAGTCATGATCAGACGCCCGTCCTATATTAAATTGGACGCTCGTTCACTAAAAATCTGAACATCCTGAACCAAATTTCTCCTCCTGGACGCCAGTTCAAGCTTCTGGACGCCAGTCCAGGATTGACTTAATCTTGATTTTTCCATACTTATCTCTTCTATCATCAATGTAATTCGACTCTTATCTCTTTTTGATCATCATTTGAGCATCAAACATGTACTTATAACACATTAAAACATCGTAAAACGTAATATCATCCAAATAATCATAAAATCAAAATTAAAACACCAAAATTAACCTATTTTGTGAATAACTCATTAAAAACCTCATTTACTCAATAATTCCATTAAACACTCGTTTCTTATGTAAATTATACAAATATGAGGGAAATTATCATAAAATATATCAATATAAATCGTATAAATTCACCCTGAACAATCACTCCCACTATCTTAGCTGAAATAACTGCCCGTTGTCTACCCTTCATCATGAATGCCCAGCTACCTTGTTCTTACAAAAGAACTTTAGCTTCTGAGTCAAAATTACTCGGTTAAGAAAGTCTCTAAGGATTCATAGGTTAGTGATCCGAAATCACTTTCCTTATCCTATATTTTCTTTTTATTAATATTTCGGTTTAGCCTTTAACTTATTTAGTTTAGATTACTTACACTTTTAGACATTTACCTTCCCATTCTTGGCTTTCCATAAAGGAAATGGCCATGAACTAGCAGTTCATTTGAGTAGTCACTACTCGTGAACTGTGGGATGTCTGGTGAGATTCATATCAAATCATTATCGTCATCTTTGAACTAATATCGGTTGTCTCTCGTTCAACACGAGTGACAGCAGTGACATACTTGTCACTTAAGTTTGTAGGCTTAATAGGAACATCCTCTTCCAAAAAATTAAATTGCATTCTCGATTATTGAGTTCAACATTCTTGTTACTTTTCCAATTTTACGAAGTCATTATTAGTCAATTTTAATCATGTTTAGCAGTTTAGATACCTTGAGATGATATGTAGTTGCGAAAATAAATTTTGTCAGAAATATAAATCAAAATCATACACCACAACATATAATAATTTCATGCATGCAGTTTATCCTACGATTCCAAGGATTTAATCTCACACCTCAGTACCTCCGTAGGGTAGGTCAAAGAGGTGACGATTAAATTGAGACAATCTCTCTCAACAATTAAACCATTTAAGAATCGAACATCTCCTATTTAATTGTTGATTACCTTCCTTTTTCAGCCAAGATATTTCCTAAAATATCCTTGTGAGTGTGACCTACTGTTTCAGATTTTTAAGTACGCCCCGAGTATTCCGCCGTAGGGTAGGTCAATGACCCAACGAGTACTCAAAATCCTATCCTTTCGGAAACCAAGCCTTGAATTTTGATAGCGGTGAAGTCCATCCATAGGGGGCCGAAATCAAAGCGGCACGAGGCGTCACCATTCTCTCACGTTCTTGTGTCAACAATAGAGGCCGAGGGGTCGGTTGTCACCTTCCCCGCTCCCACACGTTATTTTGAAAATTAGTTATTCTTATTAGGATTTTCCAATCCGAAAAATAATAAATCATGAATATTTAAATTAATACTCCTACTAGTTCATCGGTTTCAAATACCGTCTAACTAGTGTCACTTATTCACGACTTTCCAATTTTTCGGATTTATAAAATCTTTGTGTAGACACTACACAATTAGAATTTTCAAAAATTTTATAATCCTAACACATTAGGAATTATGAATTTTTCTAATAATTCGAAAAACAATAAATCACAAAATTAAAAGCTCCCACTAGTTTATCGGTTTCAAATATCATCTAACTAGCGATACCTTATTCATGATTATCCAATTTTTCAAATATTCAGAGATTTCTTGTGTAGACACTACACAACTAAAATTCACTAAAAATAATTGTCTAGTCCTAATATCGTCATGATAAATTTTAGGATAGTAGAAATTTATCTCAATAATTTGAAAATAATAAATCTTGGAAAGCAATCACCAACTTATCGGTATTAAACCCTGGCTGAGCTTAAACCGAGTTCACCGAACGGTGTCGGGATTGGCTAAGCCGACCTGTCCTCTTCGTTGGTTCATATACGACTGCTGGATGAATCGGGCAAAGGCTGCCCCATTGAGCGAAACTCGCCGGATAGCTTGACCTTGCCGCACTCGATGCTAACGCCGCGCGTGTGCGGTGTCTTTGGGTTGAAAATCGGGCTAAGGTTGCCCCATTGAGCCTCAGTCGCGGATAGCTTGACCTTGCCGGACCCCGTGGCTAACCCCACACCGACGGACAAGTCGAGTCGAGCCGGGCCCTGCTTGATCGCCCGAACCAATTTTCGAACCTTTTTGCTCAGTTGGTGTCCAACTTTTCCGGATTTTCCAATTTTTGAATTATTAAAATTCTTTTATGTAGTCACTACATAATTAAAATACACAAAAGATTTTTAGATCCCAAAATTAAATTTACCGAGTAAATTTTATTTTATCATGTGAATTTTATATCCTGAAAAAATTCCGTTCGTTTTAATTTATTTAATTAATTACCTAAATTAATCTAAATTAATTACGTCTCATACATGCCTAATTAATATCACGATTATTTATCTACATGTATGCATATGCTAGGAGTGGAATTCATGAATATGATGCATGTCATGGCATGGTTATCTCTCATAAATTATCAAACATGAAAATAAATGCGTAAAAGTAAACTATTGAGATGGACCATTGATACCCCCGTATCTAATCTTTAAATAAACAAATAAAACCTAAATTATTGCGTAGCCTCCGACTGGTATAAGAATTTTCTGCTCCAGATCTTCAATAAAAATCCTTCTAGCTTAAATGGTTGAAGCTTCTTTTTCCTTCATCACCACCCGAGTTCAATTCCTTGCTCTCCCTTTTTTATTTTTATTTTTATTTTTTTCGTACAGGTTACCGAAAAAATTTTAAATAACAACAAAAAAAATTTTAATACAGCCAATGGGATTCAAACTCAGGTCTACAGTTTGGTGATGCAGTGCCTTGACCATTGCGCCATCTTCCATGTTTGATGAAAAAACGTGTCCCATTTAATAAATAGGGTTCGGCCGACTTGAAATTATATTGCAGAAAATTAAATTGAAAAATTAAATTACTTGATTTCCTATACCCAAAAAAACCGAGTTTAAAATAGATCTAACGGTAAACAGGTACCAACCCAAATTCATCTCGTCAACCAAGCATTCAATCGCATAAATTAAATTAAAAGATGCAATTTTTATTCTATTACACTCCTTATTAATTAATTATGCAATCATGATCGCAAAATCGCTTTAACTCCTGGCTCTGCTACCACATGTCGGATATACGAAACCGAATCCGGATCTGATCCATAATTGGATCGTCAGTTCTGATTCTCAGCACCGATCGAGATGCTCGATCATGCACAGCGGAAGCTACGAATAAATTCGCATGCGATTTTACCACGATTTGATTCGCATAAATAATCAATAACTACAAGAAGGTTAGTAGTTTTACCCAAACCGGAGAGAGAGATGAGAAATAATGGACCAAGGGAGAAGCCGCAGTCTTCCGGATTGTATCTCCTAGAGACGACTGGTGGACGTCGATCCTCGCCGTAGAACCTTCTCGAATATGCACAAGAAAAATCCTAGGAATGACTAGAACGAGAAAATAATTTTTCTCTCCTTTATTTCAAGTGAGGCGCAATTTATGATTGTCAATCGTGTTAGGAGGAAGTTCACCACTGTGTGTGCATAGCCATAGAAAACTTCCACCAAATCCAAACTTGAGAAACTCTAAGCAAAACTAGCTAATACCCCCTCGTAGACTAGCAATAAATGACACTCATAAGATGTACCCTACAAACGTAAAATATCCCGAAAAGAATGATCGAATATATCTAGGGCCTTTCTGAAATACTCAGAGGATAATCCCTACAGCATATCTATCAGTTTCTACTGGGGATAAGAAAGACGATAACTTAGTCTTATATCCATTTCATAACAATTCATTAGTTGATTTAACTATTTTCACATTTAAACGCACATCAGAATGAGCTCTTGCCCTCATAGCAGAATAGGATATTCGAGATATACCCTACCTTACTCAAATCATCGACCAGCTTCTTCTGACTGTCGTGAGCTTTTAGTCATCATAGTGGTATAGGACATACGTGGTACGCCCTACCGCACTCAAATCATCGACCAGCTTTCGACACACCTAATTACTTCATTATAAACTCAAAATTTTCATTTGACAATAAGTTACTGATCGGGGTCAATCAGGTTATAATATACTTGACCACCATAAAGAAATACTAGCAAGAGGACTAGGCCCATCGTAGTATAGCTATAGTGAATCAAGGTCGATCACACAGGAACCAATTGTGGATCATCTTATATACAAACAATTAATTAAACATGTCAAGGACATAGAGGCGATCTACGACCAACATAAGACAAGAAAGGTAAAGACACGACTCGACACAACGTAATTAACCTCCCCATTATAGTCTTTATCGTTTGGACCTAGATAATTTATATAATAAACTCAACTTATTAACTCGTCAATCCGCTTGTATCTATCTTAGATTGGCTACGGAGTCATCCTCTTTAACTTGACTTAGCACCGTTAGGTTGCTGATCACTGTGCTACATTACGTGACTTCACCTTTTGGGTATCCATCTCATATAACTTGCACGCTTACGACACTAAGGATGCCGATATTAATCGTACACCTCGTCTAAGCAACATTCCTACGGTTTGGCGTACTTCCTAAACGATTACTCAAGCTCTCGTCCAACTAGCAATTACCAAGTCATAGTCCCATGCTAGTTTACGACCTACGTATAAAGAAGGTGCGTGCAATACCCTAATATAAACCAACCTAGATAACGCTGAACGTCCATGAAGAGCAATTCATAAGCCTACCTAAGAGTTTTATACTGGTATTTCCTTTTTACACGTTTTAATTAAACTAAGCGAGTAACGTAGCCATAGCCATACCTACTGAGATAATAAATTCTATTAAGTTAACCTAACCATAAAGACATGGCTATCTAACGGATGAACAGGGGCTCGGTCGACCGAATAGTCGGGCTCGGTCGACCGAATGGTCTTTTCCCCCAGACACATCCCTGGACGTATCTCTCGGCGTTTCATCATACACAACGGATTAAACAAAGAATTGTAAAAGCATTCATATAAACTAACTTAGATACACATTAATTAAACAATGCGATTCATGGATATAAACTAAGTAGATGACGTAGGTTATGGGATCTCATAGACAAGGTGTCGCCACCTTCCCAACATCATAGCCTAGATCTACATCATCTAGCTATGATTAACTAACTCAAACGATAAAGCATAATTGAGGAATTAATTATCAAAAATAAAAGACAGAAAATAAAGGCTTACATATTGAAGCCCCTAAATTGCCGGAAACCTCAAATTATTCTACATTGTATCAAAGTTATATTATGAATTGTAAGATTGAAGAAAGAATGAAGGGATGATTTACAATTTCTCGTAGCTGCTGCTTATATAGAGGTTGTAACCGACCTAGGGAGGATCTAGAAGATATACACGCGAAAATCCCGTGAGTGACCGAACCGACATACTCGGTCGACCGAATGATAGGGCTCGGTCGACCGAGCCTTTTTCTGCACGTGTTAAACGCGTCTCTTTGTCTGACTTGTTCCCCACTGCATTCTTTCCGTGCTGATCTGATTCCTCTGATTTATCTCTTGATTAATGCTCCGATTTTCTTCCTTATTATCTCGAGATTTACTGATTGAATGACATTTATCCTCTCGATTTGTCGTGATCTGCCAAATCAGCATTTATTGCACAATAAATCGGTCTTTTAATAATAAAAACAGCTAAATACCAAATATCATATTAATAATCACTTAACATTAAATAAAAAATATAAACGAGTGATTTAATATGAAATATACATTATTAATCTCGATTTAAGGTCAATGTTGATGACTTTTACGGGTATAATTTGACCGTCATCAACTACCCCCCACTTAGACTTTGATCGTCCCGAACAAAGCATCAATAAGTCATTCCCCTAGACAACATTTTCTATGGTCAAATCATACTTACACAAGAAACTCAAGTCAACTCATACTAGTCATGCTCATAAGATATCCATTATTCACTACTTACTATGAATCGAAGTGATGTGTGCATGTGCATTTAATTTTATATATTCGTGGCAAGATTAGAGTTTATGCTAACTTCGCAATCTCAACCTACCAACCTCAGCATTCATACATCTTATGCCTCGCAATGGTTAGAGCACTAGAGCAATAAGCAAGAGCGTATCTATAGGGATTTTGGACTTGGAGACCAAGTACTACTCAAAGCCTCTTAAAAGTTGAATTTCTTCAATTCTTCATATTTTTCAAATACCATCAATCTCAAGGAAGAAAACTTTTTAGAGTATCCCCCTATCTTAGATCATGTATAGCATCGAATATTACCACAAGCGCGGGGCTACTTTGGTAATGTCACTACAAGCCCAGTGTCTAACATTTTGCTAAAACACAAGTACGTCTCAAGCTTATTACTCCGCTTTAATGGCTAAAAGATAAGAATGCATTAGCAGATATATATTGATACTAAATTCACATAACCAATCATCTATGCAATGTACACATAATTTCTTCAGTTATTATGATTTGCACGGTATACTCGATTCACAGATTGAGTAATTGAATAATAAATAACTACTTGCAAAAACGGGCATGAATATCCTTAAATTTACTTAACATAAGTATAAAATGATCACTTACTCATGAAACTTGGTTCCTTTCCTATCAATTCTTAGCTAGGAACTCACAATTCTAAGGGTACGAGATACATAATATGGTATTTATTCAATTTTTGTAATCATGTGCCGTTTCATTCAATTTTCAATTATAACATAACATGGCTAAGTCTCCTACCCCCACTTAAACATGGCATTGTCCTCAATGACAAAAATAAATGAGAATTTAAGAAAAGACTTAGCTCTGAAACGGCTCTCAAGTAAAGGAACAGATGATCGGAGTAAATGTCAAAGACGTTGTGGAGAAGCAAGTGAAAACCTCAGTATAAGGCACAAACTCCACGAAACCGTTAATAACACCATGTCTATGGAAGTTATAGAATAATGTGGCAGTAATTAGGTATGAATACCGAAAAATATTTTAAGCCACTTTATTTTATACAACCAAAGACAAGAAAAATACTAAATAGAAAGAAAAATAAACAAGCAACTAAAGATGGTGGTCTTCATCTACAACCTCCACCGCCTAAATATTCTTAAAACCGGGTGGAGAAGACAAAGATCAAAAAGCATTACCCGACGTGGGAAAACACGAGGGTGACTCGATCGAAAAGGTATTCAATCCAGAAAAGAGAAACTTGGTAAAGTATAACAGATTGAATGCGACCTATTGGCTAAAGATAAAATCAAATACTTAACGCAAACTTCGCTTGCATTGGATATCAACAACTTAGGAGATGTAGCTACTCCTCGAATTACTAATAACCCAATGTATCACGTAAAAGTCATAACCGTCATCAACAAGGTCGGATCGGTGTGATAGTTCAGAACAAAACTTATCATCTAGAAATGCCGGAATAGGCGGAAAAGTGTGAAATTTAAAACTTCCGGTAGAAAGATAAGTTGTATTTTGATCGAACCAAAAACTCTTAAAATCTAGCTAGGGTCAAAGCTACACTTACCCAACTAGTATTCATGAAAATCAAAATGTTAAAAAATAATCATTAAAGCTTTGCAATATTTCAAATTCCGCAACACAAAGTTATTTTGTAAACAAAATGGAGGTTGAGAGTATGATGGGTTTAGAAAAAGATACACATAAGGATGGGAAGAAAAGATAAAGGGTGGGTAAGGAATTGTGTTTTTGGGATTGAGAATTGTTTAAAGGAATGGGATTGGGTGGGAGAGTGAATCGGATGGAAAGAAAGAGAGGTGATGAAAGAATGGTTAGAAATGTGAACTGTGGTGCAGATTGGTGAGAGGATCGAAAAGTTTGAAGGTGAAAAAGTGTAAAGGGAAAGATAAGGATAATTGCAGAATGCATTGCACATCACTTTGGATTTTCACTTGGATCACCTAAAAAGATTTAGAATTTGACCAAGATTGTTCTTGTTCACACCAATCATTCTCTGTTACATTTTCAATAATTCTCAAGCTCTCTTAATGCTTCCATCTTAAGGTGGATTGCTAAATTTCCTTTTCTTTAGCAATTTCTTGACTCTCCTACGGAACTCTATTTCACGTGGCCTATATTGAGTAAAAAGTTTTGCACATCCTTAGCCCAATGGCCATCGAACACGGCAAAATAAAAACCTCAACATATGTCACGTTACTTTTATTTGACTCAAAGAAAACAAAACCTAAAATCCTAAAAAGAAATCCTAAGGGTTTTAAAGAAGTAGTTCTGAGTTTAAAGTCCTCAGCTCGACTTTCCAAAAATTATCCTTGTCAGTTATCATTCTTGGATCGCCAGACTTTGACCCTTCGCGCACTATAAGAGGTGGGCTTGTTGCTTTTGCGAATTAATACCCTTCCCTTGGTTGTGAGACCTAGGAAACGACATTTATCCTTACCATTTATCCAAAGCTCTTACCTCGGCTCTCGTTTTAGGAATTAGTGAATTCTAAGGAGATTTAGTCCTAGGGACCCATTTTAATCACATCCTCTATAATGCTGCTTCATTATGCTCTCACAAAACTCAACGTCTTTTTTAGATTGAGAAGTGTTAAAAACTACACAAATTGTTGCTCCCATGGCCAGTAGAAACAATCTCATGCATAGGACAATGAGATTTTGACAGAACTACGAGGAACTCTTTATTCACTGCTTCCTTTCAACGGCTACTTGTTTCCCTACACCCTTTAGATGAGACAGATATGGGGCAAAACCTTCGACACTAATAAAATTATTCTTACAAACCAACTCCGGGCTAAGATTCATACTAAGGTTCATGTATAGGCTAACTTATGCTCAAAAAACCAAAAGGTAGTAAAACATAAGCAAAAAAAAGGTAGTACCTTGCCTTCAGCCTTCAACATTGTACCACGAAGAATTTAAGCCTTAAAATATATATTTTTTCTTCGGAGCCATCTTGGTGCTTTAATGGTATTGCTTCCATCGTTTTTCCCATCATAGAGTAGTAATTCCGCATGTTGCTGGGTTATTTTCTCAGCGCCCTTGAAAAATTACTGACTCAGATTATTGCTTCCCTGGTTTCTGCAAACAGAAGAAAAACAAAACAGACCGTAGACTGATTTTAACATGGTCTCCCATGCTGCTATCAGACCTACGGATTAAACATACTGAGGATAAACAGACACGCCAAGTCCCGTAAAATAGAACCAGGCTCATTTGGCGGCAGAGAGGCTCACCTGGGAGCAAAACCAATATTCCAGATTCGGAATTTTTACACAGAGCAGACAACCAGAGGGACTCAAAAATGTAAAAACAGACTCTAAAACAGAAAACTCGACATGAATAAAAATTATTTATATATAAAAATGGCCATTGGTTCCCCGGCAACGGCACCAAAAACTTGATCGGGGTCAATCAGGTTATAATATACTTGACCACCATAAAGAAATACTAGCAAGAGGACTAGGCCCATCGTAGTATAACTATAGTGAATCAAGGTCGATCCCACAGGGAACCAATTGTGGATCATCTTATATACAAACAATTAATTAAACATGTTAAGGACATAGAGGCGGTCTACGACCAACATAAGATTAGAAAGGTAAAGACACGACTCGACACAACGTAATTAACCTCCCCAATTATAGTCTTTATCGTTTGGACCTAGATAATTTATATAATAAACTGAACTTATTAACTGTCAATCCGTTTGTATCTATCTTAGATTGGCTACGGGAGTCATCCTCTTTAACTTGACTTAGCACCGGTTAGGTTGCTAGATCACTGTGCTACATTATGTGACTTCACCTTTTGGGTATCCATCTCATATAACTTGCACGCTTACGACACTAAGGATGCCGATATTAATCGTACACCTCGTCTAGGCAACATTCCTATGGTTAGAAGTACTTCCTAAACGATTACTCAAGCTCTCGTCCAACTAGCAATTACCAAGTTATAGTCCCATGCTAGTTTACGACCTACGTATAAAGAAGGTGCGCGCAATTCCCTAATATAAACCTACCTAGATAACGCTGAACGTCCGTGAAGAGCAATTCATAAGCCTACCTAAGAGTTTTATACTGGTATTTCCTTTTTACACGTTTTAATTAAACTAAGCAAGTAACGTAGCCATAGCCATACCTACTGAGATAATAAATTCTATTAAGTTAACCTAACCATAAAGACATGGCTATCTAACGGATGAACAGGGGGCTCGGTCGATCGAATGGTCTTTTTACCCCAGATTACATCCCTGAACGTATCTCTCAGCGTTTCATCATACACAACGGATTAAACAGTAATTCGTAAAGCATTCATATAAACTAACTTAGATACACATTAATTAAACAATGCAGATTCATGGATAGAAACTAAGTAGATGACGTAGGTTATGGGATCCTCATAGACAAGGTGTCGCCACCTTCCCAACGTCATAGCCTAGATCTACATCATCTAGCTATGATTAACTAACTCAAACGATAAAGCATAATTGGGGAATTAATTACTGAAAATAAAAAGACAGAAAATAAAGGCTTACATATTGAAGCCCCTAAATTGCTGGAAACCCTCAAATTATTCTACATTGTATCAAAGTTATATTTTGAATTGTAAGATTGAAGAAAGAATGAAGGGATGATTTACAATTTCTCGTAGCTGCTGCTTATATAGAGGTTGTAACCGACCTAGGGAGGATCTAGAAGATATACACGTGAAAATCTCGTGAGTGACCGAACCGACATACTCGGTCGACCGAATGATAGGGGGCTCGGTCGATCGAGCCTTTTTCTCGCACGTGTTAAACGCGCGCCTTTTGTCTCGACTTGTTCCCCACTGCATTCTTTCCGTGCTGATCTGATTCCACTTATTTATCTCTTGATTAATGCTCCGATTTTCTTCCTTATTATCTCGAGATTTACTGATTGAATGACATTTATCCTCTCGATTTGTCGTGATCTACAAAATCAGCATTTATCGCACAATAAATCGGTCTTTTAATAATAAAAACAGCTAAATACCAAATATCATATTAATAATCACTTAACATTAAATAATTAATATAAACGAGTGATTTAATATGAAATATACATTATTAATCTCGATTTAAGGTCAATGTTGATGACTTTTACGGGTATAATTTGACCGTCATCAGTTACGTGTTACTTATCACATTCAAACCTTAGATATTCACAGTATAACATACTTCGGATCTAAATACAAACTATCATAAATCTCAAGATATATACGTAGCACTAAGCACATGACTTATAAGAAAATCAGAAATCACTCGTCAAGAGGGGTATAACTTTATAAATTAGCTCATCGTTCACTATGGTTCGTGAAAAATAGATCTCAGGTGAAACAACTAACTTATCAAACATATGATATATAGCTTGGATGACTATAAAAATAACG
The DNA here is from genome assembly GCA_026214975.1 of Gentiana macrophylla. NCBI lineage: Eukaryota > Viridiplantae > Streptophyta > Magnoliopsida > Gentianales > Gentianaceae > Gentiana > Gentiana macrophylla. The sequence goes on along the minus strand of JAOBSW010000228.1, from coordinate 77,818 downwards.
AACATTGAATTGAATTGCCTACTCGGGACAAAACAAAAACCAAAATGTCGAAATATTTTGAAAATTCTAGCTCATTTTGCATAGACTCAGAATTTAATTAAGCAAATGTATAGATACATATCAAATCATTCCCTCCCCCTTACTCGAAACCACAACATGTCCTCGGGTTGTGCGAAATTAAAGAAAAGATAAAGGACTTAGCTGATTGTAGTTCAAGGTGCAAGTCCGGAAGTGGTCGCGAGTCGATCCGAAATGCTTGAAGAAATCAAGATACCGCGGGACCATCCACCGGAAAACGGCTTCATCTAAAAGCTCACAATTGCTATCGCAAATATCCCGCACACTTGAAAAACAAAACAAAACGTACCTCGGGGAATAGGGGGATATAACATGGCAAAATAAAGATAAAGAGAAGGATAAGGTGAAATCGAATCAACTGACAAGGCAGAGTCAACAATTACCCTAACAAATAAATCAAAGAAAAGAACAAAAACGAAAGTAACCAAAACAGAAATGGATATCTAGGATGCCTCCTAGTGGCGCTATTGGTTAATGTCGTTAGCTCGACACTCTTTTAGCTCAGCCTGGATCAGGCCATTTGGCTTTTCTGCCAGCCACTACCTCGTCTAGACTTGGGTCAGTAGTTCGGCTGCAGAAACAGCACATAACACATGGGGTGAAATCTTTGATAGCTTTCCAAATACGTTTAAACTGCCCTATGGTCGACTTCTTCTTCTGAGTATTCTGATGACGTTTTAGCTTACGCTCCCTCTCAAACTCTTCCATATCCCAACTACCTGCTAGAACTTCTTCAGAGCGACCACTACCGTCATCCTCTAAAAACAGGTTGGGTGAAAACTCGTCAAATTCTTCGACTTCTTTAGTACCACACCCGAGGATATCGAGGAAACGAACAATCAAAGGCTTTTCCTTGGGTTCACCAATGTAGTGCTTACACCTTTGACCATTTACTCGAAACGGTTGGTCACCATAACCGCGTAGTTCTAGAACGCCTCCAGGAATAATTTGGAGAATCTCAAAGGGACCGGACCATCGTGTCCTTAACTTTCCAGGAAACAGATGTAACCTGGAATTATACAAAAGAACTCGTTCCCCGACTTGAAATTCTCTCTTCTTAATCTTGGCGTCATGTAGGAGTTTCATCTTATCTTTCTTGATCCTGGCGCTTTCGTGGGCTCGAGTCCGAATTCGTCCAACTCATGCAATCTCATTGCGATCGATGCTTACCACAAGATTGGGAATCAAAGTTTAGAAAATTTGTAGCCCAAGAAGCTCTATGCTCTAACTCGATTGGCGTGATGACATGGCTTACCATAAACCATTTGATATGGAGATGTACCTATAGGAGTCTTATAGGCGGTTCAGTATGCCCATAGTACATCATCCAATTTCAAACTCCATCTTTTCTATGATCAAGGACCGCTTTTTCCAGGATCTTCTTAATGCTTTGGTTGCTCCGTTCAACCTCGACCACTCAAATAGGATGATATGGTGTGTCGGGCCTTATGACGAACACCATACTTTTCAAGCACTTTTTCTAAGGGTCGGTTGCAAATGTGCGTTCCTTCATCGCTGATCAAGGCTCGAGGACATCCAAATATCATGAAAATATTTTTCTTTAAGAACTTCATGACCGTCTTATGATCATTGTGAGTCGTGGCCTCTGAGCCTCCACCCATTTGGACACGTAATCTCACGCAGACTAAGATGTATTTGTTACCACAAGATGATGGGAATGGTCCCATAAAATCGATGCCCCATACATCAAAGACTTCGCATTCTAAGATGGGTGTCAAAGGCATGTCAAAACGCCTTGTCGAGTACCGGTTCTTTGGCATCTATCACACGCTTTCTGTAAAGCTTCGTGTCTTTAAAGATCGTGGGCCAATAGAAACCGGATTGGAAGATCTTAGCAACGGTTTTCCAAGGACCAAAGTGACCTCCAGTGGGTCCACTTGTGGCATTTGCTCAATAATATCGCTACGCTTTCGGTTCCGAACACATCTTCTAAGCGCACCATCTTTACAGATCTTAAATGATAAGGTTCATCCCAAACGAAAGATTTCAAATCGAGAGAAGAACTTTTTCTCTCCCCGATAAGAGAATTCTGGATCAAGATATCAGGAATGAAGGTAATTGAGAATGGAAGAATACCATAGAACATCTAGAGCGCAGCCATCGATAAGCATAATGTTTTCTAGAGGAAAGTAAAGATCTATATCATCTGGATCATCCTTTTCCTCACTTAACATTCTTGAAACATGATCCGCCACGACGCTTTTCACTTTGCCTCTTTTGTCTTTAATTTGAACGTCAAACTCTTGTAGGTCGGTATCCAACGCAAAGAAGCGCGGTTTGGCCTCTTTCTTCGTCATCGATATCGCAGCAGCGCGTGATCGATCCACACAATCACTTGAGCTCCTAACAAGTAACTACGAAACTTGTCCATAGCAAAGACTACGGCCAATAATTCCTTTTCGTAGTAGTATAGTTAACTTGAGAAGGATTCAATGTGTGGATCATGTAATAGATTGGATGGAATTTCCTTTGATTCTTTGTCCTAAAACAAAGACCAATCGCATAGTTTGATCGTCGCCGCACATAAGCTCGAAAGGTAGATTCCAAATAAAGCGATATAAGAATTGGAGCAGAGATTAAACGGTTTTAAGCTCCTCAAACGCCGCTTGCAATTTTCATCAAAATCGAACTCAACGTCTTCCTTAAGTAAAGTAGAGCAGGGCTTGGCTATCTTGGAGAAGTCTTGAATGAATCTTCTGTAGAAACCGACATGTCCAAGAAAGCCTCTCACTTCATGCACATTCTTCGGATAACTCATCTTCTCGATAGCGTCTACTTTGGATCTGTCTACCTCAATACCCTTGGCGGAGATCTTGTGGCCAATAACTATTCCCTTATCTACCATGATGTGGCACTTTTCCCAATTTAGCACTAAGTTCTTTTCCACACATCTGGATAACACTTGATCTAGATTGTCAAGACAGTCGTCGAAAGACTGACCAAAGACCGAAAAATCGTCCATAAAGATTTCCATACACTTTTCTACTAGCCCGTCAAAGATAGCCAGCATACATCTTTGAAATGTAGCTGGGGCATTGCAGAGACCAAATGGCTTTCGCATGTAAGCGAATGTACCATAAGGGCAGGTGAAAGTGATCTTTTCTTGGTCATCTGGATCAATGGGTATCTGAAAGTATCCTGAATATCCATCCAAGAAGCAGTAGAATGCGTGCCCTGCCAGACGCTCAAGCATCTGGTCAATGAATGGAAGGGGAAAGTGATCTTTCATGATTACTTCATTGAGCTTTCTGTAATCAATGCAGACTCTGTAACCAGTGACAAGTCTCAACGCTATTTCCTCTCCCTTCTCATTCTTCTCAATCGTAATTCCACCTTTCTTGGGAACTACCTGAGTCGGGGATACCCATTCATTATCAGCGATGGCATAAATGATTCCCATATCCAGAAGTTTGATGATTTCTTTCTTAACCACTTCTTGCATATGAGGGTTGAGCCTCCTCTGGGGCTGTCTAATACATTTCACACCCTCATTAGTCTTGATCTTATGCATACAGATGTCGGGAGATATCCCTCTGATATCTCCTACTTGCCACCCAAAGGCTTTCTCGTTCTTTTTCAAGACGTTGATTATTTTCATCTCCTCTAAACGAGACAACTTGGCAAATATAATCAGAGGAAGCTTGTCACCTTCTCTTAGGAACACATACTTCAGATGTTTAGGCAACGGCTTCAACACCAAATCTGCAGGGGGGTCTTCTAAACTTGATTTAAGATCTCCACTTTTCAACTCAACATCACTGAGTTTACTTAGTGGTCCCACCGCCAAAGCTTCTCCTTTCAACAACTCATCCTCAAAATCAGCTTCTAACTGATCTAGATTGACCGTACCATGATTATTCAAATTATCAACCAGTCGCTCATATTCAGTTGCAACAGCCATGACTTGCTTTTCCATGAAATCATCGAAGTCATCAGACATATACTCAATGGAAAAGCCGGTTGGAGGACCAGAGGGTACTTGAATGGATCTGGAGACATTATAGCTTACTTCTTGATCACCAACTCGTATCGTCACTCGCCCACCATCGCAGTCAATGAGGGCTCTAGTCAGAGACAAAAAGGTCTTCCAAGTATCAGGGGGACATTTTCATCCTTTTCAATGTCTAGGACGTACCAGTCAATGGGAAAGGTAAATCTATCAATTTGAACTAGTACGTCTTTTAAGATTCCCGTTGCTTTCTTAGAAGATCTATCAGCAAATTGCAAATTCATGGTAGTGGGTTCTAGAAGATCAATTAAACCCAGCTGTTTGCACACAGACAATGGCATGAGGCTTATAGATGCACCCAGGTCACCCAAAGAGTTAGGGAAGACCAGGCTCCCATTAACAATGTAAGCACGAACTTTCCAGGGTCACCTCTCTTGGTTGGTAAGTCTTCATAATTGATCATTGAACAATCCTCACCAATCAGCCTCTCCATGTCTGACAACTTCCTTTTTGAAGAAACAACATCCTTGATGAATTTTGTATACTTAGGCATTTCAACCAAGACCTCTGATAATGGAAGATTCACCTGAGTATTTTTCAAAAGATTCAGCACCTTTTCATACTTCTTATCTTCACTCAAAGGGATGTTGCTCTTTCTTGGTGGAAATGGAAGCTTTTTCAGATCACTCTTAGAAAAGATTTTCTTCGAAGATGCACTGACAGCTTTGTCTTCCCGATCCTTCCACCGAACAGCTTTTTCAATCTTTTTTATTAGTCGTGGATCACCCTCCGACTCCACTTGATTCTTCACTCCTCGGGGGATCACCACCGAGGACTTGCATTTTTCACCTCTCGGGGATCACCCACCACGAGTTTTCTCTTTCGGCCAAGGGAGTGTAGGTGCTCGGCTTCCCTCCCCGCCTATCACTGGCAGGAGGGGTTAGCGGTTTCCCTGCTGGGAAGGACCACTAACTTGAGTACCACTTCTTAAATTCATTACACTGGCCTCCTCTCTACCGTATGGAATTGATGGTACGAGGTCAAGACATTGGCCATTGTTCAAATCGGTTTGAGCAACTTGACCGCCTCTTTTGATTTTTCTCGGTGGCCCAGGCGGTTGCCCCTGGGGGTCTTGAAGCTAATCGCTCGGCAGTTGCCCAATTTGTCTCTCAAGGTTCTTATTTGTACTCATCAGGAGTTGGATACTTTTATTTTGCTCCTCCAATTTAGCTTCAAGATTGTTAGATTGGGAGGGGCCTTGAGAGTTTTGGAAATTTTGAGAATAGGGCTGGCTGGGCTGACTTTGGACAGCAGGATTAGAATTTGCGGGCCAATGCTGATTGAACCTTTGATTAGAATTGGAAAAATTATTATTTTGGTTCTGAGGAAAACCATGGTTTCGATTTTGATTCTGATTGAAATTAGAATTCGGATTGAACTTTAAGATTGATTGAACCCTTGGTTTTGGAGATTATTCTGGCCAGAAAATTGATTAAACCTTTGATTGTTCTGGCCATAGAATGCATTTACTTCAGCATTCTGTCCGTTCATAGGACAGAATCTAGATGTGTGCCCCACCTCGTCACAATTCTGACATGTGACTTGATTATACCGTCCCATAATCATGAACAAAGCATTCACTTGATAAGGTGCAGGGGATTGAATTGACACTTTGCCAATCATGTGGCGGTCCGGACAAATAGCCTCTCAATACTGAACCCGAGGGTTACGTGGAAAGAAGAAGTTTGATTAAATCTGATTCAAACTTGAGAAGTTGCCATCCGCTACGCAACATGGCGATCAAACTTTGCATGTTCACTTCCTCAACCTTAGGAGGAGGAGGTGCTTGAATGGCTTGATAAGAGGGGGTGTAGTTATATTTAGCAATGTCCTCGAACAATGCCCACCCCTCTTCAGGTGTTTTCTTCAAAAATGCCCCACCAGATGAACTATTGACAATGCCTTTTGTAAGCTCGGTCAATCCACTAAAGAAAGTGTTGACTTGCCTTTGTAGCGGCAAGCCATGATGGGGACACTTTCTGAGAAGAGAATCTCTTCCAACATTCGAAAAATGACTCATTTTCTTTCTGATAGAACGTGAAAATGTCGTTTAAACACTGGGTTGTCTTTGAAGGTGGGAAATATTGACTTAAAAATTCTTTTTCAAGTTCAGACCAGGTGGTAATAGATTAAGCGGGGAGAGAGGTATACCACTCTTTGGCTTCTCCCTTTAAAGAAAATGGGAACAGTTTCAGTTTTATAGCATCCTCACTTACTCCTTGGATGCGTGTAGTACCGCATATCTCTAAGAATGTATGTAAGTGAGTATGGGGATTTTCTGACTGATAACCGTGGAAGATAGATGCATGCTGCATCATTTGAATGAGTCCCGGCTTTAGCTCGAAGGTCTGTGCAGTTATGGTTGGGATAACAATAGCCGGGTTGACTTTGACTTCGCCAGGAATGGAATAGTCTGCCAACGTACGTCTATCTTCAGCAGCCATAATTATGAAGTTTTCGAATTCTTCGGCTAAACGATCCTCTAAATCTTGATCGGCTTCTTCAGAAGGAGCTGCAGAACGGATTTTCCGCCTGTTTGGCCGGACTATGGTCCGCTCTAAGTCAGGGGTATATAGTAATGGTCCCTTTTGACTTCGAGTTTGCATAAACCGAACCAAAATCAGGTGGTTGAAGCCTAAAAACGAAGAAATTAAAAGCCTAAACTAAAAATTAAAGCCTAATAAAAGAAAAGAAAAGAAAAGAAGAAAAATAAACAAAATTATTGAAGAAGAAAGGGACCAGACGGACGTCTAAAAGTTTGGACGGGCGTCCGTATGGAATTTAGACTGGACGGGCGTTTGGCGGTCCAAACGCTGCCTCTCATAGGCGAAGAAGACTTGGACGGGCGTCCGAAACTATGGACGCCGCGTCTAAGTGAGCAAAACGGTTCAGATTGAAAATTTTCCAGCAAACAGGCATCCAAATGTCCAGGCGCTTTGCTTGGAAGCGGAAAACAAGAACAAAGCAGAAAAGATAGCAGAAAAGAAGGGGAACGAAGAAAGACAGAAACAGAAAGAGGAAACAGATAGAAAGGAAAAACTAATCACAAGGGAACTACAAAGGGAAGACCTTAAACCCTAACTAAAACCCTAATTACCTAATTAAAAATCTACCTAAAATATGAACAAAAAACGATTAAACACAAAAAACAAAAACTAGGCAACCGTCCGGTTCCCCGGCAACGGCGCCAAAAACTTGTTCACGGATTTATCTAATGCAAAATAAACAAGTAATAATATTTATAAATCCGGCTTACCTCAAGTGCAAGGATCGTAGTAAAGAGGTTGATACCGGGTCGATCTTACGGGAACTGACGATTGTTAATCCTAGTTTTTGTCTAACTAACTATGTCACGAAAACTAACCTAAACAGCGAATAAAACTAAACGAGACTGAAAGTAAAGATAACACGAATGTAAAACTCGACAGAAGAATGAATCTAAAGCCAGGGAAGATACGGGTTGCGAACAATTTAAACTACAACTAAGATGCAATAAGAATACTTGACTAAACTAAACAACTCAAGTTTTAAGGGATTAAATTCAAATTGTCACGAACAAACGAGTGATTGCTCCACCTATCCTAACAAGTATCAACTCCTATCTTGATTATATTGTGTTTTCTAACCAAGTTGTGATTTCACCTTGTCTAAAACATGAACCCTAATTTCTTAGATAGTTCACCTATTAATCTATATCTTTCGATTTAAAGATTAACGACTTTACTAATTAAAGGTGTAAACTTTAACGTTTGTAACCTAGAAATCTAACGTATTAACTCTCGTTATATAGATTAAACATCTATTCCTTATCACGGTTATCTAATGTTTATATGACTTTCATCAACATAAAGCAATCAAACATGCACATCTTTCGATATAATTGCAATGAACAATATAAAACATGATAAAGGAAACAACTTTAGATAAAAACTCACAATATAATCGAAGAAATGGAATCAAAACGTGTTGGATAGGATTCACAATGCTCGTTTGATGAAGGCTTAGCCTCTAAACATCCTCTTGCAACTTGAGATTGTAGAAGAAAAGTACATAAAAACTACTAATTTTAATCTAGAATTTGAATCATAAAACTGGAATAAAAGTGTGTAAAACGCAGCCTAAAGCCGCCCCTAGGTTTAGGATTTTGAGTAATGAGTATATGGTATCAATGATGTGGAAAAACAGCAAGTATTTATAGGAAACAAAGTCGGTTTGGCCAAAGTCGGCGTATGGACGCCCGTCCATTCTGCTTGAAATCTTCGAATCGGGCCGAGTCATGATCAGACGCCCGTCCTATGTTAAATTGGACGCTCGTTCACTAAAAATCAGAACATCCTGAACCAAATTTCTCCTCCTGGACGCCAGTTCAAGCTTCTGGACGCCAGTCCAGGATTGACTTAATCTTGATTTTTCCATACTTATCTCTTCTATAATCAATGTAATTCGACTCTTATCTCTTTTTGATCATCACTTGAGCATCAAACATGTATCTATAACACATTAAAACATCGCAAAACGTAATATCATCCAAATAATCATAAAATCAAAATTAAAACACCAAAATTAACTTATTTTGCGAATAACTCATTAAAAACCTCATTTACTCAATAATTCCATTAAACACTCGTTTCTTATGCAAATTATACAAATATGAGGGAAATTATCATAAAATATATCAATATAAATCGTATAAATTCACCCTTAACAATCACTCCCACTATCTTAGCTGAAATAACTGCCCGTTGTCTACCCTTCATCATGAATGCCCAGCTACCTTGTTCTTACAAAAGAACTTTAGCTTCTGAGTCAAAATTACTCGGTTAAGAATGTCTCTAAGGATTCATAGGTTAGTGATCCGAAATCACTTTCCTTATCCTATATTTTCTTTTTATTAATATTTCGGTTTAGCCTTTAACTTATTTAGTTTAGATGACTTACACTTTTAGACATTTACCTTCCCATTCTTGGCTTTCCATAAAGGAAATGGCCATGAACTAGCAGTTCATTTGAGTAGTCACTACTCGTGAACTGTGGGATGTCTGGTGAGATTCATATCAAATCATTCTCGTCATCTTTGAACTAATATCGGTTGTCTCTCGTTCAACACGAGTGACAACAGTGACATACTTGTCACTTAAGTTTGTAGGCTTAAGAGGAACATCCTCTTCCAAAAAATTAAATTGCATTCTCGATTATTGAGTTCAACATTCTTGTTACTTTTCCAATTTTACGAAGTCATTATTAGTCAATTTTAATCATGTTTAGCAGTTTAGATACCTTGAGATGATATGTAGTTGCGAAAATAAATTTTGTCAGAAAAATAAATCAAAATCATACACCACAACATATAATAATTTCATGCATGCAGTTTATCCTATGAATCCAAGGATTTAATCTCACACCTCAGTACCGCCGTAGGGTAGGTCAAAGAGGTGACGATTAAATTGAGACGATTTCTCTCAACAATTAAACCATTTAAGAATCGAACATCTCCTATTTAATTGTTGATTACCTTCCTTTTTCAGCCAAGATATTTCCTAAAATATCCTTGTGAGTGTGACCTACTGTTTCAGATTTTTAAGTACGCCCCGAGTATTCCGCCGTAGGGTATGTCAATGACCCAACGAGTACTCAAAATCCTATCATTTCGGAAACCAAGCCTTCAATTTTGATAGCGGTGAAGTCCATCCATAGGGGGCCGAAATCAAAGCGGCACGAGGCGTCACCATTCTCTCACGTGCTTGTGTCAACAGTAGAGGCCGAGGGGTCGGTTGTCACCTTCCCCGCTCCCACACGTTATTTTGAAAATTAGTTATTCTTATTAGGATTTTCCAATCCGAAAAATAATAAATCATGAATATTTAAATTAATACTCCCACTAGTTCATCGGTTTCAAATACCGTCTAACTAGTGTCACTTATTCACGACTTTCCAATTTTTCGGATTTATAAAATCTTTGCGTAGACACTACACAATTAAAATTTTCAAAAATTTTATAATCCTAACACATTAGGAATTATGAATTTTTCTAATAATTCGAAAAACAATAAATCAAAAAATTAAAAGCTCCCACTAGTTTATCGGTTTCAAATATCATCTAAATAGCGATACCTTATTCATGATTATCCAAATTTTCAAATATTCAGAAATTTCTTGTGTAGACACTACACAACTAAAATTCACTAAAAAGAATTGTCTAGTCCTAATATCGTCATGATAAAATTTTAGGATAGTAGAAATTTATCTCAATAATTTGAAAATAATAAATCTTGAAAAGCAATCACCAACTTATCGGTATTAAACCCTGGCTGAGCTTAAACCGAGTTCACCGAACGGTGTCGTGATTGGCTAAGCCGACCTGTCCTCTTCGTTGGTTCATATACGACTGCTGGATGAATCGGGCTAAGGCTGCCCCATTGAGCCGAAACTCGCCGGATAGCTTGACCTTGCCAGACCCCGATGCTAACGTTGCACGTGTCGCGGTGTTTGGGTTGAAAATCGGGCTAAGGTTGCCCCATTGAGCCTCGGCTCGCGGATAGCTTGACCTTGCCGGACCCCGTGGCTAACCCCCTTTGGGGACGGACAAGTCGAGTCGAGCCAAGCCCTGCTGACCGCCTCAACCAATTTTCGAACCTTTTTCTCGCTTGGTGTCCAACTTTTCCGGATTTTCCAATTTTTTAATTATTAAAATTCTTTTATGTAGTCACTACATAATTAAAATCCACAAAAGATTTTTAGATCCCAAAATTAAATTTACCGAGTAAATTTTATTTTATCATGTGAATTTTATATCCTGAAAAAATTCCGTTCGTTTTAATTTATTTAATTAATTACCTAAATTAATCTAAATTAATTACATCTCATACATGTCTAATTAATATCACGATTATTTATCTACATGTATGCATATGCTAGGAGTGGAATTCATGAATATGATGCATGTCATGGCATGGTTATCTCTCATAAATTATCAAACAAGAAAATAAATGCGTAAAAGTAAACTACTGAGATGGACCATTGATACCCCCGTATCTAATCTTTAAATAAACAAATAAAACCTAAATTATTGCGTAGCCTCCGACTGGTATAAAACTTTTCTACTCCAAATCTTCAATAAAAATCCTTCTAGCTTAAATGGTTGAAGCTTCTTCTTTCTTCATCACCACCCGAGTTCAATTCCTAGCTCTCCCTTTTTTATTTTTATTTTCTTTTTTTTTTGTTTTTTGTTATCGTACAGGTTACCGAAAAAAATTTAAATAACAACAAAAAAAAAAATTTAATACAGCCAAGGGGATTCAAACTCAGGTCTACAGTTTGGTGATGTAGTGCCTTGACCATTGCGCCATCTTCCATGTTTGATGAAAAAACGTGTCCCATTTAATAAATAGGGTTCGGCCGACTTGAAATTATATTGCAGAAAATTAAATTGAAAAATTAAATTACATGATTTCCTATACCCAAAAAACCGAGTTTACTATATATCTAACGGTAAACATGTACCAACCCAAATCCATCTCGTCAACCAAGCATTCAATCGCATAAATTAAATTAAAAGATGCAATTTTTATTCTATTACACTCCTTATTAATTAATTATGCAATCATGATCGCAAAATCGCTTTAACCTGGCTCTGCTACCACATGCTGGATATACAGAAACCCGAATCCGGATCTGATCCATAATTGGATCGTCAGTTCTGATTCTCAGCACCGATCGAGATGCTCGATCATGCACAGCGGAAGCTACGAATAAATTCGCATGCGATTTTACCACGATTTGATTTGCATAAATAATCAATAACTACAAGAAGGTTAGTAGTTTTACCCAAACCGGAGAGAGAGATGAGAAATAATGGACCAAGGGAGAAGCCGCAGTCTTCCGGATTGTATCTCCTAGAGACGACTGGTGGACGTCGATCCTCGCCGTAGAACCTTCTCGAATATGCACAAGAAAAATCCTAGGTTTTTCTTCTTTTAATGACTAGAACGAGAAAATAATTTTTCTCTCCTTTATTTCAAGTGAGGCGCAATTTATGATTGTCAATCGTGTTAGGAGGAACTCTCTTTATATAGAAAAATATCTAGTCAAGAGAGTTATCATTTTCACACCAAAATTACCTATTCCCATAAGGAAAAGATATTTTCCAAAAGATAAGAGATAACTCCAAAAACATCAATCTCTTATTTTTCCATTAATTATCCAACAAATAGATAATTAATTAATTACACATGTGACATAATGTAGGAAAATTTATTCTCCTAATTTATCTACATGTGAGGTGCCACTTTCATCATTATTTAATAGAAAATGTCTTTTCTATTTTACATATTATTTAACAAATAAATAATATTGCATATTCATTAAATAGACCAACTATTTAATTTAATCTCGAGGTTCCATAAAACGAGAAAACACTCGCATGTTAGGAGCCAACCCGGGGACCATGGACCTATAACCAGTAGCTACAATAAATTCAATAAAATATTCATCGAACATAATATTTCTACTCAACTCATTAATTCCGGAATTACGCCATCATAAATCCGAAACTGAACTCTATCGATTATAGATATAACTTATTCTCAAAACGTCGACTCGAGTCGATAAGTGTCCATTGATATAATCATTACATATAAACTAACCCTCCATAGACTATCCATAATGAAGCAAGATTATTTCCGTAAACCTTCTTCAATACATCTTATCCTTATTCACCATTAACCCACTAGTGATCAATTAGTTCATAACCAATACGAACTCCGCGGATCGATCAGTTTCTAGGATCAACAAATAAGGGGATCGTCTTTCTACTTCCCACGGGAAGGAATGGATTCCATATCTGTGAGACACACACTACTCACTCATTCCAGAATAGTGCCAACATGAAAGTGATTTGGACCGCGCCTCTTAAAGATCCTTAACGAACACATCAAACCCTATCCTGAAACCAGTAGGAGTATGCAATCACTTCAGGATTAAGGTTAATCCATATATGATCATCTTGTGATTTAATAAGATTTCTCAATCACGGAATTATATGAGAAATGCAGATTAAATCGGTCCAGACATATATGAATACATCATATATAAATGCCCCACTAATACAACCAATGTCGACGGTCCGGATAAGAAGGTCACACCATAAACTGTTCTGGGCGCACTAATGGTGGTTTAATCAATAGACCCCATACTATGATTAACTTCACCACGGACTAACATTTCAAGTGTATCACCACAAACTTAATTCTCATGTGTGACACACACTAAGTTATATGGCTACATATGACTTGCGGTTTTCAGCAGTGTATTACATATAAGCTCAAAGCAAATAACAAGATGAGAATAAATCTGTCATTTATTAATTATAAAAAACAATTACAGAATTTGTCTTTCGGGCGCTACTTCCAACAGTTCAGACAATGACAAAGCCTATCTATGCTTAATGGCAAAAGAAATTGAAGAAACAGAGGTACTATCTAGCTCATGCTCTTCTAATGCATCCACATCTGACACTGCACAATCTTCTATTTTTCCATTAGATTCTGCAAATTTAATTCAAAATCTCATGAATAGATTTGAAGAAATTCAAACAAATCATGAAATTCTGGAACAAGAGTGTGAGAATCTGAGAGAGGAAAATAAAAGATTAAAGAAAGAAATGGATGAACTAAAAGTTGAATCAACTAGTAAGGAAGTACACTTAACTGATCAACAAGCAACATATGATCACTCATCCGGTACTGACAGACCAGCTGAGAAAACCTCCCTACCAGTTAAGACCACCACTGCACCACTTGAAGCACCAGCTTACAAACCCCCAAAAAGGTTTGGATCCAGATATGGTCTTGGCTACAATAGTCAAGATGAGAAAGAAAACAATGGACAACACCAATCTGAATGTAGGACCAACAATGGACCTAAATTCAGAAAAGGACAGATCATAGTTTCAACTACTCATCTTGCACTAGTAAAGTCAAAACCCAGTGCAGTGAAACAGCAGAGTAAATCATCTTACCATCCCACTAAAGGCAAATGTATACTGAAAGGTAAAGGCAGACTCTGCCTCTCAGAAGATGATTGGAATGTTCCACCTCCAAAATACAAGAGAAAACAATTCCATGTGCAGTCAAATGTATTTAGGAAAAGCCATAAATGGCATGGTCCTGGTTACAAAAGACAACATGAAAGCACGTCATCTACTGTGATTTAGAGCGTGAAACAGGATGCCAAGAGACCAGAAAGAAGAGAAATGTATCATAATACTTTTAGTAAACCTATTAGAAGCTATTCTTCCATGCCTTATACATATGAGGTTGATGACTTCAACCATCCAAGGAGAAAATCCTTTGGATATACACTTGGAGTATGAGGCATGACTGCTAACATGTATGGACCCAAACAGTGTTGGGTACCTAAACTTGCTTTATTTTTTGTAGGATGTCTGGTACATAGATAGTGGATGTTCCAGACATATGACAGGAAATAAAGGATGGCTGACTGAATTTAAAGCTTTTCATGGACTCGAAGTTACTTCTGGAGCCAAAGAAAACCCCGGTAAGATTAAGGGGGGAAGGCATCTTGTTGAAGAACAATCTGAAGATTCATAATGTGGCATATGTCAAGGGATTGAACATCAATCTTCTAAGCATTAGTCAGTTCTGTGACAGATGCTACAATGTACACTTCAGCAAAGAAGGATGCAAAGTGATTCACAGTCAGATTTGTACTTGCAGGTAGAAGAGAGGACAACATGTATGTGGTAGATTGGAAGACAGCCAATGCAGAAACATGTCTGCTTGTCAAGAACAAACAATCACCAAACTGGATTTGGCATAGAAGACTAAATCATCTGAACTTCAAGACCATCAACACACAATCAAAGAACAAGCTAGTGGAAGGCCTACCTGACATAACTTTCAAGAACAAAAGTCTTTGTGATGCATGTCAGAAAGGGAAATAGATCAAGAGTTCTTTCAAGTCAAGGCCACATCAATCAACATCAAGAATCTTACATCTTCTACATATGGATCTTTTTGGACCAGTTACACCAGTGAGTGTAAGTGGAAAGAAATACACTTTATTAGTGGTTGAGGTCTTTTCAAAGTTCACATGGACAATTTTCATGAACAAGAAAAGAGAAACTCTCAAGAAGCTTCCAGATTTACTGAGAAGAATTTAGAATGAAAATGAGTTGAAGATCATCAAGATAAGATCAGACAGAGGCACAGAGTTTGTAAATGAAGTGATAAGAACTTACTATGAAGAAAATGGAGTTTTAATCAACTATCAGCAGTAGGAACTCCACAATAAAATGGAGTAGCAGAAAGAAAGAATAGAACTCACGAAGGAAGCGATTTAGAACCACGATAGCGAAGCAAGCTTACCAAAGAGATTACAATGAAGCAAAGAAACACAACATGCTATACTCAAAATAGATCCATCATCAACAAAAATCATGGGAAAACACCCTATTAAATATGGAATGGAAGAAAACCTAACATATCTCATTTACACATGTTTGGATCTAAATTTTTTGTTTTGAACAGGAATCAGGTTCAAACTTTTGATGAAAAAGCTAATGAAGCAATATTCATGGGATACTCAGACACCAGCAAATCTTTTAGAGTACTCAACAAAAGAACTCTGGTGATTGAAGAATCAATTCATGTAGTGTTTGATGAACCAAACACCGGTAGTGAAGACTTACACTCTTTTGAAGAAGAAGCCGCACAATGACAAGTCTACATGAATACAACAGTACCAGCTACCATTCTGGACCACACTTTTGATAATCCAGATGAAGTACCAGCTACCATAACAACAGAGCCACCAACACAAGCTCAAGAAATTGATGCACAAGCAGGAAATGTAGAAGAACCAGAACAAGCACAACTTCAACCTGACTTAAACTAGCTCAGAGATCATCCAGAAGAACAAGTCTTTGGAGATGTTCATATAGGTGTCAGAACCAGAAGATAACTGAAGAGCATGCTAACTTGTTTTCAGTCACAGGTGGAACCCAAGTCAATAGATGATGCAATCCAAGATGCTGATGGGATTACAGCCGTGAGAACTCAATGAATTTGAGAGAAATGAGGTCTGAGAACTTGTTAACAGACCAGACATGACCAACATCATTGGAACAAAATGGTATTCAAAAACAAGATGGATGAACATGGAACTGTTGTCAGAAGCAAGGCAAGACTAGTTGCAAATGGATATTCACAAGAAGAATGCATAGATTATGATGAAACCTTTGCACCAGTAGCAAGATTGGAAGAAATTAGACTTTTCTAGCTTTTTCAGCCCACAAGGACTTCAAAGTATATCAGATAGATGTCAAGAGTGCATTTTTGAATGGACTCCTGGAAGAGGAAGTATATGTGGAGCAACCCCTTGGTTTCTAACTCAAAGGAACATAAGAGGAAGTATACAAGCTCAAAAAGGCACTATATGGACTCAAATATGCACTTAGAGCCTAGTATGAGACACTGTCACAATTCCTGATCAACAATGGATTCAGCAAAGGAACTATTGACAAGACTCATTTCAAACTATAAGATGGAACAAGCACATTACTAGTTCAGATCCATGTGGATGAAATCATTTTTGGAACAGAAGATGGAAAGCTATGTGAAAATTTAGCAAATCTGATGAAAAGCAAATTTCAAATGAGTATGATGGGATAACTCAACTACTTTCTTGGGTTACAAGTGAAACAAATGGAAGATGGCATTTTTATAAGTCAAGCCAAGTACACAAATGACTTGATACACAAATATGGAATGGACACAAGTGGAACATCAGACACACCAATGTGTGCAAGGACTGTTCTTGGAAAAGATGAAAATGGAAAAGATGTTGATCAGAAGCTATATAGAGGAATTATTGGCTCTTTACTTTACTTAACTGCAAGCATACCTGACATTGCATTTGTAGTAGGAGTATGTGCAAGATTTCAAGCCCAACCTAAGGAATCTCACTCGCTAGAAGCTAAGAGAGTCATCAAATAACTGAAGAACACAATCAATAAGGATTTGGTGTCCAAAAGATGGTGGATTCAAACTGATATCTTATTCAGATTCAGACTATGTTGGATGTAAAATTGACAGAAAAAGCTCTTCTAGAACTTGTCGATGCTAGGCGTGATTTAGTATCTTGGTTTAGTAAAAGCGAACTCCATATCTACTTCAACAGCTGAAGCATAATATATAGCAGCAGGTAGCTGTTGTGCACAAGTAATATGGATCAGACAACAGCTAAGAGACTATGGAAGATAGGAGAAGACAATTCCAATCATGTGTGATAATACAAGTGCAATATCAATTACAGAGAATCCAGTGCTTCACTCAAGAACAAAGCATATTGATGTGAGACATCATTTTATCAGAGATCATATGGAGAAAGAAGATGTAATCTTGGGATATATATCTACAGAAGATCAATTGGCTTATATTTTTCACAAAACCACTCAGTCATGAAAGATTTTGTAAGTTGAGAACAAAGTTGGGAATGATTGAAATCGATTAAGTAACAATGAGCAGCAAACTGGAGTAATCAGCGAAGTGACTTCACCAGCTTACTGAAAATTTACCATTTTGGGTGCACTCACTTGGCAGGTAATGCACCGGTACGAGCGAAGTCCACTTCACCGATTGTTAGGAACAGCTTTTGTTACAGCAGCTCAGTAAGCAGCCCACTACACCGGCCTAGTGATCAGCCAAGTCACACAACCGCTAAATGCTATGAAGAAAACAACGAAGTATAGTGTGAAATGAAGTTGTTTTACAATTGGAAAATCAGACTACTCCACCAGCAATGCACATCTACTACAGGCACATCAAGAGACATTTCCCAGCACAGAGCAATGGGGAATGAGAGACAATACTGCAGCTGAAATCCCCACTACACAAGAAAGAGTACATCTATTGAATCCAAATCAGAGACTCTAATCTGCACTACATAAACAAATTAAAGCATTCTGTTACTACAACAAGATGATGCTGCCAAAGAGGGGGAAATAAGAGTTAAGCCTAAAGTTCTAAAAAGTTCTAAGGGCACCAGAAAAAGCATTAGTAGACTGTGATAATATTTAATCTACTTTTGAGCTTTATCCTAGTTTTTATCTTTAAATGTTTACTTATGTTCATTCTTATGAGGGTTTTGGCATCATCAAAAAGGGGGAAATTGTTAGGAACATTTTAGTAGTTTTGATGATGGTCATATTAGCTGTTATAAAAAGCCTGAAATAAGTTAGAAAGATTTGTATAAGTCTTTACTTAAAGTCTGACATGTTGTATAAGTTCAGTTAGACAAGTACGGTACTAGACTGGTAGGATGGCTAAGTGAGAGACAGAAGATCAGCAGAATAAAGGCAGCCAAGTAGCAGCAAAGTCAAGTGAAGACATATGGACTGACTTATAATCAGGGAAGTATGTGATGACCTTGGATAAGTCTAAGATACGTTTCAAGTGATGAAAACTATTGTTTTGTTATGGTGTACACTGTTCTCACATAAATAAAGGATCAGTGAAGTGCGCTGCTTGGAAAATCAAAGAAGGAAAAGAAACAGCAAAACAGCGAAGTAAAAGCTCTACCGGCTGATTAAAGAAAAATTGTTAAGGAGATCTCAACAGAACAGGAAAAAGATTCCAAAAGCCGGTCAAGCAACAACTTAAACAACAAAGTCAAGAATTTTGTTAGCATTTTACTCAGAACGTGGAAAATAAGAAAATCAAGCAATTAATGCAGAATCAATCAATGACGGATTTTATGAAAAATGTTTGAATAAAATCCGGATCACTGAAATCAAGAAGAATTTAATCAAGGAGGAATCAACAATTAAATCAAGGATTATTCTCCACATTAAATAGACAACGGACGGAATTTTAAATTCAAGGAAAATCAAGGCTATAAATAGAAGGCATTGACAGACAAGAAGAATACACAATACAAGATACACACGATACGAGAATACAAAAAGAGCGTAAACTCACAATTTAAAAGCCTTCTCTCGAACTAAAAAGACATATCTAGCAAATCAACTCAAAATTAAGAGCTACAAATCTACATCAAGCACTGAGATTGATCTACCATTTGTGAATCTTATTCCCACATGTTTGCAGCAATTGAAGCAGATCGTCTGAGAAGGCATTGCACCCTTTGTGATAGTTGTTGAAGGATTTGTTCCCAAGGAGCAGTGTTGAAGACTGAGTCACTGAAGCTTTTGTATCCAGGGAGTGATAGTCTTAGAGATTGTGAAGCTTGTGTAGCCAGGGACAATACACTATTGTATTGGTGAAAGTCAATAGTGAATTCCTCCAATCATTATAGGAGAAGAGTGGATTAAGGGATTACACCACCCTTAACCACTATAAACCTTTGTGTTCATTTACTTACAACATTTATTTACTGCATCTTACTTATACTCTGTGTGTGTATAATCTACTTTGAACAACTGTTAAGAAGAGACTTATCCGTTGCCCAAACGCTTTTTAAGAACAGAAAAGTTTTTGAAACTCCAATATAGTCATTCACCCCCTGACTATATTCTTACCCTTCACTGGGACCAACATGATCATCCATGTCAATAATGTAGAAATCCACCAGAAAAAGTAGCTCATTTACTTTTACTAGTACATCTTCAACCATGCCTTCAGGATATGAATTCGACCTATCTGCCAGTTGAATTACAACCCTTGTTTCTTTTAGTGGACCAAGATTAAGTTCCTTATAGACCGACAATGGCATAACATTTATGGATGCACCCAAATCCAATATAGCTCTCTCAATTCTCTTTTGACCAATTACACAAAGAATAGCATACACACCTGGGTCTTTTCATTTTTGTGGTAGTTTCCTCTGTATGAGGGCCGAAACATTCTCGTTTACCAACACTTTCTCATCTTGACCCAGTTTGAGATTCTTTGTGCATAGTTCCTTCAAAAACTTTGCATATCTAGGGACTTGCTTGATTGCCTCAATCAATGGATGGTTAATTTCCACCTTCTTGAAAGTTTCCCACAGTGCTCAATCTTCAACTTTCTTCTTTCTTTTGTCCAACCTCCCAGGGAAAGGTGGGGGTTCCACATATTTTAGCTTATCCTCAACAGATTTCCCCTTCTTGCTTTGCATTAGACTCTTCCCTATGATGCTCCTCTGTCTCTTTTACTTGCTCTTTTTTTTACCTTGCTTTTCACATGTGGCTCTTCTAACTCCTTGCCACTCCTCAGCACAACTGCACTAACATTTTCCCGTGGATTTATTACCACTTGAGAAGGAAGCTTTCCTTGGTCTTGTTGCATTTGACTTACCGTGGAGGCTAATTAAGACATTTGGATCTCAAGATTTCTTTGCGCTGTTCTTGTCTCAGTTTGAAATTTCAAGTGGTCATGCTGCATTTTCTAGACCTCTTGATGCACACCTTTCCGGATCTTTTGAGTCTCTTGTTGTACAATTTGTTGCATCTTTTGAGTCTCTTGTAGCATATTTTTCTGCAAAGAATAGGTCAAACTCTTCATCATTTCTTCCATAGAAGGTCCAGTAGGTGCCGGTGCTTGTGGTTGCTGATATTGTGGTTGAGGCAGGAATCACTGTTGTGTTCCTTGTTGCTTATAGCTGAAGTAAGGATGATCCCTCCAACCTGGATTAAAGTATTCACATATGGATCATACTTCATTTGTTGCTGCCTTTGGAAACCACCGACCGTATTTACTTGTACAATACCATTATCTCGCAAAGTGGGACACATGTCAGTTTGGTGTCCCACCATCAAACATACACCACAAGTCTTTACTTGATGTATCTTCCCTGTCGCCACCTTCTCAACCAACGATGTCAGCGTGTCGAGGCGATGGTCAATGGCGGAGAAGTTTACTTCGTTCACTGTTTGTGCCTTATCCTCCCGTGAGCCAAACTGTTGCGCATTACCTGCCATATTCTCAATCAGCTTCTTGGCGTTGTCACATGTTTGGTTCATAAAAGCTCCACCGTTTGCTGCTTCAATTATTTTCCTTTCCCTTAGTACGAGTCCCTCATAAAAATATTGAATGAGTAATTGTTCTGGAATCTGATGATGTGGACAACTTGCAAGAAAATGGTTGAACCTCTCCCTATAGTCAAATAATGTTTCCCTTGGCTGCAGTCTGATTCCACATATATCTTTTATGTTGTTAGCAGCCCGTGATGCAGGGAAGAATCTCTCCATAATTTGGCCCTCATGGCAACCCATGTTGTAATAGATCCGGAAGGAAGCAAATAGAACCAACTCTTGGCTTTTCCTTCTAAGGTGTATTGAAAGTTCTGAGCTTCATCTGATCCTCTATCATACCTGGAGTCTCTGTGTGGTACAAGCCAAATGATGATCCATTAAGTGTTTATACGGATCTTCTATTGCCAATCCATGATATTTAGGTAGCGCGTGCATCAAGGACGCCTTGAATTCAAATGGCTGGTCCATCTCCGGGAATGCTACGCATATAGGATGTTGATCGAAATCCGGAGATGCCATTTCTCTCAATGTTCTCTAATTTTCAGCCATCTCTTCAGACTCGGTTTCAGATAAAAACTCTTCTTCGGTCGATGAATCTGCTATAACCGTCTCTAGTGCAAGATCAGGTGAAGACGTGGATGCCTTGAGTTGCCTCTTAGCTTTTTTTGCCTCATTTATCAGTTTTTTTTTGTAGTCTTCTCGATTTCTGGATCGAATATCAATTCACATGTTCTGGAAGATCTAGGCATGCACAGAAACGATTAGTGTAAAAAAGTCCCAAAAAGAAATAATACAAAAGCCGTTCCCCGGCAACGGCGCCATAATTTGGTGTGTCGTTAAACCACAAAAAATAAACACCTCCAACCTCTATAACGATTATAGTGGAAGTAGGGATCAATTCCTCAGGGAACAGATGATTATTTCTTTCAAAACAACAATAAAGAAAATCGAAGTGGTTGTGAATTGACTAAAATTGCAATAATTAAAATGAAGAGTTCTAATAAACGAGACAAAAGCGATATAAAGTAGTGATAAAGTCACTAATAAGAAGGATCCACCTAAAGTAGTTATTTCCACCTCGATTTACTCGATTGATCACTAACGCAAGAATGACTGACTAATTATTGATAAACTGGTTATAGTCACCGACAACCGCCAAGCGACCAATCTCTCCTAAAATCGATAATCAAGACACAGTCGTTAATTATACTCTAACCGGAAAACACCCCTAGACACGGTCATAAGAGTTTGGAATCCTGGAAGTATTAAGATTTGAGAGACCTAGTTCAAGGTACTAATCCAACCGGAGTAATTTTAACCTAGATTATTCATTTTCGTGATAGCGGACCGACAAAATCATATCAGTTACCACTCTATCAAAACCAATAAACGTTGACGTATTTATCGTTTTAATTGGCAATTGACTAAATAATTGAGCCAATTATATAGTCATCAAGTTTTTGCCCGGAAACGAATAAATATCAAGAAATCAATGAGAATGAAATCAATTAAATCTCACAACCGTATCAATCGAGATTTCAATAACACTTTAACTGAAAATAAATGAAATTAAAAACTAACCATCATCGTAGAAAATACCAAATAATTCATCAAAGTGATGATACAGTACTTGATTTATTCGCACAATTCAATGGAAAAATAGCAGGTTGCAGCCGTCGCTTTTCTTTTCTGTCCGTCCTTCCGTGATAGGTTCCCAGCCAATTCACGTCTAATGTATTTGGTGTAGCTAGTCCTAAGTTGGGCCTAGCCCATTTATTTCTTTATATTTTTATTTATTTAATTTTTTTTTGGGCACCTAACGGGGTTCGAATACCGGTATTCATTTCAGATTATAATCTAGCTCACCACTTGACCGAGACACCTTGTGATATTTATTTTATATTTAAACTAAAATCTAATAAATCAAAATATAATAATAATCCTTAATAACAAAAACAAAGTCATGATCATTTTATTAATAACAAATATCTGGCACGAGGTCGGTGAAAACGCTCGATGACACGTAAGTGCATTCCGCAGAGGTTCGATCAAATCATAAAATCCTTCATCGTTTATTCCCACCTTGAGCTTTCTCTGAAAATCTCCAAAAATCGCCAAAACATTCAAATTATGTCTATTATAACCCACGAGCTCCAAAAACCTGAAAATCATCCAAAACAAACCCAAAAAAGAGTATCTCTCGACAAAATAAATATGAATAAGCACCTGAAATACCACCAAATATTTCTCTATCAATGTATGTCTTCCATTATGCATGGGTCAATAGGCAACCTTCGTTTCGCATACCTTTCGCAGGGCACGAGCTTCTAGCGGATTTCACTATTTCAAATCTCTTTATACCCGGCTCTAGAATATGGGATATGCAGTGGGTACAACAGCTATTTTGACCTTGGGAAGCAGATGCCATATTGGAGATTACTGTGGCTCCTGGGGGCACCCGGATCGACGGATTTAGAACTACGATCGTAGGGGAGTCTACACTGTTCGGTCAGGATATTTTCTGGCCTTATCGCTTTATCACCCGTCGTTAGTGGCATGGCTGTCTACTTCGATAGGGCATAACAAGATTTGGAGGAGTTGTTGGCGGCTTCCGGTTCAACCGCGTAATAAGCACTTTTTATGGCGATGATTGCATGACTGTCTTGCTATTGGCCAAGGCTTGCAGAGGCGAAACGTGTGGGATGGTATCTGCCCGGCATGAGGGGAGACTCTGGAAAAAATGCGGTATGCGATTTTTGAGTGTGAGATGGTAGCCAGAGTTTGGGGAGCTTCACCATTTTGTGGGACTTTACAGCACCTTCGCTCTGCTTCCTTTGTGGAGCTTTTCATGAGGCTGCTTGAGGAACAGGGTACCCAGGACGTGGCCAGGTTTGTGTGGCTTATGTGGGGAATCTGGAAGGCGCGTTGCTCAGGAGTGTTCGATAATCAGGAAGTTTATGTCTTTGCGGTATGCACGCGATCTTTGGCAACTTCGGCTGAGTATGTTGAGGCCATGGAAAGCTTCCGGACCCAAGCTTTGGCGCCCCATTTACCGGATAAATGGACGAATCCTCCGACATGCGAGTTAAGAGTAATGTGAATGCATCAGTTACCGAGACAGATGCGGGTATTGGGGTGATTTTCCAAGACTCAAATGGACTAGTACTCCACTCCTTTGCATATCATTTCGATCCAGGCGACCCAGTAGAATACATTGAGCTTAAGGCTATTTCCCTGGCCTTGGAAGAGGTGGAGCACTTAGGGATTCAGAGGCTAGAGGTGGAAAATGATTGTTTGACGTGTATTTCGTGCTTTCGGCGACCAGGAGAGGATCTCACAGCTTAAGACCGTTTAGTCCAGGATTGCTCGACTCTTATGCCTAGTATTGTATCTATTTCTTTTTCGTTTATTCGGTGAATGGGGAATGTCTCAGCGTATCATCCAGCTAGACATGGTTTATCTGTTTCTACTCGACACTTTGGGGCTCCATGCCTCCGAATGACGTTTTGGCGGTTTGTTTGGCGAATATTGATTAATAAAATTATTGGTTTCCTGAAGAAAAAAAAAGGAAAATAATAATAATGATAATAATAATAATAATAATAATAATAATAATAATAATAATAATAATAATAAGTCAAATGTTAACTTTGTGTATGTCATCAGAGAAATATGATTCTTTTTTTTGTTCCATCATGCTTCTGTGGCCTTATATACCCTGAATTGCTTCGTGATTTGGGAAAAAAAACAGAAACACAAAAGAAAATTATTAGACTTTTTTATTAGTCTCTTTTTAGCTACCATGATGTAATTCGAGGACATTTTGGTTGTCTTTTGGTCGTGGAAATAAAGTGGTTCATTCTTTGGAAAAAAAATAGATTTTTTTATGTAACTTGATTTGCATAGTTTAGTCTTATATAGGGTCGTAAACGAGTCAAACAATTCGTGAGTAGCTTGAGATTGGCTTGAGTCAGAACTCGAAATCGTCTCGACCTAAATGAACTCGAACTCGAAATCGTCTCGACTCCACTACTCTCAAACAAGCTCGAATATATTTTCCTTTAAGCAGCATATGTGTATATCTATACAAATACACTCACACACACACACAGATATATATATATATATATATATATATATATATATATATATATATATATATATATATATATATATATATATATATGTATGTATGTATGTATGGTTAGTGTAATTATTATATGAAATGTTGAAGTTTTGATTTATTCTATATATAGGTATTTGTCAGGAATGACAGATTAATAAAAAACCATTATGCAAGGATACTGATAATTAATCAGGACAAAACCTATGTAAATTTCCAAACCCACCATTTTTCTATCTATCTATAAAATGAAAAACCCTCCTTCCAAAAAAAAACCTTATAATTAAGTCGGCTCTGCCGTCGGTTATACCACAGAAATTGACGTTCAAAAGGCATCAAAGTCGTCGAAGCGGTATATAGATAGTGTTTGAGCAGACGGATAGAGTGGATTTGCATAGAAGATCGGAGAGGGAGTCATTGATTTGATCGCCGGCTGCCTGGTGGTGTGGTAGTCCCGGCGCATCTGCAGCGGCGATTGCTAATAATTTTCGTTGCCGATAATTGATGGCAGCGGCGACAGTGCTTATAGGCACCAGATTGAACGATTCACCGGAGAATCTGTGAGCTGAGTGAAAAACATAACCATGGGCATTAGGATTTGGGGAGGAGAAGGAGGAAATTATCATTGTTACTATATTTTTTTGGTTTACTACATGCATATTATAGTTGTTATTACTAATTTTTTAACGTTACTACATTTTTTGCTGTAACTTTATCTATTTTATTGGCTGCTACTACTTGTTTATTTATTGTTACTTGAATACATTACTGTTTTTTTTGTTCATTACTTGTTTCTATTGGATATTACTACATTTTATGGGCTGTTTTACAAAAAAAAAATTTGTCTGTTAGTATATTATGGTATTATACTTACTTGTTTAATTATGAGTTGTTACTACACTTTATCTAGTGTTACTACATGTTTTAATGTGTGAAAAAAATCATGAGTATTTCGGTCTATTTATTATAAATTTGTCCGTTTAATCACATAAAATGGAAATTGTCTTTCCATCCCTATTTATGATATTTTTTGACCTTCTGATCTCATTCCCCTAACATATACCTTGTTGTCCATAAATACTGTACATTAAAAAAATTGTTTGGTACTTTTTTTTTTTTTTTTTTTTTTTGCATCTATAGTAAAAAAAATTCCCAAAATAATTGTCTAAAATGACAACTTTTTGTTATTAATTAGATAATTTATATTATTTTGAACTAATTTTTTAAATCTATTAGACTCAATAAAGTCGATGTAAAACTCGAGCTCGGCTCGAGTTATTAAAACTTCCTAGATTCTCAACTCGAGCTCGAGTTCAAAATGCTTGTACTCAAACTCAAACTCGATAATATATGACTCGTCTCATTAACAACAATACTCGATTCGACTCGACTCGTTTACACCCATGATCTTATATATTGCATTCCAGCTTTGATTTTCACTTTAGTGTTAGGCGGCCAGACTATTTTGCTGAATCGGTTCAATAACATATCGTAATCAATAGAGTTAGGTATTCGTCATTTTGCACATTAACTCTTAGCATTTGAGATGTAGCTGACATATTCTAATTCTAGTTCAATGAACTTGCACTTAATACATGCTAATCTTCCCCTTTAACCTTGCCAAGTGATAGCCTAATCTCAAACATGTTTCAGAAGTTCATGACAAGAAACAACTTGACTAAATTTCCTAATGCTTGAATTATCATATTCGTGAACCTAGAAGATATATTTCTAGTTTGAATGGTCAGGTGAGACGTCTCGGGCCTCTTTTATAAAAAATATACACTTTCTTTTACATTTAAAACGTCCCATCGTTTGTGAAATAATGAATGGATGACAGAACTAATCATTAATTTTCATTAATTAAGTAATACTGCAAAAGAAAGTTATTTAAATTGAACCAACAGCTTGGGCAACAAGACATTAGAAAATATTTCAATAATCATTTTCAAAAAAGAGAGAAAATATTTCAATAATCCTCCAACTAATTTTTATTGACGTCTACATCCTTATTGTTAGGAAAAACAAACCGAACAACAGCCCTTAACGTCGATAACACAAAAAACAAACATAAGGAAAAAGACAATACACCAAATTTATTTGGTTAGATCAATGTGACTCACGTCTACGGACGAAATAGAAAATATTACTGTAATAAAGAAATAGAAAGGATACAACTCTCCTCAAACCTAAATGCAAAAGCCAGAATAGCTAAGGCAACTGGAAGTTTATCTTAATTTGATACATGATAAATAATATGTAAAACCTATTAAATACTAAACTTAGTCGGCAACTATTTACTTCAGCTGATGTGGGAATATATGTGATTGTGGCTTTGGCCCACTTAACAAATCTTCACCTTAAGACAAATGCCCACATCAAGAATATAGTAATATTACTCTTTCTCCACAAACTCCAAAATCATCAAATAATGTCAAACAAGTCCAAACACTACTTAAATTTAACAAATGGTGTTTAACGTGACAATGTAGAAATTGCGAAGTGCCAATGACATAGTTTTGAATTGTGTGAGGATGATGACCTGTGCAGCCTCCTCGTGGGCCATAATGATGTCTGAATCCCTAATTAGTAGGGCTGTGATTGAGGTCCATAATGATTCCAATCGCGATGCAATCATGGATCATTTAGGCTATAATCGTGGGAAGTAATCAATATTGGGTTGTGGCGTAAAGTGGAGAATTAATCGTGGGATATGTCCATTATTAGCACTATAAGCGCCTATGGAGGTCGGGGATGACTGTCTAGTTGATCGAGACCAAGATGAACATATCATTAGGTCAACGATGTATAACCATACGTATTTTATATTATGTTGACTATCTCATGTGAAGATGGATTGGATCGAGATGAAGCAATGTTCTGACCTCGAAGGTGATCAACTTTGGTATGTGAGAGCGACCGAAATATGATTCGGAATACAAAATTTTGATTTTCTCTTTTACGGAGGTCCAACTTTTTATAAACAGTTAATACATAAAGATTGGGACAGAGAAGTATAAAAGTTGGATCAAATTACAAAGATTATCAAAAGAACATAATTTCATATAATTGCAATTGTATCAAATCACAAAGATTATCATGATTACACAAGACATATGACTGCTACAGGTTTTATATAGCCATGTAGCCAACCTAGGACACGAAATAAACTCTAGCAGCCTTAGTTTAACACGTAAAGGTGGTGTTGCATGCTCCCCGGGTTTGCCCGGCCCATTAGGTTTCGCCGCGGCTGGGCCGCACTTCACATATTTCAACAGATTTTTATTTCTGGACCACTTCTCTCTAACCCAAGCTCCTATCCATGACTCTTATCCAATTCATCACTGATCCCAAAATGGAGTTGCCTGAAAATCAAGAAAAACAAGGCAAAACAACATTGATTCAAAAGGGTAAAACATGCAAATGCGGAATCATGAACCAAGAACTACTCACTACCATTAGGTTGTTCCTCATCAATCGAGCATAATTTGGAGGCAAACTAGATATAAAATATAGTACAAAATAAACCGTCATGAATTACCTCTCAGTTAGCTTTTGATCGTCCCGAGCAAAAAAAAATAAATAACGAACTCCCGGAGCAATATACAAGTTAACTAAAAACATGTTCATTCATAAAGTCAGAACAAAAAGCACATCAACCTATATTTATCATTCTTTCATTAAACATTATTCAATTCATGAACCGGCGTGTGTGTGGATAACTCTTCGTGCTACCGAGATATAGGCAGAATCACATTATATCGACCTGTGGGTCTACTTGGCAAATCACAAGCATACTTGTTCCTTCCCGTCATTGTTGAAACTCACTTTTCATTATAGTAGGACAAACCAACTGGGCTAGGCGAATTCGAGAACCGAGTACTACTCAAGGCTCGTGTTTATTTGTCATATATATATATATATATATATATATATATATATATGAGGGACGTGTAGATTCTCATAAAGAAACATGCAATGGTGGCAGCTTAGCAAGAAACCTATCAAACCTACTGTGGACTTTCTCAATAAAGTGACTTGCAATGGTGGGTTCCTAGAAAAAAACTTTTAGTCAAAAGATCTACTGGACAAGCTACCCTCATGCCAATGGATATTGCTTTCTCTGGAAGTCACTTGATTTTTTCTCTGAAAAGATACTTACTTTTTTTCACTCATTTTGCATAAACAACCAAACTGGATATCTTATGCCCTTATGAAATCCTCAACTTTCCTTAAATGACCCAAAGTTAAAAACAAACTCGGACAACTAAGGTGAACTTGAGCCAACACAATGCATCATTTATACTACTCACTGGTGCAGTCGAGTTATACGTGCTCAAAAAGCCGACTCACAAAAAGAATATATGGTTAATATGCAACTACTTCAAAATTGACATGACACTTATTCATTCAATTGTGAATTGAAGATGTGATTAATTAACTCATAAAGTTCAAGGACTTCATGTCCTTAAGTTTGCACAAAGATTGGCAAAAGAAAGTGGTGAAATGTGCATCGAGAAAGTTGAATCATACCTAATATTGATGAAATACTTAGACAAATGGCTAAGTGACGTCCTACCCCCCACTTAACCCAAACATTGTCCCTAATGTTTGAAACAAAGAAAGAAAGAAAGAAAGAAACTTAGGTTCAATTAAGGGTGAAGCTCAAATAAGGAATTAGAAATGATGTAAACTCTTGCCAAAGATAATAAGGCAATCGAAAAATCTGCAAAAGAGATACATCAACAAAACTATAAAAAAAGGATGACGTGCACCAATATAAGCGTCGAATACAGAAGTAATAAAGTAATGGAATACTCAAAAATAATTTAATCCGACAAAAGATCTTAAATTATTTAACCATTACGCCTCAAAAAAATGTCGGGAAACTATAAAGACAAAAGAAAAAAGAAAAAAAACGGTGAATTATAAAACTATGCCCTTATGCAGGCAGTCTTTACACGCGACCTGCTACTATTCAATTGATGTACCGGCTTGTGTAATCATCAAAATCATTGACACTATTTCAATTGATCGCGTGTAAGTCACGATACTAGCAAGAGGACTAGGCCAGTCATAGTATAGCAAGGCAAGTCAAGGTCGATCCCACATAGACTATTGTTTGATTATGTTAAACACAACCACAATTTATAAGTTGACCAAAAGGATGGTCTTTGACCAACATAAATGAAAATTAAATAGAAGAGGTGCTAATACACCGAGAATAAATCATATATTGAAAAGGCATTGACCAAATTATCCACAACTAATATCCGCTTAATCCATAATTATATCTGATCCGTTTTACGTGTAATTAAACTACGGGTGGAATCTCCAAAACTTACCATTCTTCTCAATGATTCGACAGAGGGTGTCTATGTGTAGTTAACCTATTTTAGGCTGTATTAACATCAACTCATTCAGAATTAGGGATTGCCGGCATGAACCAAAAACCTCCCTAGGCAACCACCGACAATGGCTGGCAGTGCCTACAAATCAATTAAAAATGCCATAACTAGAACTTCAACTACATTCCATCATGCTAATTTACAATAACAAATGACAAACTGGCTAGATCGGACATTCGTAGGTTAATCTTGTTAATCAGACGTAGATGGCATAGAACCCTCAGAATTAGGGCTTCTAAGTTGCCTCACCGCGGCGGCAAAAACCGCCGCAGCTAGTGCGGTGAATCCAATATTCTAGGTTACATATTACGATTCTTGATTTACTGGTGAATTATAGTAACTTAATCATGTTGATTAGTAAACAACACATTGAACCATAGCTAAACTACCATATTAACAATACTAAGGACACCTTCCATGTCAGTCTTTCATAAAGACATGTTGTATGATAAGTCTACCATATATGATTATTCTTAGAACATTTTGGCCTATTTTCATAACTATTTTGTGATTTTCGTATGATAAATTGCCTCTTTTGGACTAGGATACTGATTTGCCTTTGATAGTTTGTAGATATGGTGAATCCGAGCTAAAAAGACATTGTAAGCAACGAAAAGATGGCAAGTTTCATAAAGGCTGGAAGAATCACACCCAGGTGTGAAAGAATTCAACAAGGTGTGAAAATTATTCAGATTTTTAGTAGGCCAACGAAATGTTCTGATTGGTGGATAGCTTTCCAAGTATTTTTTTTCGAAAATCAAGGTTTTATTGAGAAAAAAAGGAGGTTTCACGCCAGAAGAGTCCAAGAGTGATGGAAATTGATTTCTAGAGATTATCTTGGGAATTTTTAAGTATGGAAACTTATTTTATGATGTAATTATCCTATTTCTATTCCCCCAAGTCATATAATTCATCCCTCACGCCTCCAACATAAAAATAAATAGTCGGACGCTTTGCTCCTCTCTTCATCATCATCATCTCCCATCCCCAAGAACAAGGATTTTAGGTTTTAAGAATTCAAGAACGAAGCTTTTTCAAGGTTGGATTATTTAAGCAATACTCTGACGGTTTATTTCTCTCTCTATTCACATTTACTCTATTTATTTATTTTTCTTGCCAAAGTATGAATTCTATGATTGAATCTTGGAATTTTGATATTTAACATGAGTAGATATTAGTTTCTAGGATTAAGAGAAACCCGTATATGAATATATGATGTAAAAACACAATATTACCCTGTTTTTCGAATTTGATGTTGATAAATTGATTCTTGTGTGCTATTTTTGTATGATTGTGGAAATTAATAGCTCGAGAGGGTGAATAATCGCAATTCCACATAGATAAATTATTCTATTAATTAGTGACTAAAAAAGCACATGTTGGTCCCTTGTAAAGGCTATGAACAAGTTTAGAGGGGGTGGGGGTGAATAAACTTGTTAATATTTTATGAAAAAGATAAATTCTAAAATTACCAACTTGCTTCTTATTTTATAAAATCAATTAACTAATTAACATTTAATCAATTAAATGATTTAATCGAAATAGAAATAACGATTAATTAGCTACTAGCTTAGTTCATATACATTGATTAGCTATTAGCATTTTCCGTCAAAAGTAGAATATTTGTATAGCGTGGTTGATTGTTTTTACTTATGGAGAATGATCGCGTGTAAGTCGCTTAATACTAGCAAGAGGACTAGGTCAATTGTATAGCAAGAAGCGAGCTAAGGTCGATCCCACGAGACTATTATTTAATTATGTTAAATACAACCACAATTCATAAGTCAACCGGATAGGCTGGTTGTTGACCAACATAAGAGAAACATAAATAACAGAGTTGCAAATAAACTAATAGTCAATCATATTTTGAAAACGTATTAACCAAACTATTCACAACTAATCTCCCCTTAATCTTATCTGATCCATATTTGTAATTAAGCTACGAGTGCAATCACCTAACCCTATCTACTTCCACTATAAGGACATCAGACAATCTATGTGCAGTTAACCTCCATCGTTGGTTGTATTAACGCACACGCAATAAGTTTTAGAGATGCCGGCTCGAGGCCGGAAACCTCCATAAGCAGCTATCGACTATGACTAGCACGCTCCTAGGGATCCATCAAGACTATGTCATAATTAACACTTCAATAACAGTCATTCATGTTAAGTTACGATACATGAATATTAGATTGGCCAGACTTAAGAAATCATTTTAATTAATCCTGTCGATCAATGTAGCTAACACTGAACCACAAAATCAGGATTTACTAGGTATTAAGATCTATCGATAAAGACCGTCGCATATCTGAAGTGCACAACCCATAATCGTTTACTATGATCGAATCGAATAATAAAGATTAAGGTTCGTTTAATTAATGCATAATTAACTAGATGAAAGCATAATCTAGATCTATCACAAGAACAATCATGAATCTATGAAAATAAATAAAATATTGGAATAGATGTTACCCATGACGAAGAACAAATCTTTCCTCAATTTTCTC
Source organism: Gentiana macrophylla (assembly GCA_026214975.1). Lineage (NCBI taxonomy): Eukaryota > Viridiplantae > Streptophyta > Magnoliopsida > Gentianales > Gentianaceae > Gentiana > Gentiana macrophylla. The sequence continues at coordinate 44,682 of JAOBSW010000228.1, read as the reverse complement.
TCCCTCCGGCGATTCGAATTGATCCATGATGAACATAAACCAAGCACAATTCAATGATGAAAGACTCTTGATTTACTTTCAAGAAGAAAAGAAGAATATAAAAGAAGACTTTATTCCCAAAAGACTACATTGTATCTAATTGATGAATAACTAATATAATGGATGAAGAATGGAAGATGAATAGAATTTCGCAGCTCTGATGGCTTTATATAGGTGTATAAACCGACTTAGGGGTAAACCCAATCCGTGGAGGACAAGAAAACACATTTCTGGAAGATTCTGGGGCTCGATTAATTGTGGGTATTTTTGTATTTTTTTCTTCTGCCCACTTAACTTGGAAGGTTATGGAATACCCTAGGCCCACCTTCGGTATTTGGACCATAACTTGGCCTACGTAACTTTATTCAAGTGAATCAAAGTGCGATGGAATCCTCGTTTAATGCCCTAAAACTTTTATGCAAAAGACCAAGCCCAATTCATCTTGTAAGGCTTCGGAAACAGCATTGAAAGATCACCAAGCAGATTCTCGGGTCCAATCTTCACTCGAAACACTTCAACCTTCAGTCGGTTCGATTCTTTATCCATTGACTCTCACAGTCATTAAATGATGCTCCATATACTCGTTCATCTCATCAATAAAACCATAACACACATAGTAGCTTCCATTTATGGTAAATAACGCATAAAATACACGGTTAATACGCATAATACCAATTTAGTTACCCCGGACGTTACTTAATCATATTTAGCTAATTAACCCATGATTTCATACATATTACACCAATTGAGAACATAAATACGGGGTAAGTTGATGGTAAAATATGATACCAAGTTGACCGTCATCAGCGAACTCGTGATGTACATATTTTTTGGTTCTGAATATAAATAAAGATCCAGTTTCCTAAAAAAAATTAAGGATTAATTAGAACTATTCTAAAATAAAATCGGAATAAAATTAGACTTCTTTTGATTTCTTTCGTTTTGATTCATAATCAAAATGGATGCTTTTGGTTTCCTAAACCATAAGACATCAGCCTTGGCTCTTACCAAATATTTGATAATGGCATAGGTTAACCATAGGTCCACAATTGTGGATCATAGGTCTAACCCTTTTACTCAACAAATTGAGTAATGTCATTTGGCATCCCAATGGTTCAAACTATTTAAACTATTAGTTAGCTACATGACATCAACTAAACAATAGATTTCAATGTACCATAAAGAGTCACAAAACAAAAAAACAAAATTTTTGGAGTTCCCACCAAAAAGAGTACAAGCCGACGCCGCCGGCACTAATTCTGATGGGGGTGCCGCCGCGATCGGCCGAGCACCCCAAAAGACGAACTGAATTTTTTTTGTTTTTCGTTTCACAAATCTAAATCATGCATATATGATAATTACTACACAAATTAACTAATACTTATTGCTTAAGATCGAAGACCGCACCGATACCACTATTAAGAAATCAATGCGGGAACGCAGCGAAATTTAAAATTTGATTTCCGTTCACCAATGTCGACTTCGTTCAAGCAACAAGCATAAAAGAAGTAAAAGAGAAAGTTACCTTGGATGATTTAACAGATCAAAGATTTATAGTCTATGAAGGAGTAGTGGTGCACAGAGCCGCCGAAGCCTTCGGCCTCTACAGCTAGTCCACACAAATAATCCACCGGAATCCTGTCTTGGATTGCTACTAGAAAAACTCGGTTCCTAGACCAAACTTTTCTCTCTCTCAGACTCTCTATAAGAAACTCTCTATTTTTCACAAGAATTATTGAACTCTTGGAATTGTGATGATACAAAAGTGGCAGGCACCCAACTCTTATTTAGAGGTGAGTGGCGCCTATAGTAGTCCCATTCCCAATGGGAAAAGCTTCATGTGTGGAGTGAGGAGAAAGAAAACATTTTCCTAATAAAATAAGGAAAGTATCTTTGATTGATTAATCTCATTTAATTGAATATCTCATATTGAATAATTTCAAGATATTGTCAATATCCAATATTGAATATATCATTATTATATCACTCAAATATATATATACACACACACACAAAGTAATATCAAATATTATAATATAATACTATGATTAATTATCTTGCAAATCCATGCGTATCTAATACACATTGAAACATGCGCCCCATACATTATAAAATGTATATTTAATTAATCAACATAATTAATATCTTGGATTATATTTATTCATAATAAATAAATACCACAGTATTAATTTATCACTATAATACTTTATAGTCGAGATAAAAATTTCCTTATTTGGTTATCACTATAACCGCATTTTAATCCGGCTATATGTTCTTATGTGTGTGACCCAATTGGCTTCCGAATATGTTGGCCGTAGGCACAAAGTGCATTTACTAAAATACCCTTCATAACTAACGATCATGAATAGCGTTTAGCAACACGTCATGACCCCCAATCATGGAAGTCAAATGCAATAACTACTACATTTCATGTTAAATGGCTACCATGTAAATAGAATACTATCGTTGTTATAATATCCATATAGTTGTATCTCGAGTGTCATTCATAAACAACTGCATCTTTTAATCTGGATTTCCTGTCCTCTCATAAGTAACACATTACATCCGCTTTGCAAAGACTTTCGAGAATAAGACATTCTTTATAAGAAGACCTTTTCGGATATTTACTCCTACCATTAGGATACACGATTTCCGGACGAGCAATATAAATCCAATGCATGCTTCAGTATCACACCCAATCACTACTACATGATCGACCCATAGCTAAGAGGAAACCTCAATGGTGTCAAAGTATGACAATCCACACCGTGATGCCATGAGGACTCCGGTCTTAGGATAATTACTCAACCGTCACATAGTGCGACACTTAATAAAGTAAGTGGGTCAGTCTAATGTACGCATTCTCCAATACACATCCACGTACAGTCCAAGTGTCCTTACTTCAATAGACGAGATCTATCCATATCTTTATAAGATAGAAGACATCTAATACGTGCTAGTCTAACCGTACTATTAATGTCCCATTTAATAGTACATACGAATATAGACATTTAAGTATCAAACATCTTAAAGTGAGTCGAGATCTCATCAACCATAATCACCATTATGATTTCTCTTTCACAGTTTGACACTAGGTACGTTATCATATATACAATATCGCAATTGGTCCGTTAAGCGAACAAATATATAATAACGAGAAAGCCATTTATTATATGTACAAACATAAAGAAATAGTAGAAATGATCCGACCCGATCGGATCTGGTCAAACCTGATTGGGCTTAGGAGACTATGTCAACATCATCTTCATGGTTTCATCATCAAAACTTAATTATTTCTAACAGATCTTTGATGGCCTGTGCCGAATTCCGATTCCTCCGGACATGCGATCAACAGATTAATGTTGTGACCAATCACTTTTCACTTGTTCAAGGATCAGGTGATCTTAGTTTGGTAAACCTATCCAATGGGGCTTGGACTCTTGTTCCATAGACATTGTTTATTCTTTAGAGAAATTAAGTAATTCTAAACTCGTGGTTGACATGAAATTAGGATTACCTAATGACAATAGTGTGCATGTAACACATATGGGAGAAGTGAGGATCAATCATTAGCTGATCTTGCATAATGTGCTATACATTCCTGGTTTTATATATAATTTGACGTCTTTACCGGCTTTGATTAATCATTATTTGTGCGGCTGTCTTCACTGCTAACAAATGTGTTTTGCAAGACAGCATGAAGAACATGATTCGTTCAGCTGAGTTGCATAGAGGACTATATATTTTGTTACATCAACCTCTGAAAAAAGTTGTTAAATCCGTTTGTAATTCTGTACAAAACAATAGTTTGTTTGATAGAGTAGATGATGAACTTTTGAGGAATTATAGATTTGGTCATATACCTGATAAGAGATTACAAGTTATTGTTCTACATCAGCTGATGTAAAATACTGTGAATTGTATATTGATATTTGGGGCCCTTTGAGGCATTCTAATGTGAATGGTCAACAATATTTCTTAACCACTGTGGATGATTATTCTAGATTCACTTGGGTGTTTCATATGACACAGATGTTTGAAGCTTCTGAATTGGTTAATCCTTTGTTAAGTTTTTTTCACACAGTTTAACAAAATTATTAAAGTAATTAGATATGATAATGGAGATGAATTTCAACTAACAACTTTCTGTGAACAGAATGACACAAACTTCATATGTCAGAACACTTGAGCGGAATGGTATTATGGAAAGAAAACATCAGCACTTGCTGAATGTAGCTTGGCATTTATGGTTTCAGAGTATCCTAATAATTGAATATTGGGGTATTACATGATTTTAAGTTGATTAGTGCAACACCTACACCTCTACTAAAAGAAAGCACACCTTATGAGATGTTATATGGCACCAAAAAAGACTATTCTGTGTTTAAAGTCTTTGGCTACTTAGATTTTTCTTGTACTCTTAAGGAATATAGAACAAAGTTTGATTCTAGATGCAGGACATGTGTCTTTATTGGGAATTCAAACACTTGCAATGGTGAAATACTCTTGCATATCACCAACAAAGACATCTTTGTTGCTAGGAATACTCAATTCCATTAGACTTATTTTCCTTTATTCTAGCAGGTATTAGGCAAAGTTGGGTACGCCCTTGATATGCCATTACCATTACCGTTTTCGGACGGCTTCGATGATCAGCTGAGTGACTCAACTGAGCAATCCAACACAAGCACATATACAGCCGAGACATCCAGTGGAGGATCATCCCCAGTCACCCAAGCACTTGCACCTGCTTAGCTAAGGAGATCAACAAGAACAAAAAATGCAATAAAATTTTATTCGGGAGGTGTTAACACAGTCTAACAAACTCCACATCTACTGAGTGAAGCAATGAGTGCGAAAGGCTCTCAATCGAAGTCTGATAGAGATATGTCTATGCCTTGATGTTTTCATAGAATCAAAGACATACAACCAAGAAATCAAGCATGATGAGCGGAAAGAAGCAATGTAGATAGTGGTTCGGGGTGGTGTAATCTCTTAGTCCACTCTTGACTGTGATGTTGGAGGAATTCACTAATGATTTTGAGGTACAGATACAAGATGCATAGAAAGATTGTCCTTGGATAATGACTATAGCTTCACAATTTGAACACTAGGATAAATGGTGGGATTTCTACTTCTCCAAGTATTCAAATGGTCCTTGAATGGTAGGATCGCCTGTTCACTAGCTCCACCACACTCAAGAGTCCTTGACACCTCAACATGTGCTTCTTTGTCCAGAAAGCCTTTGTTGTTCAAAAAAGGTTGAATCAATAAAGTGATTCAGCATTGAGAGCTTTGATCAGAATGGTAAGATCAGCAGCTCAGGATCAAACTTGTAAGGATGGACACTTAAAGATTTCTAGATTCAGTAGTTTAAGCTCAGCATGTAGCAGGAAAACTCAGGACTCAACAGGGTAACTTGATTGCAATGAAAACTTGATAAATGCTTGGTGATCCTTCTAGTTGCATAAGTCCTCTATTTATACTTAAATATCAAATGTTCAAATTTGAATTCAGAAAGAGACGTTGTTGGATTTTTCTGAATAATCCTCTGAAATTATCTGCAACAAAATGCATGCGGTGTCCTTCGACGGTGATGATCTGTCAACCAATGAAATTTCTCCATCTTTGACGGCTCAAATCCTTGAAAGCAGATGTTTAAAATCCACCATCGATTGACCCAATGATCATATATATTGATTCTTATCCTTGAATTTCCATTAGAATAATCCTTGAATTTGATCTTTAAACCGGATCAAATAACTTGTACTATCTTAGTTGTACATTTGTATGTTGATCTGCTGAGATGTACATCTACTCATCTAACTCCGTGCTTTGCTAACTTTCTTGAATGGGTATTCAGTTGGCTTGTTTATCATCTGATCTTTGTTTTGTGACATCAAAGTACACCATATTTTCAGAATAACTAAGACCCTTCAGCACTTTAACTTTAGAATCTTAGACCTTCAATACAAGGTTTAAAAGGTCAGTCCAGGCCATCACAGACTTACCTGAATTCTAACCTCATAGCCTCGGCTTAATCTTCAATACTAAGTTTGAAACCTTAGCCTTCAGTCTTCTCTACTGAGTTTGAACCCTCAGCCTTCTCTAATGAGTCTGAAACCTCAGTGATGTGATCCGTGAACCGAATCAAATCCGAAAATGCCCGAGGACTTGACTGAAGACACCAATAAGTTGAGCACCGCGACCCTTAGCTAACCCGTTGCTAAAAACCTTGGTATATATGGACACCCACAAGGTTCGCTCACAACCTCGATAAGTCTGGTTTGGAATCCACCAACGTGAGAAAACCTACCAAAGCATAAAAGCTTCAAATAAAATATATCATCTCAAAATTTGTCTGTCTAATTACAATGACTCTAAATGCCTTTATAAAGGCTACAAACTCCAAGACTAATTGCTAATTTAGCAATGTGGGACAGAGTTAAATAATAAAAATAGGAAGTAAAAATCTAATAATAAATAATAACAAAAATCTAATAAAATATGCCACAGAAACGATGTAGGATAAATGATCAAATAAATAGGCTTCAAGCCAAAATGTCTCATCTTCGTTCACATCATTCCTCCTGGTTTAAAAGATTCGACCTCGAATCAAGAGGATGTCGTAAAAGAAGCAACAAGCACAAAATAGGCCGAACCAACTCATTACCAATGATATGCCGGATAATATACAAAGCGGATGAGACCATTTCAAATCAATGGCACGGTTTGAGAGTTGAACCAAGCGTCACAAATGCAACATCAATGAATTCATCGATGTGCTAAAAACTTGAGAAACACCAGAAATGTAGCAATATAACGCGAACAATTCCACGGCCGGACGATCGACAACATACTCGGAAAATGGATCAATGAAATGGCTCTCTGGATTGCCACCAAGTAAATGCACTTCAGGAACCTTTCCATTCTCCTCGGTGATTGTCTCTGCCACGATCGACTCTTGGACGACCTCCACCAATTCTACTCCAACAGCCTCCTCCAATATCTCTCTAGAATTTGGCTTAGTCTCCTCGACCAATATCATCATCGCGTGTCAACTCATCACCTAGAGTGGTAGCAATCTCTACGGTGTTCACGACATTCTTTGTTGGGATACTAACATTCACCTGGTCGTCCGTGGTGATGTCTCACGTAAACTCGCATTTTACGCTAAAAGTGAGGCGGTCATAATAGTAATGATCACTCCCGTGACAATGATCGCAATAAGCGAAGCGGCACCGTAGAAGTTTTCTTAACCACATATGTACATCCACGGTTACTTCTACCACCACGATTATCCCTACCACTGCGATTTTTCTACCACCACCATCTTCCGTTAACATGTTAAAAATTCGGCATTCATATCATCCATCATATCATCAAACGTCGTTTCATTTTCTCAAAATTTCGATCCCGCACAATTTTTGTGCCTCCGCAATTTCTGAAAATTGGCATCCATAGAAGTGTCATTTGACATTACTCAATATCGAAATTCACCAATAATTTGTGGAATTTTATTTTATTTTTTTGTCTCATGTTGGGAAAAATGTTACTTTTTTTTACAAAGGAATAAAGCTGAAAAAAAGGCTAGAATTTTTTTCCTTTTTTTTAAAGTAGTACGTTCCTGTCAAAAAAAAAAAAAAAAAAAAAAAAAAAAAAAAGGAGTAGTAGTACGTAGGCCGGAAAGAAAAAAAAACATGGAACAAGGCTGGATTTTTTTTTTTATTTTTAACTCAAACAGAATAAATAAGAGGGGAAAATTGGGGTCAAGATTTGGGGATCAAAGTTTGACGGCAAAAGAAGCAGATTGGGTCACGCAATAAGCAAGAAAAAAGAAAGCTAGGTAGTTTTGATTTTTTTATGAACAATAAAAACAAGAATCAAGAAAAGAAAATGACTTTTTTAATGATATTGAAAGGGAAATAAAATATGCAGGAATCAAGGAAAAAAAAAAAGGATATTTAGATACCGCAGTGTCTAGTTTACGATATCATTTGATGTGATCAGTGAACCCAAATCGAGATCCGAAAATGCCCGATGACTTACTTTGGAAGCACCATAAGATGAAAGATCATGACCTTAATTGCAACCCGTAGCTAAAAACGGTATATATATGAACACCGCACGGTTCACCGACAAACTCGATAAATCCGGTTTGGAATCCACCAACGTTAAAAGCCCACCAAAGCATAAAAGCTTCAAATAAAATATATCATCTCAAAATTTGTTTGTCTGATTACAATGACTCTAAATGCCTATATATCTTCTGCATTTCCAAGACTAATTGCTAATTTAGCAATGTGGGACAAAGTTCAATAATAAAAATAGAAAATAAAAATCTAATAACAAATAATAACAAAAGTCTAATAAAATATGCCTTGGAAACGATGTGGGATGAATGATAGAATAAATTGAACTCAAGCCAAAGCGTCTCATCTTGATCACATCACTTAGCCTTTAACTCAGCAACGGATCCCAAACACTCTACTGATGTCTTAAAAACCTAAGCAGGTGTATTGAGATCTTATCAGCTGACTATTACAATACTTGTTTGTTCAAACATATACAATCATCTGACTCTACTGAAATCCTATTCATTCAATCTACACATCTTTTTGCTTGCATTCTACAACAACTAGTTTGGCACTCGTCATTAGAACTAAATTATTCTAACAACTTTGCTGACAACATCAACAGCCAATAACTGGCATCTTCACCAAATGAATGTCAATGCAACTTTCATTTCATTGCTTTTCTAGTCTATGTAGATAACATCATAGCAGCTAGTCCACATCTTCAGATGATACAACAAGTTAAAGATAATTTACACAAGCTCTTTACTATCAAAGATCTTGGTAAACTGAGATGTTTTCTAGGAATTGAGGATGCCAGAACACCTGAAGGTATTTCCATTTCGGAGAGGAAGTACACATTAAACTTCTTACAAGAATTTGAAATTTTTTAGCCCAGCCTGCTAAAAGACCTATAGAATCCAAGCAGACTTTGCAGCATGGAGACTCAACTTTGCTGGATGATAACTTAGCATATAGATCAATAGGTTGAAAGCTGATTTCACTTTCACTGGACCTCACATAGCTTTTTCAGTACAATAGTTGAGCCAGTTTTTAGATACACCTACTGAGAATCATATGGGGGCATCTCACAGATTGTTGAGATACCTGAAATTCAATCATGGCAGAGGCATTTCTTCCAAGCTGAGAACGGCCTTGTTCTAAATATATTTACTGAAAATGATTGGGCTAGATGTCATGAGACCAGGAAGTCTATTTCAGGTTATAAGATGTTCTTGGGAGATGCTCCAATATCATGGAAGGTGAAAAATTAAACAACTATTGCCAGAAGATCTTCAGAATCGTAGTACAGGGCCATGGACAATGCCACCTATAAAATTCAGTGGCATGTTTATATTCTACAAGACTTGCACATACATGTTCATCTACATGCCATGCTATTTTGTGACAATGCAGTGCTATACATTTTCATCTACATGCCATATTTTTGTTTTGTGACAATGACAATGCCATATTATTTTGTGACAATGCCATGTTTTTCTTGAAAGAACTAATCACATTCAGATTGATTGTCATCTTGTTAGAGATAAAGTCAAATCCAGGCTTCTTAAACTCCTGCATATGCACACCAAGGAAGCTGATTGATGATATTCTCACCAAAGCTCTGGATGCACCAATCTTTTCTTATTTCTGAACACGCTAAGCATTTCCAAGATCTTTTAGCCAAGTTCCAATGGATAAAGAAATATTGACTACAAGAGGATGTGTAAGTTGATACATATGTCACTCTCAGCTTGATGGGGTGTTACAATATATGGATAAATGAATTTTGATACAAGAGGATGTGCTCGACTAAACAACTCAGCTTAGCAAGCAGATCAGCTGAGTATCAAGCAGCAACAGCTAAAGTATAGTAAGTTGAATGAAGCAGCGGGCACAACAGTTGTTGACTAGTGTAGTTAGGTAGTTATTCTATTGTAACTTCTTCCTAATTGATTCATGAGGTGTATGTACTACAAATACCCCATTATCAGCACAATTTCAATTCATTATTTTAAGTAATAAAATTCTACATCATATTGTATATAGAACAAGTTTTCCAAAAATTTGTCTCCTCTTTTGCTAATGAGAAGAAATGGTTTTTATAAGCTATAGAAATCGACAACCGCGTTAAATGAAAGCTCTGTGGACGCTTTATTGCTTTATGTCATATCAAAGAACCGGGTGTATTCAGATGTCAAAACACTTGATTCAAGGCTATGACAGATGCAATAGAGGAAAAGTGGGCGGATGCCATCTTCTAAAACTCAAATCTACCTCTTGAACACAAATATCTTCTACTGACGTGGATTGAATCATTTGGCGTTCACCATGCAAGTTATGCAAAACGCCATATGCAACTTGAAATCTTTCAAATCTCATCATAATGCAATAATATAAGCTTGATATTTAATCCATGGGTGATAAATGCTTGGTACATGGTCTCTACAATGTACAAAGACACAAGCATACCACGCGTAAAACTGGAAACAAAATATCTAGTGCTAAAACGAGGAAAATCTATCAAATCTATGGTAATTTACATCATTTGTAATATTGTCACGCTTGTTGAAATAGTCTCCTAAACCCAATCGGGTTGGACCAGATCCGACCAGGTCAGATCATTTATACTATTTCTTTATGATTATACATATATATATATATATATGGTTTTTCTGTTGTCATATATTTGTTCTTTTAAAGAACCAATTATGAATTGTTATATGATAACGTCCTTAGTATTAAACTGTGATAGAGAAACCATGATAGGTGATTATGGTTGATGAGATCTCTAATCACTTTAATAAGTTTGATACTTAAATGTCTCTAGGCTGATGTACTATTAAATAGGGCATTGATAGTATAAAAAGGCTAGCACATATTAGATGTCTTCGGTCTTTAAGGGCATGGATAGATCTCGTCTATCGAAGTGTAAAGACACTTGGGTATGACGGGGCGTGTATTAGAGAATGCGTGCGTTAGGTCGACCCACTTACATCATTAAGTGTCACACTATGTGACGGTTGTGTAATTATCCTTAAGACCGAGTCTTCATGGCATCACGGTGTGGATTTTCATGCTTTGACACTATTGAGGTTTCCCTGACACAGGGCGATCATGCGGTAGTGATTGGGTGTGATCTTGAAGCATCACGGAGTATACATGTTTGGTCGTCCGAAATCTTGTACCCTATCGGTAGGGGTGAATATCCGAAAGGCGCTTTATAAGGAATGTCTTACTTTCGTGAATCTTTGCAAAGTGGAAGTAAATGAGTTACTTGAGAGAGCATGATATCCAGATTATAAGATACGGTCGTTGATGCTTGACACTTTCGGCGTCTAACCGTATGTATATTATTACAGCGATAAGATTCTATTTACATGGTAACCATCTCATATGAAAGGTAGTAGTCATTGCATTTGATTCTTCCGATGATTGGGGGTCACGGTGTGTTGCTAGACGTTGTCCCGTCATCGTTAGGTATGAAGGGCATTTCGTAATTTACACTTTGTGTCTATAGCCAACATATTCGGAAGCCTATTGGGTCACACACATAAGAACATCTAGCCGGATTAAGATGTGGTTATAGTTGATAACCAAATAAGGAAAGTTTATCTCGTACTATAAAGGTTATAGTGGTAAATTAATATGGTGGTATTTATTTATTATGAATAAATATATTACAAGATATTAATTATGTTGATTAATTAAATATACATATGATGTATGTTTATGTGTCTAAAATATATATATATATATATATATATATATATATATATATATATATATATATATATATATATATATATATATATGATACACATGTATTTTGCAAATTAATTAATCATAACATTATATTAATTAAATAACTAGGCACGATCTAGAAGAATGTGTAGGATATATGTCTATAGAGATAGATATACATGATGAGACCATAATTAAATTAATTAAGAGAATTAATTCGAAATTAATTAAGTGAATTAATTTACATAAATACTTCAACAACAAAAATCAAGTCGAAATATTGTCTCCCAATATTATAACGACGGTGAAGAGCCCTTGTTCGGATCCAGTAGATGACCACCGCCGGGAGTTGACCTACATCGGGTATATTGTTGTTATTGAGATATGATGGTAAGAGATCTCACGAATATTAGGATATGACTTGACTAGAGTTTTTCGGTGATTGGCCACCATCAGGGCCGTCTGACTTTAGAGACATGGGGTTGACTAACACATAGTGATGTGTATCGTTAAAGAGTTGGCTAGTCAACAACTGAGAATTACATAGTGATGTGATTGGTAAAGACTTACCTATCTTTTTAAATTATCTTGATTGATCGACCACCGCCGGGAATCGAGGTAACTAGATTGGATCTCAGCCACTAAAGAATTTTGGAAACTTCTTGAAAGTCAATTGGGAGTAGTTGACTAGTGGGAGCAAAATCATAAATCAAAAGACCATTTTTTATTTTGAGTGTATAATTAACAACACTCTTTTATCTTTATTTTATGTTGTAGTTTTTAGCAAATTTTTATATTTAGTTTTAATTCTTGATTAGTAATACCAAATTGTGATCATACCTTTTGAGAAACGTTATCAAGTATGGTTAAGTAATTTTAATCCTTTTAAAATAAGCAATGACTTGAGCAACCCCGTTATAGTAGTTAGAGACAAGGAGACTACGTATTTGATGCAGTGCTCCAAGACTTTAATTATTAATGAAAAACGGAAGCTCATGATATGATTAAATCACTTGAAATAAGTTTCAACGAATTAATCGTATATTGGATACGATTAAGATCATTCAGTCATACGATGACAATTAATTCAAACATTAGATGGATTGGATAAGGATGACAACGTCGAACTTTGGAAAGGTTGTTTTCAAAATTGTAAGATTTAAGTAACGACTTAATTCTTTAATCATTGATTTAAGGTAAATTAAATAGTTGATGTTTTGAATATGATTCAAAAGGTTAAATAAACTATTTAATAAACTTTAAATTTTCTTTATGAAAGGAAATTAAAGACATAGCTCTTGTGATCTTTCGTAAGTCTTATGAAGACTACACTAAGAAATATTTACAAGTGCTTAAAGGATTAAAAAGAAAGGGCATGTGCTTAAATAGAGAATTTATTGAAGTTTCTATTCTAGGCAAGTGAGTTGAGATAAATCTATCTAAGTTCAAAGTCGACTCTAAGATATATGATATCTTATGAGTGTGATTAAGTTAGAAAGATTAAATACAGATATGGAAGGTCAAGCAAATGTTGTAACACTTACCATATTATGGATCTAGTAAACTGATAAGGGAACTAAATAAATGTTATTATGTTCCGATTCTTATGAAGAACATACTTTCAGTTATCGTTAGGATTTAATGGACAAATTCAATTATAAAGAATATATGTTATTCTGATAAAGTTGAAAGGTCACTGAATCTAACATACTAGATTGATGTCACTGTATAGTTCATATATGTGATGAAATCTCAACTAAATGATTATATGGCTGTTATCCTTAATATTTGGTGGCCGTTCTAGACATAGTCTCTATGGAGGGGAATCGTGTGATCGTATGTCATTTTTATGACGTCTGAACCATGTGGTTATGAATCATGTGGGTAATCCGTATCTTATCTAAAGATGACTAAAATACCTTTTTATGAAAAGGTTATAAAATCTAGAAAGTTGTCTAAAGCCTAAACATACTGATGTTTGTTGGCTCATGACAATTAATGCCACAATTTTTTTTGTTAATCTCTATGACTATTTTTAGAAATAGTCAAGTGTACTCAGTGAAGTGCATAATTCGGAAAGCCCGAAAAGTTTGGGCTAGCACGAATATGAGATTGATGAACTACTTAGGAATTAATCTACAATTGGATTGAAGTAATTAATACCTGAAGGGTGTTTCGTGTTTATCCGAAAATGAATAAGATTCCCCCTTGAAGGATACCATTTATGGATACGCAATCAGATTGTGCTTCTAAAATAGAAAGAACACTTTATATGATAAAGGTGTGACGTAAGCCATGCAAAGTATCCCTTACCAGTTTCGGGATAGTGCCCTTATACAATTCATATACTTAACCGAGTTCCAAAGAATAAAGGATGAATAAATTCCATATTAAATATGAAAGGGGATAATGTCGAATCTATCTTAACCGATGATTTGAAGTTGTCATAGGCAAATTCAGAAAGGCTTAGATCCTAGTACGACATATGCAACTTTTTGGAATATCTTAGCAAGTACGCTAGATATTATTTACTCGTCCGCGGAGCAAAAGGTGTTTGTCTCCCAACATGCTGTCTTCTAGAGGAAGTATTTCTTCCAAAAGAAACAGTGTGAGTAAATTGAGATCTCAAAAGTAGTCTGAGAACCACAAGGAGATATTCAACCATTGGAACGTGAGCAGACGCCACATAGTGATGAGGTGTAGGACACTGCTCAGTGAACATAAAAGTTCTGTAAGTCTGAGGATAACCTCAAGCCTGAAAAGGATGCTGGTATTTTCATCTTGAAGAATGAATATCTAACGACTTATGAAGGAATGTTTGAAAGGCAGTATTGAGAGATATGGCCAGGAGCCATAATATCTGAATTAGATTCCATCAGTGACAACCAGGTTGTGAACCTAGTCTGTCTTACCTAGAGGGAATGTCCTTGAAAGGGTGACGTGGATAGTAATATGATTACCATAAGGCTATAGTGACGGCTGAAGAATACGGGGTGTAAACCTTGTAATTATCTTTATGCTGCCAGTTGAGCCCAGTTCTATTCAGACTATGCTTGTTATAATTTCGTATCATGGCTATATGATAGTTTTGAAGACGTTGGGCAAGCAACTTGATGTCCATAGACGATAACAAGATTTGTGAGCCCACGAGATCCATTTATGGACTCAAACAAGTTTCTCTAGACAATTTCTTTGTTTGATAATCAAAGGAGTTTGATTTTGTCAAAAGAAGGATATGCCCAATGTGCAAGAGGGATAGTGGGAGTGTGCTACGATTTTTGAGTAAGATATTGGATAGCTCTCTCAGGAATTATCACCCCATGTCACAGTCAATTAATGTTTGGTAGTTCAAGGTCATTACGAAAGCACTTGGATTAGCAGTTCTTATTTTAGAAATAAGAATCTATAGTGATAGATTTATCTGCAGTTGGTTTATAGTTTACCTGTATAGACGTGATGCTAAAAGAGTTTAGCATAGATCGCGACAGGGGATATTGCTAGCCGGTGTTCTCAAGATCAATCTATGTTAGGACATTAATCCTAAAGATGAGGTGAAAGATGATGCTTATGTTACGAAATCTATGAGGGAACGCAGCGGAATTCAAAATTTATTTCCTTTTAACCAGGATCGACTTCGTTTATGCAATAAACAAATAAGCTTGTAGACGGTGGTTACCTTGCTTGATCTAAAAGATCGACGCTTTGACCGTCTAAGAAGAGTAGTGATGCACGGAGCCGCCCAAGCGTTCGGCCTCTACCGGTGATCCACACGAACAGCCAACCGGAATCCACCATTTCATTGCTATGAAAAAATCCGCCGCCGGACCGGCCTTTTCTCTCTCTTCAAACTCTCTCTAAGTTGCTCTCTATTTTTCACAAGAACTATTAGCTCTTGAAATTGTGTTGTACAAAAGAGCTATCCAACCCTTGCTTATAAAGAGTGTTGGGCACCCCTCATGTCTCCCAATCTGATTGGGATTAGCTTCCTAGTAGATTGAGGAGAAATAAAACATTTTCCTAATAAAATAAGAAAAATACCTTTGATTGATTTATCTCATTAATATTCAATATCTTATATTAAATATTTTTCCTAAGATAAATATTGACAATATCTTATATTGAACATATCTTTATCTTATTACCATAAATCTATTTTTCCAAAATCAATTAATATCCAATATTAACATTATGGTAATCTTATTAATTAAATTGCACAATTCAAATGTATCCTAAACACTTTAAAAATGGCGCCCCTTTCCCCAACTAATTTGGGAATTGAGATTTTCTTTAATTAATATAATAATATGATTAATTAATTCACAATATACATGTATATCATATATATATATATATATATATATATATATATATATATATATATATATATATATATATATATATATATATATATATATATTTTCAAAATATATGTATCTATATAAATATTCAATTAATCAACACAATTAATATCTTGTATTATATTTATTCATAATAAATGAATACCACCATATTAATTTACCACTATAACCTTTATATTCTTGAGATAAACTTTCCTTATTTGGTTATCACTTTAATCCTGCTAGATGTTCTTATGTCTGTGACCCGATAAGCTTCCGAATATGTTGTCCGTAGAGACAAGGTGCAAATTATGAAAATGCCCATCATACATAACGATCACGGGATAGCGTCTAGCAACACACCATGACCCCAATCATCGGAAGAGTCAAATGCAATGACTACTAACTTTCATGTGAAACAGTTACCGTGTAAATACAATCATATCGCTGTAATAATATCCATATGGTCGTTCATCGAGTGTCAAACATGAATGACCGTATCTTATAATCTGGATATCATGCTCTCTCGAAGTAACTCATTTACTTCCACTTTGCAAAGATTCACGAGAGTAAGACATTCCTTATAAGAAGGCCCTTTCGGATATTCACCCCTATTGATAGGGTACGCGATTCCCAGACGACCAAACATGTATACTTTGCATGCTTCAGTATCACACCCAATCACTACCGCAAGATCGCCCCATTGCTAGGGGAAACCTGAATAGTGTCAAAGTATGGCAATCCACACCATGATGCCATGTAGACTCCTATCCTAAGGATAATTACACAACCGTGTGACACTTAACATTGTAAGTGGGTCAGTCTAACGTACGCATTCTCTAATACACTTCCACGTACAGTCCAAGTGTCTCTACACTTTGATAGACGAGATCTATCCCTGCCCTTAAAGACAGATGACATCTAATACGTGCTAGCTTGTTTATACTATCAATGCCATGTTTAATAGTACATCAGCCTAGAGATATTTAAGTATCAAACTTATTAAAGTGATTAGAGATCTCATCAACCATAATTGCCTATCATGGTTTCTCTATCACAGATTAATACTAAAGACGTTATCATATAACAATTCATAATTGGTTCTTTAAAAGAACAAATTTATGACAATAGAAAAGCCATTTAATATATGCATAAACATAAAGAAATGGTAGAAATGATTCGACCCGGTCAGATCCGGTCCAACCCGATTGGGTTTAGGACACCATTTCAACAATCTCCCATTTGGCCTAAAACCAATCACTCGTACACACAAGACCAAGTTGAAACACAAGAATCTCATGCAATACTCGCAACTAGCCTTAGCCATAAACAGATCGCTATCCGTGGGGACTCAGACTATCTTCATATCAAGCTCCAAATGACCAAGTCAAAGGAACCGTCTCAACACACACATGAATTGATAACGCTCTAAATGGTACCAATAATTATACCCATATTCACCCCGAATTCTGCTCAAGAGAGGATAGATAGGCTCATTATTGCTTGGAATATGTGTTAAATGCTATGTGAGTGTTTCCAGGATCATGATTCTGCATTCATGCTATTTTCCCGATGTTTTGGTACTGTTTTGTCTCGTTTCACGTGTTTTATAGGATGTAGCGAAATTGGAGCATTGGAGAATGGATATGAACCAAAAGGAATGCATTGGGCTGAGTGATTGAAGTCCAAGAAGAAGTCTGCTGAAGAAAAAGAAGAATAGAAGGTCCGGTAACCTGAGGGTTAGGCCCGGTAAACCGGTGACTTATTCAACACGAAATTCATTGTTTCGTATTGTCTAAGTCGGTTAGGGTTTTAGAGAGTCTTAAGTCGGCTATTGTATCTATATAAAGCCGCATATACTGAAATCTTACATAGAACTTATATACGATTCATTAGTATTACAAATACATTATATATTTTGATGAAATAAAGTTTTCTTTAGCATTGGAGAGTTGCTTTTGGTTTCCTCCATTCATCCATCATCTCTAGCTTGGGTAGATCGAGCTAGATCTCCATTGTTGAAGGTATGAAGCTTTGAACATTCCATTATTGTCTTCAATATGGTAGATCTATTCGTATTTAAGTGTTTTAGTTAATCTGCATGTTTAACAACCCCATAATTTACTTATTTTAATCGTATTGAGCAATGTAGATCCAGATATTAGGATAAGCCGCCCTGGTAACCCGGCGGTCTATACCGGTTTACCGAGGTATATTTTAGAAAACCTAAACTGGGATTCACTACATCTACGTTGATCGGCTGTAATAATTAAAATGAGTAATAGGTCTGGCCAATCTAATATTCGTAATTCGTAAATTAACATGAAGGACCGCAAGTGAAGTGTTAATTAGGACATAGTCTTGATGGACCCTTGGAACGTGTTGTTCAAAGGTCGATACCGTCTGACGGGTTAGCGGTATGAGGTAACGCTCAATATCGGCAGTTCTAGTTCTTTATACGTATGGGCTATTACGGACCAATTAAGGAGGGTAGCTTACGTATAGATTGTCTACTGCCATTGACGGAGTAGATAGGAGTAGGAATTGCACCCGTAGCTGATAAATATGATAACAATCATCAAACGCTCACGATTAATCTAAGGAAATTATGTGGGGAAGTAAACATAACGATTAACTAATCCAAGTTAGTAGATCGGTGAGGAGAGGGAGAGGTATACCATGTTTGTTTTCTTTTATGTTATTGTTGGTCAATGACCGCCTTTATGTTGCTACTTAATTAGGTTAGAATCGTTTATACTTATGAGTTGCATTGTCTCTGTGAGATCGACCTTGACTCGCATTTACTATACTGCGATGTACCTAGTATTCTTGGTAGTAATATCGACGTTAGTGACTTACACGCGATCATGAATCTCCGACGAGACCCTGGTCCTTGCTTCAAGCAATGAATCCACTTACTATATCAACTATATAGAAACGGTGGATGAACCGTACAAGGTTCAGGAATTAACCTTCTTAGATCCATGTACTGCTTCCACTGCGCCTCTAAGGCACTACTGTGTTTTGGATAAGTTGTAGAATTTACAGTGACCTATAGCCAAGAACATTTTCAGCTCACTGTATCACTTAATCAAAGTGACTGCAAACCCTGACTGTAGCTCCCACTAGCCTTCATAAGACTCAGGATGTGTATCTGTATATCTACGTTTATTTAATTCCAAGTTTCAATAAACTATGAACTCTTCCTTAACTTGTTTAAGGATATCCTCGACATTCACCAGATTTACTTTCATACTTGCTCATGATGGCTCATGGACTATGAACATCTGGCATTACTTTTATGATGGTTCCTATCGCGGTAGCAAAGGAAACCTTCTATAAATGTCATCTTTCACCTTATTTTTAGGACAAACGTCCTAACATAGGTAGATCATGAGAACACCGGCTAGCAGTATCTCCTGTCGCGATCTATGCTAAACTCATTTAGCATCACATCTATATAGATAATTGTTAGATATAGTGTGCCCGAAATACAATTGTTGCTTGTCCTTACGGGCAAGTGGGAGATTGTTGGAAGTAAAGCCCGAAAGACAATTTATGTAATTGTTTTTAGAATTAATAAATGACAGATTTATTCTCATCTTATTATTTGCTTCATGCTTATATGTAATACACTGCTGAAAACCCCAAGTCATATCATATGTAGCCATATAACATAGTGTGTGTCACACATGAGGATTAAGTTTATGGTGATACACTTGAAATGGTAGTCCATGGTGAAGTTAATCAAAGTATGGGGTCTATTGATTAAACCACCATTAATGCGCCCAGAACACTTTATGGTGTGACCGTCTTATCCGGACCGCCAACATTGGTTGTCTATGTGGGGCATTTGTATATGATGTAGTCATATAGGACTAGACCGATTTAATCTACGTTTCTCATATAATTCCGTGACTGAGAAATTTTATTAAATCACAAGATGATCATATATGGATTAACCTTATCCTGAAGTGATTACAAACTCCTGCTTGTTTCAGGATGGGGTTTGATGTGTTCGTTAAGGATCGCTAAGAGGCGCGGTCCGAATCACTTTCACGTTGGCACTATTCTGGAATGAGTGAGAAGTGTGTGTCTCACAGATATGGAATACATTATTTCCTGCGGGATGTAGAAAGACAATCCCCTTATTTGTGGATCCTAGAAACTGATCGATCGGCCGAGTTCGTATTGGTTATGAACTAATTGATCACTAGTGGGTTGATGGTAAATAAGGATAAGATGTAGTGTGGAAGGTTTACGGAAATAATCCCGCTTCAAGTACGGATAGTCTATGAGGTTAGTTCAGATGTAATGATTATATCAATGGACACTTATTGAGTCGACACTTTGAGAATAAGTTATATCTATAATCGATAGAGTTCGGCTTTGATTTATGGTATGCGTAATTCCGAATTAATGAATTAAGTAGAAATATTACGCTTTGATGAATATTTTATTCAATTTATTGTAGCTACTGGTTATAGGTCCATGGTCCCGGGTTAGCTCCTAACACGCGAGTGTTTTCTCGTTTTATGGAACCTCGAGATTAAATTAAATAGTTGGTCTATTTAATGAATATGCAATATTATTTATTTGGTAAATAATATGTAAAATAGAAAAGACATTTTGTATTAAAATGACTAAAGAATGGCGCCACATTTGAGATAATTAGGAGAAGAAAATTTCCTCGATTATGTCACATGTGTAATTAATTATATATTTGTTGGATAATTAATGGAAAATTAAGAGATTGATTTTTTGGGAATTATCTCTTATTTTTGTAGCAAAAATATCTTTTCCTTATGGGAATAGGTTTTTGTGGTGTGAAAATGATAACTCTCTTGACTAGTTATTTTCCTATATAAAGAGAGTTCCTCCTAGCACAATAATACAAAAAAAAATGCACCACAGCCAAAATAAAAAGAAGAAAAATTAGTGTCGTGCCTTAGTCATTAGAAGAAGAAAAACATGATATGTGAGCCCACGAGATCCATTTATGGACTCAAACCAGATTTATCCATTTATCTTTTCCTTAAGGGTTTTTCTTGTGCATATTTGAGGAGGTTCTATGGCGAGGATCGACGTCCACCAGTCGTCGCTAGGAGATACAATCCGGAAGATTGTGGCTTCTCCCTTGGTCGATTTTATCATCTCTCTCCGATAAGGTAAATCTTCAACATTCTCGTAGGATTAATTAGTTGTGTCTCATATCGTAAATCGCATAAGCTTCCGCTGTGCAAAGATCGAGTGTCTCGATCGGTGCTATTACTTCTAGCAGTAAACTATAAACTAACATCAGTTAAGTCCATCACTATAGATTCTTACTTCTAAAAATAAGAACTGCTAATCCTAGTGCTTTCGTAAAGACATTGAACTACTAAACATTAATTGACTGTGACATGGGGTGATGATTCCCGAGAGAGATATCCAATACCTTACTCAAAAAATCGTAACACACTCCCACTATCCATCTTGCACATTGGGCATATCCCTTCTTTTGACTAAGTCAAACTCCTTTGATTATCAAACAAAGAAATCGTCTAGAGAAACTTGTTTGAGTCCATAAATGGATCTCGTGGGCTCACATATCATGTTATCATCAATGAACATCGGGTTGTTTGCCCAACGTCATCAACACTATCATATAGCCATGATACAAAGTTATAATAAGCATAGTCTAAATAGAATCGAATCGACTCACCGGCAAAGATAAAGATAATTACAAGGTTTACACCCATGCACGCTTGGCCGTCACTATAGCCTTATGGTAATCATATTACTATCCATGTCGGTCTTTCAGAACATTCCTCTAGGTTAGGCAGGACTAGGTTCACAACCTGGTTGTCACCGATGGGATCTAATTCGGATATTATGGCTCTGGACATATCTCTCAATCTTGCCTTTCAAACATTCCTTCATAAGTTGTGAGAAATTCATTCTTCAAGATGAAAATACCAAAGACCTTTTTAAGGCTTGAGGTTATCCACGCACTTACTGAAACTTTTGTGTGCACTGAGCGTGTTTTTACACCTCATCGCTATACGGCGCCTGCTTCATGTTCCATTGGTCGAATATATCTTTGCGCTTCTCAAACTCTTTTGAGATCTAATTTACTCCCACTATTTCTTTTGGAAGAAACACTTCCTCAAGAAGACAAAGATGTTTGGAGACAAACACATTTTGCTCTCGTGGTCAAGTAAACATTATCTAGCGTGCTTGCTAAGGTATTCCACAAAGTTACATACGCCGTACTAGGCTCCAAGCCTTTCTAACTTTGCCTATGACAACTTCAAATCATCGGTTAAGATAAATTCGACATTATCCTCTTCCATATCTAATATGGAATTTATTCAACGTTTATTCTTTGGAACTCGGTTAAGTATATGCATCGTATAAGGGCACTATCCCGAAACACGGGTAAGGGATACTTTGCGTGGCTTATGTCACACCTTTAATCATATAAAGTGTAGTTCCATTTTAGAAGCACAATCTGATTGCGTATCCAAAAATGGTATCCTTCAAGGGGAAATCTTATTCCTTTTCAGACATTTTCTGAAACACCCTTCAGATATTAATTACTTCAATCCAATTGGAGATTAATTCCTAGGTAGCTTATCAATCTCATATTCGTACTAGCTTGAACTTTTCGGGCTTTCCAAGTTGCTGCACTTCACTGAGTACACTTGACTATTTTTAAAATAGTCCAAGAGAGAGATAAACAACTATTTATGGTATAAATTGTCATAAGCCGACAAACATCAATATGTTGACAATTTTCTAGATTTTATAACCATTTTCATAAAAGGGTATTTTAGTCCTCTTTGGATAAGATACGTATAACCCACATGATTTATAATCATATGGTTCAGCATCATCAGAATGACGTTTAATTACACGCTTCTCTTCCAGAGAGACTATGTCTAGAACAACCACAAATATCAAGGATAACAGCCATACTAATATTTGGTTGAGATTTCATCACCTATATCAGCTATCTAGTGACACCAATCTAGTATGCTAGATTTAGTGACCCTTCAACTTTATCGGAATAACATTTATTCCTTACAACCGAATATGTCTACTAAATCCTAACAATTAACAGAGAATCATGTTCTTCATAAGAACCGGAACATAATAACGTTTATTTAGTTCACTTATCAGTCTACTAGATTCATAATACAATGCCAATAATGTCGCAACGTTTGCTTCACTTTTCGAATCTTAATGCATTCCGTATTTAATCTTTCTAATTTAAACATACTCATAAGATGTCATATATCTAAGAGTTGACTTGAACTTAGATAGATTTATCTCAGCTCACATGCCTAAAATAGAGACTTCGATAAGATCTCTTATTTTAAGCACATGCCCTAACTTCCTTTTAATCCTTTAAGAACTTGTAAATATTTTTTAGTGTAGTCTTCATAAGACTTAGGAAAGATCAAAAGAGCTATGTCTTTAATTTCCTTTCATAAAGAAAATCTTAAGTTTATTAAATAGTTTATTTAACCTTTTGAATCGTATTCACAACATTGACTATTTAATTAACCTTTAAGCAATCATAGAATTAAGTCGATACTTAAATCTTACAATTTTGAAAACAACTTTTCCAAAATTCGATGTGGTCATTCTTATCGAGCGTTTGAATTAATTGTCATTGTATGACAGAATGATCATCTTGGATCGTATCCAATATATGATTATTTCGTTGAAACTTATTTCAAATGATTTAATCATATCATGAGCTTCCGCTTTCATTAATAATTAAAGTCTTTGAGTACTCCATCAAATATGTAGTCTCCTTGTCTCTAACTACTATAACGGGATTGCTCGTGTCATTGCTTATTTTAAAAGGATTAAAATTACTTAACCATACTTGAGAACTTTTCTCAAAAGGTAACGGTCATAATTTGGTTTTACTAATCGAGAATTAAAAACATAAATATAAAAGTTTGCTAAAACTATAACATAAAATAAAGATAAAAGATTGTTATTGTTTATACACGCAAAATCGAAAATGGTCTTCGGTTTATGATTTTGCTCCCACTAGCCAACTACTCCCAATTGACTTTCAAGAATTTTTTTTCAAAAATTCTTTAGTGGCCAAAATCCCATCTAGTTACCCCAATCCCGACAAGGGCCGATCAACCGGAATAATTCGAAAGGTAGGTAACACTTTACCAATCACATCTCTGTGTGACTCTTGGTGGTTGACTAGTCAACTCTTTAACAATTCACATCTTATGTGATAGTCAACCCCTTTGTCTCTAAAAACAGACGGTCCTGACGAGGGCCAATCACCGTAAGATTCTTAGTCGAATTGTAACCCAAATATTCATGAGATCTCATAACGATCATATCTCGATAACGACAATATACCCGAGGTAGGTCAACTCCCGACGAGGGCCGATCAGTTAGATCCGAATAAGGGCTCCTCACCATCATTATAATAATGGGAGACAAATATAACTTGATTTTTTTTGTGGGAGTAATTTTAAATTAATTCACTTAATTAATTTCGAATTAATATATTACGGTCTCATCAAGTATATCTATCTCTATAGACATACATCCTACACATTCATTTAGATCATGCCTAGTTATGCATTTATCGTATCATATAAAAAAATACAAGTACAAAATAAATAAATGCGTAAAGTAACCGGTATGATCATGGAATTTCCTAGGTGCGGTTTCGAATACAAACTGACGAAACCGCGGGTCACAATCTAAAGGTAGCTGCAACCGCCAATAGGATCTTTAATACTCAATTCTCCAATGGGATCTTTATTTTCTTCTTTCTTTGGTCTTCATCTTCTGCTCCATTCTTGTTACTTAAATTTTATCTAATAAAATAAATACACCCGCCGCACACAGGGGAGGATCTAACGGGAATGAGATAATGCTTGAAAATAAACTATGTCACGCTCTTCATAACGGCTCAGGACAATTCTAAAACCAACAGAAAAATTAAATCATTCACATCTATCCTATTAGTTAAGTCCATGATCAATCGGGGTCCATATAATCATATTTTATATACACAATATCTAATCCATACAATTATATATTATGAAAAAGATCAAATTAAAATTTAACTACTTATGCATCTTATTTTATCACATCAAATAATGTAACTTTTAATTAATTAAATGATATAATCGAAAATAAAATTAACATTTAATTTTAAATCGATTCTAATTTTGATTTTATTAATTTTGAACTAGTTAAAATAAAAAAGGTATTTTTTGTTTCCTTTCCTTTTGGTTCTTAACCAAAAGAGATGCCTTTGGTTTCCTTAACCAAAAGTCATCTTTCCAAACCATATTTGGTTGATGTCTGGCCACTTTTCAAAATTAAAATTTTGAAAGTGACTTAGGCCTAGGCCGTTTCCCAAATCAAATATTTGAAAATGGCCTAGGCCTATTCCAAACAAAATTTGGAAATACCAGTATTTTGGTTAATATACCACATTGTATCCCAATGGCCCAAACTATTTGAACCATTGTTTAGCCACACGACACAACTAAACAAAGGAAATATCAATGCACTATAAAATATCACAAAACAAAAACGACGCCGATCTCCCCTGTTGCATTGGCCGGCCGACGCCGAAGCCCAAGGCACCCGGTGCCGCTGTGGAGGGTCAGCCGCTTGGCCGAGCCCCAATCAACGTATTATATATACATATATATATATATATATATATATACATATATATATATATATATACATATATATATACATAGACTAGAAAAATGGACCATGCTCTGCATGGTGCGTGCCCTCGAGCTGATTTTTTGTTACGATGTTATTTAGCTGCATTTCGTTTTTTTTTTTGTTTTTTATTTTAATGAGTTTGTTGGTTTGCTGTTGATAATTTTCTTAGGAACATGAAATTTTTTTTTTTTTTTTGTTACACTTTCACGTAAATTTTTCGGTTACAAAATGTTGGCATTACAAACTGACAATGCCGAGTTCATAGCAAAATGTTTCATTATTTTTTAGGGTGTAACCATGATCACTTGTTTTTATTCTTGATCACAAAATGATTTCGTAGCAAAAGTTGATTTGGTGTTTAGTGACTTCCAAATAGTTGAAATTGCCTTCACTCTCATTGACCTTCATCTTTTCAATGGGTGATTGGCGCTCCATCTCTTCTTGAGGACTTGATCTCAAGGCGTCCATTTCTCGAATGTAGCTCAAAGATTTTTCTCTCTATTGAGGTCGGGATGTGCTTTTGCATTGTGGGCAGCCAAAGTTCTCGGCTCGTAACCGATGAGGAAAAAAGTGCATATACGTTTAGTAATAATTTTTAAATGTATTGTTAACTTTTTAGGGTCGAGTGATTGATGTCTCTTTGCATAATTAATTTCTATTACCTGTTGCTTCAAAGATGTTCTGTTGGCTTTGTATCATGCAATGTGGTCCCGATTTTCTTGATGCACTGAGCTTGAAGTGTAATCTCTTTGGATTGTGTATTTAGTAGCATTGTCGGTTGTGTCCTGCGTTGTGCCCGTAATTGGACGTGGAATTCAAGGTCCTCGTAATGTTTGTTGGTCTCTTTCAGTAACACATGCATATCCTTTGTGGAATTTTTTTTTTTAGAGCCTTGGCATATTGTGTATATGTTATTTAATTTGGAAATATGTGATGCGTACCTCTGTGTTAAGTGCTGCTAGTTCTGTTTTTGTTTCCTTGAGCAGTTCCTCAGCGACTTTGTCGAACATTGTCACTCTAATGGAATCTGATTCATCAGTTATAGTAGCATTTAGCTTGCACCTGTGGATCAAGGCAAGAATGCATCAAGTTGGTTAATAGGGATTTGATGTGTATTGTTAAGGTTGCGTGTGTGTTACCTTAATTCCGCAATTCGGTTTCCGCAGCAGTTGAAGCAGTAATATGTTTCCCCAGGATCAGCTGTGATCAAGTACAGGCATTTGGGGCAAGCACTGTATGTAAGTTGTTGGTGCGTCCTATCAACTGTCAGGCGTATCTTCACCCATGGATTCTGTTTTTTATTCGAGGAAAGGTGTCAGGCTGCATAGTTCTTTTTACTGAAGCTATACTCAATGTATATCGTTTTTGAAAGACTCGAAGAATGGAATGGCTATTTTACCTTTCTGTTGGGATTATCTCAGCAAGACGGACAATCATTTCATTTGTGGAGTAAGCTAGCAGGCTCTGAAACGTTTCACGGGTTGGAGTTCGTTATGTATTCTTGATTACAATCATGTGGTCACTAACCCTGCATTTTAATGGGATAAGCTTGAGTTCCAGATAAATTTTTTTGGTTTTATTTCATCATTTTGGCTAAACAGGAGCTGTATTAATCTATAGTTTGTAATGTAGCTAGCAAATGTATATAAACAGGGATGGTCACATACCACTTTTTGAACTCAGATACCTGGGCAATATCAGGGTTAATTGCTATCATGGTTGCTGGAGTAGTTGCTAGGTCAAGACCTATTTTTTTGGATCAACAAGGATTTAAGTGAATCAGTGATAAGATTTTGATGTGACTGTAAAATGTATAGCGCTTTCTTATGAATACCGTGAACGTGGACGCTTATCAAACCTCTAGCCAAGATAACAGGTTTTCATTTTTCATCTCTAACAGCTTGTGCTCCTTGACGCTTGACAAAGTTTTCCTGAGGTAAGAGTGATGGGACGTAATCTGTTGTTCAGGTGTTAGAATTTAAAAAATACTTCCATACAGAGAAATCATCAATCTGCTTTTGGTTCTTACTCTTGTTGCAGTATGGTGCATTCCTAGAGTTGTAAAGTCCTTCCATATTTGGTTTTCTCCTAGGGGTTTTACATCAAGGAGGACGGCAAACAAATCTGCAGATAAACTAATTTGTTTTAGATGTTATTTTGGTCAGAAAAATAAAAGAAATGAGTTTTTGTTATGAGTTTTGTTTTCTATACCAACTCTCTTGTGCTGCTCCTATGGTGTTAAGCATTTCAGCAAATTGATGTAAGGGATCTTTGGGTAGGGATCCTCTCCTCTTCGGTAGTCACTTGTTTTATGAATGTTGGTCTACCTATGTTCCACTCAGATTTTCATTCCCGACGCTTTTTTAGAACTGTCTTCTATGGGGCTCACACTTGCCCTCGCGATGTAGTGACGTGTTGAACAAATGAGATGGTGTCCTTATACACATCTATCAAACCATCCCACAAGACACCTTGCACTTTGTTCCCTCGCAAAGATGAAGGAAAAAGCCTGTAATAAGACTATGTTGTTAAACACTCCATTTGCATCGATTTTTAGGCAAGCCAAACATTAATTTAAAATGGTGTTGAATTGCAAATGTGGGCTGTAGTGGGGGGATAAGTGCAGGTATCATTGTTGTAAGATAATTGATAAAGGACCACTTGTTTAATCTGAATTTAATGTGGACAAAAATATAAATAAGCCTCGCACATTTCGATGTGAATTTAATGAGATTAAATAAGTTGTTTCATGTTGGAAGTCACAAGGTCAAAGGCACAGTGTCAAATGAGAACAGTAGGAATAAATGCACAAACCTAACTAATATTGGGAGGTGGAAACATTGATGGCTGCAACATTAAATATACAGTTTAGGACTAAAATAGTAAATAAGACAGTGTATATCTCCATTCCAAAATGGGAAGAAGTCTATAAAAAGGCACAACAGCGAATCACACCCTTCATATCATACGGAAAATAGTATACAACCAGGTTACTACTCTAGCAGCTGCACATTCTAGAAAAAAGAATGGATTTCCAGGCTGCATATCCAACACTGTTGTATGAGGTCGCAGAGAATGAGTATGAAGCATATGTGCCCCCTATACCAGCCAAGGAGGATGATTCTTCGATAAGGCAAGAAGAAGTTGCAAAAGTTGGTTCCTACCCAGACCATGCAGTGAAAAGCATTGCAAGGCAAAGGGATCGAATCGAAACGAGCTTGCACAACTCTAGGGAAGAACTTAAAAAACAAAGAATCTATGGTAAGGAGCAAGAGAGCCTTGCAGAGATGTGGAAGGAGAAATACGTGCATAGCGGATGCAGCCTTCAGCAAAGGCAAAGCAAAGAACCATGGGAATTGAAGGAAATGCAGATACTGAGAGTATCAGATTCAAATGGACAACCTCAGAACGGGACTATGGATTAAACCGTAAAGCAAAGAGAAAGTGTACCGCTTAATTGAGAGTGAAAGTTAAAGTAGAAGTGTTGAATGAATGTGTAACCAGCGTAATGTAATAATAGCTAAGCTATAGCAGCATGAGAGTCACAAAAGGTATAGAGCTTAACACAAGCTCTGGGATGCTAAATAAAAATCTAATTTGGCGTAAATTTTCTCGTAAAACAAAACAATATTCCAACACATATGATTGTTCATATGTCCGAGCACAATGAAACTTAGCATTAAATTAATGTTTGGCCTGCAAACACATATTGTTGTTCTTATATGCAAACACAATCAAACCTAGCATTAAAGTGCCTTGAAGCACCGTAAAGGCATGATAACTTACCTATGTTAAATCAGATTTTGTTATGTGAAATAAATATCAACCATATTTTTATCCAGAACACAACACATAGCAAATTGCTAATGTGGCTTTAACATGAGCGCTTGAAGTTATATATAACTTATTAATGGTGAACTTATTTCGAATGTAGCCACAAAAATGGAATTAAACGTAATGACCTTTAGTTTTCGCATGGCCATGATCGTAAAATAGATTATATAAAGAGCACATTTGAATTTAGATGTCTAATGTAAACCATCTCTCTCTTCAGTATGTAGGAAAGCAAAGACTTAGATAACCGTATGATTAATCACATCTAGAAAGGGCAAGGAATATTGGAATTTGGTGCTACATGTGTACCTGTGTGAGCAAGAACCAATTTTTGTAGACGTTTGCTTGGTTTTGGGTTCATGATGTTCCTTTCTCAAAGATAAGTACTTTTCACTTCCAAACCGTGTCTCGGGTGTGAATATCTGGAATGAGAAGTTCTGGAGCCATTTCCTATAGGATGACATCAGTATGAGTGTATTAGTTCATTGCATATATTTAAATGTTTACCGTAATGTTAATATTGAACAAATGTGGAGAGATGCTTTGAATATACCACAAGTGTAGCCAAATAAAAAAAAATACAGAAGCATCTAAAAGCACACATAGCTTTCCGTGAAAATCGGTGAGAAGAGACAAATGCGGATTTGTTTACTACGAAGGAATACAAAAATTAATATAAAGCCAGTCATACCGTTATCTTGTGATTATTTCTTGGAAGACAATGTTAATTGTCTTGTTTGTAGTCATGAGCCTCATCCATGTCTCGTGGGACTATAAGTACCTTTACGAACTTGATTTTCTAGCTCGACAAAGGCGACATAAAAGTCATCCATGTGAGAAGACTGGTCTCTAAGGTATACACCAACACGATCAAGTGTTTGTCCTTGAGCTTTGTTGATCGTCATTGCAAAGGACAGCCTCAACAGAAATCGGTATCTCTTGAACGGGATGCCGATTTCCGCTTCTTCATTTGAGGCTTCGAGAGGTATTCCGTAAAATGGTCTCTTCCCGGAGTTTGGTCCATCGGCTATCTTAGCGACAATCGTATAAGACTTCAATTCCTTACACACCAACTGGTTCCATTGCATAATCCAAAGAAGGGTTCATGTTTCTCAAGAGCATAAGTGGGCTATTCACCTTTAATTCTAGCCTATGCGGTGGCAGACTGCTTGGGTTTAGTGTGTTCAGAAAATCTTGATAGTCGCCTTGCTGTTGTTGGTCTATAGCAACATCCGTGCTATAATACGTAGTAAGTTCTCCAGGTAACTTCCGTAGCATGTTTGAATTGATATCATCTACACACTTGTTTGTGGGCGCTAGTAGCCCCCTACCTACAATCAACGCAGGATCATCTTTAAAAATTGATATGTCTGGGTACACAAAGTGGATAAGACTTTGAAGTGAATCCTCAATGCTGGTATACGGAATAACCATATTGGGGGGCAGTTTCACGTAGCCA
Organism: Gentiana macrophylla; assembly: GCA_026214975.1. Classification (NCBI taxonomy): domain Eukaryota; kingdom Viridiplantae; phylum Streptophyta; class Magnoliopsida; order Gentianales; family Gentianaceae; genus Gentiana; species Gentiana macrophylla. The sequence continues at coordinate 13,471 of JAOBSW010000228.1, read as the reverse complement.
TCGTCGTCCTCGGGCTCTATTCCATTGCCTATTCGTAGCAGATATTCAGTGAATTCAGGGTCATGTAGAGCACGCATGTCTTCACTAAGCTCTATTCTTCTGAATGAATTCCAGAGTGGGGAACTGATGAGGCAAGAGTCAATCTGTTGATGCCTTGTGGAGTTTGTCACAACAGGTAATACCTGTCAGAAATTGCCACCGAAGACCACAACCTTATTTCCAAATGGTATGTCAACATCAGTTATGTCTTTGAGCATTTCAGAGAATGCCTCCATGCACTTTCGGTGTGCCATTGGGGCCTCATCCCATATGATCACCTTGCCTCCCAGAGCAGCCTTTGCCAATGCATTGTTTACTTACGCTTGCTATCCGATTCTCATCGGAATGGAGTGGAAGTTTGAATCGTGAGTGCGCCGCTCTTCCACCAGGAAGAATGGAAGTCGCTATTCCGTAAGTAGCAATGGGCAATCGCCACATGGTTCAAGATCTGAGGATGCAAGAATAGTTCAGATAAAAATGTTTTTCCTGCTCCACCAGGCCCGTCGCTGAAGAAAAAAATGTCTTCGCTTGCAAGAGCTTTCTCCATAATTGCATCGTAGGCTTGCCATTGTTGGTTGTTTAGATTAGCAACATTTTCAAGGTCACCTCGTATGTGTATGTTCCTCTCATGTCAGAATCTTTCGATGCATCGATGTTTATATATACCATCTCACACCGTCCCAAATCATACTGGAAATTTTTTTGCCCATATCATCTAAAGGTAGTAGAGTATGTCGATAGTGCTCTTCTACAAGCATTCGATTCATCACGCAACTTCCCACATGCCTCTCATATAGTCTTCGCACATATACTGTAGTACTTATCCCATAAGTCTTTTGGTTGAGCAGTGAACAATGAACCAATATAGAAGCAAAAGACTACGCAATGCCTTGGCATTTGGTAGAGACCACTTCATCCAAACATCGGTACAAATCTAAATATGTTGCAAGTAGACCGTGCTGAAGTGCAGCCTGTCGGAAGGTTGGATACACACAACCTTCAACTGAAAGTAGGTCGTCGAAGGATTGTGGACCGTGCATGTGATTCAGCAGTAAACGCAAGTAGTATCTTTCTCCTTCAGACGGTGGCACGGTGTTGATACGGCCGACAACTTTCCCTCATTTTCTTTCACTCCAGAATCTCTTTCCGCTATCCCATACGAAATATTTTGGGAAGCCTTTGTACAGGCAGTTCAAGGATCGAGCTTTCATATTGTTTTTATTCATGTGAAAAAACTGAGTCAGCATTGTCTTCGAAAGAAAGCTATTAGACACAACATCTGAGAGGTTTGCATCAACAGAGAATGACACACTATAGTTGTTTGGCAAGTGGATCTGCAAACCTATCACAGAAGGATGTATTTCAAACAGCGGGAAAGAAAACAAGCGCCATGCAGCCTCCGGTGGAGATACCCACCTTCCCTTTTGATATTCATGGATCTCATCCTCTATAGAGGAAGTAGAAATCTGGAACGCTATCTTGTCTGGCCCTTTGTAGATATACTTGTATAAGTATTTCACCGACTTGATTGTCGAGCAAACCTCTACATTTATGTGATGATTGTATCTTTTAGCAAATATGGGTTGTAGGGAACAACCCATCTCATTATCTCGTGGGGTGGCTCTAACAAAGAGCTTCGCAACCCCGAATCTCATCGCCGATACAAAGGGTAACTATCTTCGCCATGTGTTGTGTGATCTCAAAATTCCTTGATACCTATTTTTGCATAGTTTATTTCGCATGCATGGACATTTCATGTTGAGCGCCCCACATGGACCATGAATCATATGTTTGGTAACTAATGCAAACAAATTCAGATCCTTGTCGGGTCCAGGAGCTCGCACTAATGTATCGATCGTAAGCCTCGTGGTTTATAGGTTTGGACTCGTGGATCAAGTATAATAAGAAGGTGAACATGTGGTAGGCCCTCTTTTGAAACTCAATTGAGTACACCGCATTGGGGCTACCAAAGATGTGATCTCGTCAATAGATCCTTCTTCAATAGCTCAAGCTTCGATCCGAACACGCGAGAGAAGGTCGGGCCTATTCGAGGCAGCTCTCAGCAAAAGAAATGGCTTGTTATTTCCTCCTCACGAAGTTCTGTCATAGTTATAAAGTAATCTGCCGACCAAACCTGCCCGCACAAGAGCTATAGCGTCCTAGGTATCGCTTTCATACCCCGTGGACCTCCATAAAATGAAGCGGGCGAGGATCGCTTTTTTCCTACAAATTAAGCCGAGGTAACGCCACAACCGATGCTATCAAGAAGACCCTACAAATGTTCGGGCCTTATCTCTTTTGTCGCTTCCTCACATAGTCAAGTCTAGAAGACTCAACTTTCACGAACATGTCGACAATATATCATTGTAATAAACGGCCACCATGTAGCAATCCGGATTCATCGGACTCTCTCATCTGCAGCTTGTAGCAATAATATTGTCTACACGAAACAATATTTCTCTTGCGTTGGCCATGAGCCATAGCTGCGACAACAATGGTGCAATTTAAGATGAGGCAATCTCAGAGTCGTAAATGACAACCGGAATAGATTATTAAGACAAATACCTGACTCCTCCGCAACAACTAATGCCTCTGCACTCGCACATTCTTGCGGATCAACTCCAGACCCCGAGTTGTATTTATATATCCGTTTCCTCAAGTTGGGCGGTAACTTTTCAATACCAAAATGCCAGCCATTGTCACCGTTTGCAAAGAACAATGGGTATTGCAGCGCATCGTACGATGCAAAGTTGTGCGAAATTGTAAAAGGAAGTGCATCTTTCGCATAAATCTGGATGTGACACGGAGGATAGGTATCTGTCTCATCCTCAAGTGAGAGTATAGCTGCAACATCATTTCTTGTAGGCTCATTGTATACCCTTTGATCAAGCCTAGGGGAGTTTACCAAGCAAATCTTGTGTTGGGATAAATCTTCAAAATCCTTCAAATGCTTAAGAAATACAACATAAGGATTGGTACGCAAAATGTCCAGCAGCTTTCTCAGTATTGCCCGGTCTAATCGTGAGGAAAGCGTCATCCGCTGGTCTAGCTCAGCCTCACCGTCATAAAGATAAAGTCGTAAGTTCTTAGGAGGAGCTTGTAAGACCGCAAGGGTGGAAGCTTATGATACACCTTGCCCTCGAACAAAGAAACGATATATACCTTGGCGATTTTTCATTAACTCGGTCTGCTTTTGCACCAAAAGTGGTGAATGCAAGATGGTTGTTGTAAAGTGCGCACGCGCTGGCGCTGAAATCCGAATTGAATCTTCATCCGAAGACATGAAGAGTCGTAGGAGTTCTTGCGGCATCCGAGCAGGCGCCAGCCTAACCTCTCCCCCGGAACAGCAAAAAGAAGGTGGCTCACGGTGAAAGCGTTTAGCTGCACAATACTCGCAATCTGGCGCGATCGTGAACTATAGATCGGTATTGTCCCCGCATTGTAGGATCGACTCATCGCCGCACGAGGTCGCTCTCTGCCGTCATTTCTCCTCCGTGGAAACACCGGGCGATCAATCTCGGCGCAAGATGATCTGGCTCTACGAGCTATTTTACCCAGGGCTACTGAATCCATAGATGTAACAGGCTGGCCTGACACAGGTAACAATGAAGAAGGGCCCGGGGAAGCATCACTTCCGGAAGCGGTAGTTTGTTGCATAGTACCCTGGCCAAAATCACAAGACCAGATAGTTCTTTCCCTAAAAGGAGCACCTGCAGTGTCCTTAGGCAGGGAGCTTGAGGATTGACCTATAGACCATTCAGCACTCGAGGAAGAGGCTATGTCACCAACACATGACCAGGGTGATTCTGCTACCGTCGCCGCGAGCATTAGCAAAGAGACGCTAGTGGCATCGATTAATAGCATAACGCATACGCCGCGCTTTAGCAATTCATCCTTTCTTTCAGGAGGCATTCTAGCATAAGCCTCCCTCATATTCTCGTTCCTCGAAGTCAATCTATCAGCATCCATTTCGCCTACAAAATCGCATGTTCAACAGGGCATCTAAAAAAGTCACAAATAAGACATCCGCAAAGAACATACCACAGGCAAAGGCAAAAAGTTGTACATTTGGTCTGCATTCCTTGTCATAGGGAGTGGGCTAAAAATTCTATTTGGCACTGGTAACAACTATATACAGCAATGGCACATAGGGTGAGGCACACTCGCACAAAAACTTATACCAAACAGGGCAAAAGTCACCTACATCTAATTGTAGCTACCAACACACACCACTTCTTTGCATGTCTACCAAAAATGGAAAAACCATAGACAGAAAATGCACAGAAAGGGAAGACCCAAAAAACCTAAAAGCATAAGAGTGGAATGGTGTGGCGAACATAAAATTCAAAAGCACATATGGAGCAAAGCATACAAAAGTGATAGACATCACCTTTAAAAAAAATTAAAATTAAAAATAACTATTATAATACCTGGGTACAACAAATCTTTAAACCGAAACGCAGCAATGCACACGACAATGCAACAACAACTGCAAGAAGAGCAATAACGAAAGAACAAGGTTAGGACACAAATGAAACGAATGTAACCAGTGGTAACAACCTCATGGCTACTAAGACCCATTTTTTCAAGTTCTATACAACAATGCAAGAGATTTCACCACAAATCAACACCACAAACATTTTCCCAAATCCAAACAAAGCAGAGAAAGCACCAAAAACACGTAAATAAAGCCGCAAAAATCACACGCAGAGTTTACAACCAAAAAGCCACAGAAAAGTACATCATAACATTCGGTTCCTAACAAAAACCAAATGCATTAGAAGATAAAACTACCAAACAATACGTCTTTAATAGAATGCCTAACAAAGAACCGAACGCATCAATTCTTTAGAAACCCAAAGTCAAACCCAAAACAAAATTCATAAAAACAATAAAAAAAAAACAAGAAGAGCACATGCACTAAAATTCAGCACTTTATCTATACCAATAACACATACCTATGCTTCCAAACAGACACAATCTTGGTACACTATAAAACAGAAAGGCAACAAAGCAGGAGACAAATTAAAATCGGATGGACTAACTATAACCGATTCAAGCCTGTATAACACACTACATTTCAAAGACGCAAAAGAAATAAATCCAAATACAGCCAAACAAAACGCAAAAAGAAAACACAAAAACACACCTATGCAAAAGCTTGAAAAGATCAACAAACTTGGTATAAAATAAAACCAAAAAATTAGCAGAAAGAAAAGGAAAGCATAAGGACTCACAGAATTCATAAAACCCAACATGCAAATGAGACAGAGCTAATTACAGGCAAAGAACAAAACAACAAACACACATCAAATACTACACCTATGCAAAATACTAAATAATAAGCAATGCCAATCAAATTTGGTTTTTTACAGGGAACGAACATAATCGATTTGGAACGGTGAACGAACCAAGCATAAATTCGACGTAAGAAATAAGTCGATTTCCAAATTTCCCTCGTAATGGCGAAAAAAAGACAATCAAGCAATTACCTGGACAAACGAATGAAAGCTCAAGCAAGATAACTGGTAGAGAGAACGCATGCATAACGCCCGCCATGGATTCCATCGTAGCTATTTATACGTAAGAAAGCAAGGCGGTGGTGGGTTTTAGATCGCTTGAGTGGGAAAGAAAACAAATCATTGGCCATTCAAACAGTGATATTTATTTAACGCTTTAAAAATAAGAAAAAAAAGACGACCAAATTCTCGCGCCAAAAATACTGACCAAAATCTGCACATTTAATAGAGTGCACCCGTATATATATATATATATATATATATATATATATATATATATATATATATATATATATTTGTGTGTTTCGTGATCTTAGATCTTGCATCTATCGATTAATTACTACGCAATTAATTAGTGCTTATTGCTTAAGCTCAAAGCTCTTTCGATACCATCATTAGAAAATCTACGCGGGAACGCTACGGAATTCAAAATTTATTTCCTTTTTAACTAGGATCGACTTCGCTTAAGCAATAAACAAATAAGCTAGTAGATTGCTTGATCTAAAAGATCGACGCTTTGACCGCCTACTGAGAGTAGTGATGCACGGAGTCGCCTGCCGCTCGGTCTCTACCGTAATCCACACGAACAGTTCAACCTAAATCCACCATTGGATTGCTATTAGAAAAATCAGTTCCTATATCGGCATTTTCTCTCTCCAAACTCTCTCTAAAAAAAAGCTCTCTATTTTTCACAAGAACTATTAGCTCTTGGAATTGTGTTGTACAAACAAGCTAGCCAAGACCTGGCTTATATAGAGTATTGGGCGCCCTTCATGTCTCCCAATCTAATTGGGATTAGCTTCCTAGTAGATTAAGAGAAAGAAAGCAGCTTTCCTAATAAAATAAGGAAAATACATTTGATTGATTTATCTCGTTAATAATCAATATCTTATATTAAATATTTTTCTTAAGATATATATGGAAAATATTTATATTGAATATTTCTTTATCTTATTACCATAAATCTATTTTTCCAAAATCAATTAATCCAATATTAATATTATGGTAATCTTATTAATTAAATTGCATAATTGAAATGTATCCTAAACACTTTAAAAATTACGCCCTTTTTCCCTACTAATTTGGGAATTGAGATTTTCTTTAATTATCAGTAATACTATGATTAATTAATTCACAAAATATATATATATCATATATATATATATATATATATATATATATATATATATATATATATATATATTCAAATATATGTATCTATATAAATATTTAATTAATCAACAAAATTAATATCTTGTATTATATTTATTCATAATAAATAAATATCATCATATTAATTTACCACTATAACCTTTATATTCTTGAGAAAACTTTCCTTATTTGGTTATCACTATAACCGCATTTTAATCCGGCTAGATGTTCTTATGTGTGTGACCCGATAGGCTTCGAATATGTTGGCCGTGAGCTACAAAGTGCAAATTATGAAAATGTCCTTCATAACTAACGATCACGGGATAGCGTCTCAGCAACACACCATGACCTCAATCATCGGAAGAGTCAAATACAATGACTACTACCTTTCATGTGAAACAGCTTACAGGTGTAAATACAACCCTATCGATGTAATAATATCCATACGGTCGTCGTTCGAGTGTCAAACATCAACGATCGTATCTTATAATATGGATATCATGCTCTCTCGAACTAACTCATTTACTTCCACTTTGCAAAGATTCACGAGAGTAAGACATTCCTTATAAGAAGGGCCTTTCGGATAATCACCCCTATTGATAGGGTATCATATTCCCAGACGACCAAACATGTATACTCAAAGATGCTTCAAAGATCACACCCAATCTTTACCGCATGATCGCCCCATGGCTAAGAGAAACCTCAATAATGTCAAAGTATGGCAATCCATACCGTGATGCCATGTAGACTCCGGTCCTATGGATAATTACACAACCGTCACATAGTGTGGCACTTAACAAAGGTAAGTAAGTGGGTCATCTAACGACGCATTCTTTTAACATACATGTCCACGCATGGTCCCAAGTGTTCTACACTTTGATAGACAAGATCTATCCCCGCCTCTTAAAGACAGAAGACATCAAATACGTATAGCCTGCTTATACTATCAATGCCCTGCTTAATTGTACATCACCTAGAGACATTTAAGTATCAAACTTATTAAAATGATTAGAGATCTCATCAACCATAATCATCTATCATGGTTTCTCTATCACAATTTAATACTTAGACATTATCATATAACAATTCATAATTGGTTCTTTAAAATAACAAATATATGACAAATGTAAAAGCCATTTAATATATGTATAAATATAAAGAAATGGTAGAAATGATCCGACCCGTCGATCCGGTCCAACCCGATTGGGTTTAGGACACCATTTCAAATTGTTGATAACCAAATAAGGAAAGTTTATCTCGTAAGGTTATAGTGGTAAATTAATATGGTGGTATTTATTTATTATGAATAAATATTATATAAGATATTAATTATGTTGATTAATTAAATATACATATAATGTATGTGTATGTGTCAAAAATAGATATGTATATGATACACATGTATTTTGCAAATTAATTAATCATAATATTATATTAATTGAAGAATATTCCGATGCCATAATATTGGCTATGGGGCTTATATTTTGTTGTTTATAAGATACACTTTGATTGTGCAATTTAATTAATAAGATTACCATAATATTAAAATTGATATTAATTGATTTTTGGAAAATAGATTTATGGTAATAAGATAAAGATATATTCAATATAAGATATTGTCATTATATATCTTGAAAATATATTTAATATAAGATATTGAATATTAAATGAGATAAATGAATAAAAGATACTTTCCATATTTTATTAGAAGAAGTTTTCTTTCTCATCAATCTACTGTGTTTAATCTCAATCAATGACTATGATGGGGCGCAAGTACTCCTATAATAGAGGGCTTGTCTAGCTTTTTATGTAAACACAATTCCAAGAAATTAATAGTTCTTGTGAAAAGTAAAGAGGTTCTTACAGAGAGATTAGAGAGAGAAAATGCCGGTCTAGCAACCTAATTTTCTAGTAGCAATGCATGATGGGATTCAAGCGGCTGTTCGTGTGGATAATCGAGTAGAGACCGAACGCTGGGCCTCCATACATCGCTACTCTCCTTAGACGGTCAAAGCGCCGATCTTTTAGATCAAGTAAGGTAACCACCGCCTACTAGCTTTATATGTTTGTTGCTTAAACGGGTTTCCATCCTAGTTAAAGGAAATAAATTTTTGAATTCTTAAAGATTCCCGCGTAGATTTCCTAACAACGCTATCACAAGAGTAGAGAAAATAATGACTTAGTTTGTTACAAAAGTGATAAAAGGGGCATGGAAAATGGAGAAAGCATGGTGATTTTCATAACAAATTGACTCTCATCAAGGTGTCAAACATCAATGACCAGATAAAGCGGTCGTTGTCCAAGTGTATTAGTGGAAATAATAGTGTTTTTGGTCAGAAGATCTCGAACTTCACCAATTTCAAAACGGTCCTAATATTCAATGAGTATTAGCATAAAGTCAATCCTCTCATACATAACTCTTCTGCATTGAGTATTGTGGCTACATAACGAACCCTAGGGATTTTCTACGATGTTCACTTGTAAGCATACTACTAAGTGAATACAATGATTAAAAGTGAATATTAGATTTATCAAATAAAACAATACATTATTGTCTTTTCATACACCCTTCCTAACATTTTGATTAACTTAGAAGAACTTCTGTAAGGTTGTGTTGAAATAACTAACTCATAATCTAACTTAGACCTCCAAGAACAAAGGGAATGAGATCTGAATTGGTGACAAGGTATCTAGAAATCATGAGACCATCTATGACCTCACCAAGGCCTAATATTCTACCATATGTTTAGTCATATTCTATGTTTTACGTATGTGTACTCTATCATTTGTGCTTTTGGCTGGTGATTGAGCAAAACTTTAAGAATATTTATACAACCAATGACTTCAACTAATGCATGCTCTGTCTTTGAACTTGTAAGCTATCCCTGTTGAATGTTGATGTTGGTCTACGCTACCAAGTCATCAGCCAATTGTGAATTCCTCCAAACAAAGAGTTTGAACCCAGTGCAAATATATACTCTTGTGGCTTAGGCTTTGAATCGAAGAAATATCATTCATGTTTTTATCTCTAATGATAAGAAGGATAGTAAATTTCCACCATACATAGTTAGATATGTCACGTTTGATGGTGCTTATTTGACTAACTTTGCTTCTAAATTCTGTTGATACACGTACCAGAGCTGAATTGGTCATGAGGCACAAAAGACGAAGGATCCCAAATCTGATTAAGAAATATATTGGTTGATTAAGTCGTTGACCAGTTGAAACTGTGATCGAAAGGGGCAGAAATTAAGATGATGTCATTTTGTATGGTGAAATCTAAAGATGAAATGAAGTAGATTCACTCGTAACAAAGATGATGTTGTTGGAACAACATTAGCAGTGATAGTGGTCTTGGCGTTAGTCCTGACATGGTTCGAACACCAAATCAAAAAAGAAGGAGAAAATATGATAAATACCACACCTCAACAAGGTATACATAGTATTTATCTATGCAAATTAGTATATAATTGAAAGCGCAAAGGACAAAGATGCTCCTAAAAATTAACTGAATATGAAAAAGAACAATTTGCTTAAAGCCTCACGGTGTTCGAAACCCATTGGTCCGACTAATCAACTCCATCGTCGTGATTCAAACTCATCATCGCCCCGATGACCATCTTCTCAGGGTGGGTGTTAGGTGTAGTGCCCGAAAGACAATTTATGTAATTGTTTTTTGCGATTTATAATTCATCTTAATATTTGCATTCATGCTTATTAATACAATCATTTGAAAACCCTAAGTATATCGGTATGTAATCACATAACTCGCTGTATGGCATACACTGAGGATTGAGTTAGTGATGATATGCTTAAAACTAGTTAGTCCCTGGTGCTTTAATCGTAGTATGGGTCTCATGATTAATATACCAATAATGCGCCTAACACTTAATGATGTGAGCGCTCTTATCCGCACTGTCGGTATAGGGTACCTAATTGCGTGGGCATTTATATATGATGTCTATCATATAGGACTGGACCGATTTGATTTGAATTTCGATATAATTCCGTGATTGAGAAATCTTATCGAATCACAATATGATCATATATGGATCAATCTCAATCTTGATGTGATCACAGCCATCACCGCTTGGTTCAAAGTAGGGTTTGATGTGTTAGTTAAGATCACTTGGATACATGTGATCCGAATACTTCGCTGGCTCTATTCTCGAATGAGTGAGTAGTCTCGTGACTTCACAGATATGGAATCCATTCCTTCATGGGGAAGTGGACAGATCGCCTTCTTTATTTGTTATTCCTAGAAATCGATCGATGGGCCCAGCTTTATATTATATTAGTTATGAACTAATTGATCACTAGGGTTAATGGAAAATAAAGGATAAGATGTTTTGAGAAGGGTTTACGGAAATATCCCGAATCAAAACGAATAAATGCAATGGAGGATTTATCCGGATGTAATGATTATATCAATGGACGCTATTGACTCAAAGATTAGAGTGTAAGTATATATCTATAATCGATAGAGTTCGCCGGGTTTATGGTATGCATCCTCGAATTAATAGATTGAATAAGAATTGTTATGTTCGGATGAATAATTTTATTAAATCTATTATAGCTACTTGTTATAGGTCAAATAGTCCTCGATGCCGGCTCCTAACATGCTTATGTTTCTTGACGTTGGGCCTCAATGATAATTAAGTAGTTGGACTATTTAAATTGATGTGCGAATAATTATTTAGTGGGCTCAATAATTAAATACATGGAAAAGACATTTTTAAGTGGACTTGGCCTCAAAATTTCATGTCGATCGGAGTCCATCTCGATGTCCAATCGTTGCAATAAAGTTGTCGATGTGTCGTAAATGCACCGCAGCCCCACCGCCGCCTCGTCGAATTTTTGTAAGAGATTGGACCGTTGAAACGAAGATCCAACCGTTCATATTGAATTAGGAAGAGTGAATAACAGGTCCATAAAGTTTCGTGACGATCAAAGTTCGTTTGGATGTCCGATCATCGATAAAAACGAGCAGAGAGTCGATTAGAAAATAGTAAACCCTAGTTTGGGTTTGTTTATTTTTTAATAGGTTAGATACGGGGTACCAATGATCCATCTCGTGTTTATTTTCCGTAATTGCATGTATGATCATATTTATGTGTATACCCGAAAATTTCCATGACATGCATCATATCATGAATTCCACTCCATATGCATACATGTAGCTATTTAATTCTCGATAATTAATTAGGTATGTATTCAACTCGATTAATTAGTTTAATTTGTTAATTAATTGTTGTGGGAATTAATTAATTAGAAACTAATTAAATAACCGAGAACTAGGTTTAAGTATTCGTGATGGATTCTCGTGAATCCCACCTTAAACCGGAATGAGATTGCGGGTTTGTTCCGTAAAGGTCTACGGAAAAGTTTGACAATTTAAGAAATCGGAAAATCATGATACATGGGTTCGGAAATGGTCTAACCATGGTTGGGTAAGTTCAACCGAGCCACGGCTCGATCGACTCACCCTCCACGTGTGATGTTTGCAACGGGTTCGCAAGACTTAGCATATCCGACCAAGCCTTTACGGCTAAACGGGGCTTTCTAGCCGGATCCGGACCGATAAAGCCATACGTTCCAACGAATAAGACGGGTAGGCTTGCCTACATTACCGACACCATTCAGGTACATGATTTGTTGTCTCTTAAAATATTGTCATGTCCAAAAACCCGCGATCGCGAAACCCACCACTTTTTCAAAATATTGAGTGGAGCGGGAAGGCGACACCAACCCCACGGCCTCTACTATAGATGCAAGCAAGTGAGAGAATGGTGACGCATCGTGCCGCTTTGATTTCAGCCCCCTTCGGATGGTGTTCAACGCTATCAAAATTCAAGGCTTGGTCTCCAAAGGATAGGATCTTCGAGGACTCGCCGTCATCGACCTACCCTACGAGGCATACTCGGGTGTACTTAAAGGTCACAATCTGATGAGGTCACACTCATCAGATATTTTAGGAAATATCTTAATTGAAAAAAGGAAGGTAATTGACGATTAAAGTATGGATGTACGATTCCCCATGAGATGTTTGCTTCTCAAAGTTTAATCATCGAGAGATTGGTCTCAATTTAACCGTCATCGTGCCGATACCGACCCACCAGGAGGCGATGTGTGGTGTGAGTTAAATCCTTGGATTGGTAGGATAGACTTTTTACAGCTTTATAATTCCTAAAATTTATCTAGTCGTGTATGTATGAATTTTTTTCTCACAATATTGTTTTGCAACTATCATCTCTAGGCTACTAAATCGCTAGTGTAATGACTTCGTTAAAAGTGGAAAGTAACAAGAACGTTGAACTCATCAAGAATGCAATTAAATTTCGGAAGAGATTTTCCTCTCTGAGCTCTTTAAATCTTAAGGACTATAGTATAGTATGCCAATCGCTGTCACTCGTGTTGAACGAGAGGCTAATTAGTTCAAAGATGATGTAGGACTATATAAAATTTATTAGTAATTTTAATTGTGTGAGTAATCACACAAGAAATTTCTAATTGAAAATTGGAAAATCATAAATAAAGTGTTGCTAGTTAGACGGTATTTGGAACCGATAAAACTAGTGGTCGAGCTTTATTCTTATGATTTGTTGTTTTTCCAATCATTAGAAATATGTAAGACACCGCACAAGAGTTTTTCCATTCCGGAAAAATATGCACAAAGCATTACTAGTTGACAAAGTATTTGGAAATGTATAAACCAGTAGGAGCTTAGTTTTGGTGATTTTCTAATCTCTCAAAAATCATAA
>JAOBSW010000506.1:0-80258 GCA_026214975.1 Gentiana macrophylla | reverse complement strand
CAAAGAAAAACAAAAATTTCTACTCGTTATAATGGGAAAACACAAATTTCCGGCGATGTCAACTCGTTATCCGGAAAAAAACATTTTTTCTACAAGGACAACTCGTTACAAGAGAAAAACACAAATTTGAACTCGTTAATAAGAAGAAAACATGAATTCGAACTCGTTACCAAAGAAAAAACACAAATTTCTACTCGTTATAATGGGAAAACACAAATTTCCAGCGATGTCAACTCGTTATCAGGGAAAAAAACAATTTTTCTACAAGGACAACTCGTTACTAGAGAAAAACATAAATTTGAACTCGATAATAAGAAGAAAACATGAATTCGAACTCGTTACCAAAGAAAAAACAAAAATTTGTACTCGTTATAATGGGAAAACACAAATTTCCGGCGATGTCAACTCGTTATCAGGGAAAAAAAAACATTTTTTTCTGCAAGGACAACACGTTACCAGAAAAAAATTACAAATTCGAACTCGTTAATAAGAAGAAAACATGAATTCGAACTCGTTACCAAAGAAAAAACACAAATTTCTACTCGTTATAATGGGTAAACACAAATTTCCGGCGATGTAAACTCATTATCAGGGAAAAAACATTTATTCTTCAAGGACAACTCGTTACCAGAGAAAAACACAAATTTGAACTCGTTAATAAGAAGAAAACATGAATTCGAACTCCTTACCAAAGAAAAAACAAAAATTTCTACTCCTTATAATGGGAAAACACAAATTTCCGGCGATGTCAACTCGTTATCATGGAAAATAACATTTTTACTCCAAGGACAACACGTTACCAGTGAAAATCACAAATTTGAACTCGTTAATAAGAAGAAAACATGAATTTTTTTATTTTTTTTCAAAACAACTTTATTTTATTAAAAGATGAAATAAAGTGCTACAAAAAGTTTGCCTTATCCCGGCCCGCCCCAAGTTTGCGTGATAGAATGCATTGCATGGCCTCCTTAAACCTTATGTGTGGCAAACCCAGTGTAGGAAAATCCATCACATAGGGAAGAGAAAAGAAGAACACAAATGATTTTCTCCTTTCTGCGAGGTTTGATTATTTTATGCAATACTTTGACGGTTTGTTTCTCTCTCTTTTCTCCTTTCTTCTATGTATTTATTTTTCTTGTCAAATGAATTTTATGATTGAATCTTGGAATATTGATATGGAACGTGAGTAGATATCAGTTTCTAGGATTAGGAGGAACCCGGATATGAATATATGATGTAAAAACTCAATCTTTCCCTTGCAAGCGCACGGCTTATCGAGTAGTGCTTGGGATGTCGATCCCACAGGGACTTGTAGTCAATCACCAAACAATTCCCGATTTATATTAGCTAGACAAATCAAATATTTGTAGGTTTTTCTCTAAAAATCCTAAAAATAAAGAAAATAAAGAAAATATAAATACAAGCCAAGAACTTCAAGATTCAGGTGAAGATTCAATTTTAGAAGCATTTCTAGGATTCCGGAGTCACCAAGGAACTACTATATGACTTACCAACATTGTTTCCCCCAAGATATGAAATTTACACTCATAAAGGCAATTATCAAATTTTATCACAAAAATATTCTTTCGAATTATTTTCGTGATCGTACCTAAACTCAAGCCACACCCGGTTTCCCACGATAAAGAATGAATTTAGATCCCTTAAAGAACCATAATTTCATGCCATCTAGGTTTTTACCAAATTTTCATTCCAATAAAACCCTAGATTCAATTCTTGTTTCCTAAAGTATCAATTAAGTAGTACTTTTTCGGTCACTAATTAATCAAATAATTTCACTAAGTAAAGTCGCGATTATTCACCCTTTCGAGCTATTAATTTCGACAATCATACAAGAGTAGCATAGAAGAACCAATTTATAAGCATCAATTTCATAAAACAAGGGAAAGATTGAGTTTTTACATCACATATTCATATCCGGGTTCCTCCTAATCCTAGAAACTGATATCTACTCACGTTCCATATCAATATACCAAGATTCAATCATAAAATTCATACTTTGAGAAGAAAAATAAAAAAATAGAAGAAAGGAGAAAAAACACAAATTTCTACTCATTATAATGGGAAAACACAAATTTCCGGTGATGCCAACTCGTTATCAAGGAAAAAAACATTTTTTCTGCAAGAACAACACGTTACCAGAGAAACTCAGAAATTTGAACTCGTTAATAAGAAGAAAACATGAATTCGAACTCGTTACGAAAGAAAAAACACAAATTTCTACTCGTTAGAATGGGAAAACTCATTTTTCCGGCGATGTCAACTCGTTATCAGGGGAAAAAACATTTTTTCTACAAGAACAACACGTTACCAGAGAAACTCACAAATTTGAACTCGTTAATAAGAAGAAAACATGAATTCGAACTCGTTACGAAAGAAAAAACACAAATTTCTACTCGTTAGAATGGGAAAACACAAATTTCCGGCGATGTCAACTCGTTATCAGGGAAAAAAAACATTTTTTCTACAAGGACATCTCGTTACCAGAGAAAAACACAAATTTGAACTCGTTAATAAGAAATCATGAATTCGAAGTCGTTACCAAAGCAAAAACAAAATTTTCTACTCGTTATAATGGGAAAACACTAATTTCAGGCGATGTCAAGTCGTTATCAGGGAAAAAAACATTTTTTCTACAAGGACAACTCGTTACCAGAGAAAAACAAAAATTTGAACTCGTTTATAAGAAGAAAACATGAATTCGAACTCGTTACCAAAGAAAAAACAAAAATTTCTACTCGTTATAATGGGAAAACACTAACTTCCGGCGATGTCAACTCGTTATCAGGGAAAAAAACATTTTTTCCGCAAGAACAACACGTTACCAGAGAAAATCACAAATTTGAACTCGTTAATAAGAAGAAAACATGAATTCGAACTCGTTACGAAAGAAAAAACACAAATTTCTACTCGTTAGAATGGGAAAACACAAATTTCTAGCGATGTCAACTCGTTATCAGGGAAATTTTTTTTCTACAAGGACAACTTATTACAAGAGAAAAACACAAATTTCAACTCGTTAATAAGAAGAAATCATGAATTCGAACTCGTTACCAAAGAAAAAACAAAAATTTATTCTCGTTATAATGGGAAAACACAAATTTCCGGCGATGTCAACTTGTTATCAGGGAAAAAACATTTTTTCTACAAGGATAACTCGTTACCAGAGAAAAACACAAATTTGAACTCGTTAATAAGAAGAAATCATGAATTCGAACTCGTTAACAAAGAAACACAAATTTCTACTCGTTCTTTTGGTAAAACACAAATTTCCGGCGAGGTCAACTCGTTATCAGGGAAAAAAACAAATTTTCTACAAGGACAACTCGTTACCAGCGAAAAACAAAATTTGAACTCGTTAATAAGAAGAAAACATGAATTCGAACTTGATACCAAAGAAAAAACAAAAATTTCTACTCCTTATAATGGGAAAACAATAATTTCCAGCGATGTCAACTCGTTATCATGGAATAAAACATTTATTTCTGCAAGGACAACACGTAACCAGAAAAAATCACAAATTTGAACTCGTTAATAAGAAGAAAACATGAATTCGAACTCGTTACCAAAGAAAAAACACAAATTTCTACTCTTAATAATGGGAAAAGACAAATTTCCGGCGATGTAAACTCGTTATCAGGGAAAAAAACATTTTTTCTACAAGGACAACTCGTTACCAGAGAAAAACACAAATTTGAACTCGTTAATAAGAAGAAAACATGAATTCGAACTCGTTATCAAAGAAAAAACTAAAATTTCAACTCGTTATAATGGGAAAACACTAATTTCCGGCGATGTCAACTCGTTATCAGGGAAAAAAACATTTTTTCTGCAAGAACAACACGTTAACAGAGAAAATCACAAATTTGAACTCGTTAATAAGAATAAAACATGAATTCGAACTCGTTACGATAGAAAAAACACAAATTTCTACTCGTTATAATGGGAAAACACAAATTTCCGGCGATGTCAACTCATTATCAGGGGAAATAACATTTTTTCTACAAGCACAACTCGTTACCTGAGAAAAACACAAATTTCAACTCGTTAATAAGAAGAAATCCTGAATTCGAACTCGTTACCAAAGAAAAAACAAAAATTTATTCTCGTTATATTGGGAAAACACAAATTTCCGGCGATGTCAACTTCTTATCAGTGAAAAAATCTTTTTTTCTACAAGGACAACTCGTTATCAGAGAAAAACATAAATTTGAACTCGTTAATAAGTAGAAAACATGAGTTCGAACTCGTTACGAAAGAAAAAACAAAAATTTCTACTCGTTATAATTGGAAAACACGAATTGCCGATGATGTCAACTCGTTATCAGGGAAAAAAATAATTTTTCTGCAAGGACAACTCGTTACCAGAGAAAAACACAAATTTGAACTCGTTAATGAGAAAAAATCATGAATTTGAACTCGTTACCAAAGAAAAAACACAAATTTCTACTCGTTATAATGGGAAAACACAAATTTCCGGCGATGTCAACTCGTTATCAGGGAAAAAAAACAATTTTTCTACAAGGACAACTCGTTACCAGAGAAAAACAAAATTTTGAACTCGTTAATAAGATGAAAACATGAATTCGAACTTGATACCAAAGAAAAAACAAAAATTTCTACTCCTTATAATGGGAAAACAATAATTTCCGGCGATGTCAACTCGTTATCATGGAATAAAACGTTTATTTCTGCAAGGACAACACGTAACCTGAAAAAATCACAAATTTGAACTCGTTAATAAGAAGAAAACATGAATTCGAACTCCTTACCAAAGAAAAAGAAAATTCTACTCGTTATATTGGGAAAACACAAATTTCCGGCGATGTCAACTTGTTATCAGGGAAAAAAATATTTTTTCTGCAAAGACAACACGTTACCAGAAAAAATCACAAATTTGAACTCGTTAATAAGAAGAAAACATGAATTCGAACTCGTTACCAAAGAAAAACACAAATTTCTACTCGTTATAATGGGAAAACACAAATTTCCGGCGATGTCAACTCGTTATCAGGGAAAAAAACATTTTTTCTGCAAGGACAACACGTCACCAAAGAAAAAAACAAATTTGAACTTGTTAATAAGAAAAAAACATGAATTCGAACTCGTTACCAAAGAAAAAACAAAAATATCTACTCGTTATAATGGAAAAACACAAATTTCTACTCATTATAATGAGAAAACACAAATTTCCGGAGATGTCAACTCGTTATAAGAGAAAAACCAATGAAAAAACAAAAATTTCTACTCGTTATAATGGGAAAACACAAATTTCCGGCGATGTCAACTCGTTATCAGGGAAAAAAACATTTTTTCTACAAGGACAACTCGTTACCAGAGAAAAACACAAATAGGTACTCGTTAATAGGAAGAAAACATGAATTCGAACTCGTTACCAAAGAAAAAACAAAATTTTCTACCCGTTATAAAGGAAAAACACAAATATCCGGTGATGTCAACTCGTTATTAGGGAAAAAAAACATTTTTTTCTGCAAAGACAACACGTTACCAGAGAAAATAACTAATTTGAACTCATTAATAAGAAGAAAACAAGAATTCGAACTCGTTACCAAAGAAAAAACACAAATTTCTACTCGTTATAATGGGAAAACACAAATTTCCGGCGATGTCAACTCGTTATCATGGAAAAAACAATTTTTCTACAAGGACAACTCGTTACCAGAGAAAAACACAAATTTGAACTCGTTAATAAGAAGAAAACATGAATTCCAACTCGTTATCAAAGAAAAAACAAAAATTTCTACTCGTTATAATGGGAAAACACAAATTACCGCTGATGTCAACTCCTTATCAGGGAAAAAAACATTATTTCTGCAAGGACAACACGTTACCACAGAAAATCACAAATTTGAACTCTTTAATAAGAAGAAAACATGAATTCGAACTCGTTACAAAGAAAACACACAAATTTCTACTCGTTATAATGGGAAAACACATATTTCCGGCGATGTCAACTCGTTATCAGGGAAAAAAACATTGTTTTATACAAGGACAACTCGTTACTAGAGAAAAACACAAACTTGAACTCGTTAATAAGAAGAAATCAAGAATTCGAACTCGTTACCAAAGAAAAAACAAAAACTTATTCTCGTTATAATGGGAAAATACAAATTTCAGGCGATGTCTACTCGTTATCAGGGAAAAAAATATTTATTCTACAAGGACAACTCGATACCAGAGAAAAACAGAAATTTGAACTCGTTAATATGAAGAAATCATGAATTCGAACTCGTTACCAAAAAAACCACAAATTTCTACTCGTTATAATGGGAAAACACAAATTTCCGGCGATGTCAACTCGTTATCAGGCAAAAAAACATTTTTTCTGCAAGGACAACACGTTACCAGGGAAAAAGACAAATTTGAACTCGTTAATTAGAAGAAAACAGGAATTCGAACTCGTTACCAAAGAAAAAACAAAAATTTCTACTCGTTATACTGGGAAAACACAAATTTCCGGCGATGTCAACTCGTTATCAGGAAAAAAAACATTTTTTCTACAAGGACAACTCGTTACAAGATAAAAACACAAATTTGAACTCGTTAATAAGAATAAAACATGAATTCGAACTCGTTACCAAAGAAAAACACAAATTTCTACTCGTTATAATGGGAAAACACAAATTTCCGGCGATGTCAACTCGTTATAAGGGAAAAACCATAGAAAAAAAAATTCTACCAGTTATAATGGGAAAACACAAATTTCCGGCGATGTCAACTCGTTATCAGGGGAAAAAATATTTTTTCTGCATGGACACCACGTTACCAGAGAAAATCACAAATTTCAACTCGTTAATAAGAAGAAAACATGACTTCGAACTCGTTACCAAAGAAAAAACACAAATTTCTACTCGTTATAATGGGAAAACACAAATTTACGGCGATGTCAACTCGTTATCAGGGAAAAAAACATTTTTTCTACAAAGAAAACTCGTTATCAGAGAAAAAACAAATTTGAACTCGTTAATAAAAAGAAAACATGAATTCGAACTCGTTACCAGACAAAAAACACATATTTCTACTCGTTATAATGGGAAAACACAAATTTCCGGCGATGTCAACTCGTTATCAGGGAAAAAAATCATTTTTTCTACAAGGACAACTCGTTACCAGAGAAAAACACAAATTTGAACTCGTTAATAAGAAGAAAACATGAATTCGAACTCATTACCAAAGAAAAAAAATTCTACTCGTTATAATGGGACACAAATTTCCGGTGATGTCAACTCGTTATCAGGGAAAAAATCATTTTTTCTGCAAGGACAACACGTTACCAGAGAAAATCACAAATTGGAACTCGTTAATAAGAAGAAAACATGAATTCGAACTCGTTACCAAAGAAAAAACAAAAATTTCTACTCGTTAGAATGGGAAAACACAAATTTCCGGCAATGTCAACTCGTTATCAGGAAAAAAAAACATTTTTTCTGCAAGGACAACTCATTACCAGAAAAAAAATTACAAATTCGAACTCGTTAATAAGAAAAAAACATGAATTCGAACTCGTAACCAAAGAAAAAACACAAATTTCTTCTTGTTATAATGGGAAAACGCAAATTTCCAGCGATGTCAACTCGTTATCAGGGAAAAAAACATTTTTTCTACAAGGACAACTCGTTACCAGAGAAAAACACAAATTTGAACTCGTTAATAAGAAGAAAACATGAATTCAAACTCGTTACCAAAGAAAAAACAAAAATTTTTATTCGTTATAATGGGAAAACACTAATTTCAGGCGTTGTCAACTCGTTATCAGGGATAAAAACATTTTTTCTGCAAGAACAACACGTTACCAGAGAAAATCACAAATTTGAACTCGTTAATAAGAAAAAAACTTGAATTCGAACTCGTTACGGAAGAAAAAACACAAATTTCTACTCGTTAGGATGGGAAAACACAAATTTCCGGCGATGTCAACTCGTTATCAGGAAAAAAAACATTTTTTCTACAAGGACAACTCGTCACCAGAGAAAAACACAAATTTCAACTCGTTAATAAGAAGAAATCATGAATTCGAACTCGTTACCAAAGAAAAAACAAAAATTTATTCTCGTTATAATGGGAAAACACAAATTTCGGCGATGTCTACTCGTTATCAGGGAAAAAAAATATTTATTCTACAAGGACAACTCGTTACCAGAGAAAAACACAAATTTGAACTCGTTAATAAGAAGAAAACATGAATTCGAACTCGTTACCAAAGAAAAAACAAAAATTTCTACGCGTTATAATGGGAAAACACTAATTTTCGGCGTTGTCAACTCGTTATCAGGGAAAAAAACATTTTTGCTACAAGAAGAACACGTTACCAGAGAAAATCACAAAGTTGAACTCGTTAATAAGAAGAAAACATGAATTCGAACTCGTTACGGAAGAAAAAACACAAATTTCTACTCGTTAGAATGGGAAAACACAAATTTCCGGCGATGTCAACTCGTAGGGAAATTTTTTTTTTTTTCTACAAGGACAACTCGTTACCAGAGAAAAACACAGATTTCAACTCGTTAATAAGAAGAAATCTTGAATTCGAACTCGTTACCAAAGAAAAAACAAAAATTTATTCTCGTTATAATGGGAAAACACAAATTTCCGGCGATGTCTACTCGTTATCAGGGAAAATAATATTTATTCTACAAGGACAACTCGTTACCAGAGAAAAACACAAATTTGAACTCAGTAATATGAAGAAATCATGAATTCGAACTCGTTACCAAAGAAAAAACACAAATTTCTACTCGTTATAATGGGAAAAACACAAATTTACGGCGATGTAAACTCGTTATCAGGCAAAAAAACATTTTTTATGCATGGGCAACACGTTACCAGGGAAAAAGACAAATTTGAACTCGTTAATTAGAAGAAAACATGAATTCGAACTCGTTACCAAAGAAAAAACAAAAATTTCTACTCGTTATAATGGGAAAACACAAATATCCGGCGATGTAAACTCGTTATCAGGAAAAAAACCATTTTTTCTAAAAGGACAACTCGTTACCAGAGAAAAACACAAATTTGAACTCGTTAATAAGAATAAAACATGAATTCGAACTCGTTATCAAAGAAAAAACACAAATTTCTACTCGTTATAATGGGAAAACACAAATTTCCGACGATGTCAACTCGTTATCAGGGAAAAAAACAATTTTTCTACAAAGACAACTCGTTACCATATAAAAACACAAATTTGAACTCATTAATAAGAAGAAAACATGAATTCGAACTCATTACCAAAGAAAAAAAAAATTTCTACTCGTTATAATGGGAAAACACAAATTTCCGGTGATGTCAACTCGTTATCAGGGAAAAAATCATTTTTTCTGCAAGGACAACACGTTACCAGAGAAAATCACAAATTTGAACTCGTTAATAAGAAGAAAACATGAATTCGAACTCATTACCAAAGAAAAACAAAAATTTCTACTCGTTATAATGGGAAAACACAAATTTCCGGCGATGTCAACTCGTTATCAGGAAAAAAAACATTTTTTTCTGGAAGGACAACACGTTACTAGAGAAAATCACAAATTTGAACTCGTTAATAAAAAGAAAACATGAATTCGAACTCGTAACCAAAGAAAAAACACAAATTTCTTCTCGTTATAATGGGAAAACACAAATTTCCAAATGATGTCAACTCGTTATCGTGGAAAAAAACATTTTTCTATAAGGACAACTCGTTACGAGAGAAAATTACAAATTTGAACTCGTTAATAAGAAGAAAACATGAATTCAAACTCGTTACCAATGAAAAAACAAAATTTTCTACTCGTTTTAATGGGAAAACACTTGTTGGTCCCTTGAAAAGGCTTTGGTTAAGTTTAGAGGGGGGGTGAATAAACTTAACACTTAAAACTTTGGAGTTAACAAATTCGCAACTTCAAAGAGTCATCTGATACTTCAGAGTCTCACGATACTTCAGAGTCTGCTGAGACTTCGTGAGCTCTGGATGATAAACGATGAGTCTCATCGATAGTTGAGTTTGCTGAATTTGTGCAAATGGAATTATATCAAAATTAAGCCTTAATACTTGTTGTTAAATATGATACTAAGTATTAGATACTCGATGAGTGCAAGTGTGTGATTTCGGGCCTAGATTCCGTAGGTTGATGTGCAAAATAAACTAAGTGCGTAAATTTAAATCTTTGAAAGTAAGTAGGCGATTTTATAGTGGTTCCAGGTGGTGTAATCTCGTCACCCACTCTTCTCCTGTGATGTTGGAGGAAATTCACTAGAGATCTTTGATGTTGTTTGTTACAAAGATTCCTAAGTTGTTTGTCCTTCACCAATAACTATGGCTTCACAAATCTGGCCAGGAACAGTAGGATTGTCGCTCCCGAGTCTTCCACTCGGTCCTTGAAGGGTAGGATTGCCTCTTCACCACCTCCACCACAAACAACGATCTTTCACACCAAACAGATGCTTCACTTTGTCTTCAAGAGGTTCTTTATAAAATAAAGATTGAATCAAATAAATGATTCATTGCAGCAGAAATTGATTAGGATGATATAATCAGCAGCTTGCGCCTTCAAGTGTGTAATCTTGATGTAGCTTGAATACAGAATGCACTTGAAGAAATTCTCTAGATCAGCAGCTTTATGCTCAGTGAGTTCAGCAGGGTGTTTTTCAGCTCAGAGTTATCTCTTAATGTTTATCCAAAATTCATCCTATTATTTCTGAGTTGAAAGTCCTCTATTTATAGGCAAGAATGCATGTGACTTGTATTTGAAATTCAAATGTAACCGTTTCTTGTTTTTGTCCCATCTGATTTGCATTATGTCACTATTCATGGGATCGACAATCGCTCGAAATTCCTTTTGACAAAGCGGTGCTGGCCACCCTTTGACTTGTATCCAATGGATAAAAATATGAATCATCCCAATGTTCTTTTAATCTCAGCCTTTGATTTCTTTGATAAGTCAGAGGTAGTTGGCTGTCCTTATCCATGTAATCTTCCAATAATCTTGAAATAATCGAGGTATTATATCAGCAGGTTCATCAGTCTGCTTTGAGATACATATCGATCTATTTGAACTCCAATTTTCGTGTATAAAATACAATGCAATGATTTCTTTTATCTAACTTTTATTTGTGAAGTTAGATTACACCTTTTTAATTATAACCAAGTTCCAAACAACATCCAACTTATGGAACTTAGACCTTCTACACAAGGTATATGTGATCAGTTTAGGTCATAACAGACTTGCCTAAAATCGATCCCATATCCTTGACTTAAATTACTAAGTTTGATCCCTTAGCCTTCAGAATCGAGTTTGAACCTCACCTTGGTCTTGAGAGGTTCCCGACTAGTCTCATGACCTATCTACCTTATCGACTAGACTAGTCTCATTGTGATGTAAGTCACCGACCATTACTGATGCTTGTTTGATCAAACCTATTTATGAATCATACTCTAAAAACCTATACAATTGATCTAGACATCTTTTTGCCTTTGCACTATAACAGCTAGTATGGCACTTATCATCAAAACATAGAAATAAGTCCAACAATTTCCCTTTTTTTTGGTGATGATGCCACTACCTCACCTAATCAACAAAGCAAAAAGATTAAGACAAAAACAGAACAAATATTCATCTTTCATTAAAATCATTTGTTCAAAGCTATTACAGTCTATAATCAGCCAAGACATAATGCAGTTAAAAATATGCTGATCTACTGTCTCTTTTATCTTTCTTGTCTAGCCTTCTCAGCTTGCTCTTGATAGGCTCTGATTTGTTCTATCATATCCCTCATCCACTCATTTTCAATCAAACTAAAATCAATGTAGGGATTAACTTGTTTCCACCAGTTCCAAGCTTCAGGCAGGATAAGATTAATATCATTCACTCTGAATCCAAACTTCATGTACAATTCCTTGAATTCATCAAGTGAGTCCTTTGCTTTTGTGATAGGCAAGATCCTATCACCTCTGCCACTTCTTCCACCTCTTCCACCTCTGCCTCCTCTGTAAGTTGCCCTTAAGGCTCTGACTCTTGCTTCCCAAAATTTCAATGCCAAGAAAGAGTTTAGACCTTCATGATATCCCTTGTCATGATAAGGTCTCCTTCTGTTATAGTATTCTTTCTTGTATTGTCTAAGGAGATCATCAAGAAGTTGAACTCGCAGTGCAAAGTTGCCTCGAGAGCATTAATCTCATCCTCCCATCTTTTCTTTGCAAAGAGTCTTGCACCTCTTTGTCGCTGCGGTGATTGGCCCTCTTCCCCTTAGTGACATCATCAACAAAATGGGACATTATGCCATGAATACCCTCCCAGAGATTACCACTCTATTCAATTGACCTTCCATAATTTCGGTTCTTGTATCAATAGTAGTAATCCTTGATTGCAAGGTCTCTCCAAGAGAGATTGATCCTTTCAAAGGAGTTTAGGATCGGGCATAGCAGTTGTTGTGCAAAGAACAGAGGCTCGATGAGGTTTAGGTGTAGCGGCAAGGTTGTCAAGTTTCGATGGATGGAAATAAGTTGGTCTTTCGTAAACTTATCTTTCAATGTATTCCCTTTCTTGATTCCCTTACATCCATCATCATATCATTGACACATTTTGAGTGGATGCAAAATTTGAAGCAAATCAGACGTTAGATTGTCTGCTTTCATTTATCAGTTCATCGCTTCTTCAAATCTCTCTTTGTCTCATCTCAGCTTGAGTTCTTAATCATGTTGCATATCATTTCGGCGATTCTTAACTCATTCACAACTTCAATCGGCACTCCACCGTCATTCTTCCACCAAAGAGTTTCATCAAGCAGCTCCTCCACATTGTATTGTGGCCTCGATTGCTCATAACCATTGCCCAACTCCTATCCACCCAGCGCAGGTTAGGTCCTTCATATTCCTCCGAGAATAGGATCAATGGCGAGTTCCTCAAAATAGTACAAATGCCTCGTGGGGATTAACATCAATATTTTCTTCTTCAGCATCTCAAACTCCTCATCACTAAAGTCAAAGTCCAAAGAAATTTCAAGCTCATCCTCATTAACAAAGATCTCACTGACCATCTTTCCTTCAAAGGTCTTGTCTCCAGCTGGCTCCACTACAAAGAGCCTCTTCAAAGAACAAAGGGTTTCCTCCAAACCCAAATCAGTTCCAACCTTTGTCCAGTCTTTGTTTGAGACTCAGCACTGCACTGCTCCTCTGTTCCAACTCAGTGTCCAGTCTTTGCTTTGTAACTCAAAGAACCTGCACCTCCTCTTCAACTCTCTCAGTGGATTGAATATAGCCTCATTATCCACTTGAAATCCTTCAAAGATGACCAATCTTGGTTAGGATAAGGGCAGATTTATTAAGAGTGCCTCAAAGTCAAAACCATCTTGATATTCAATAGATGCATCTGAGTGGCACTAGGTTCATCAAAATCAAGAACCTTTTCTTCATCCAAATCCTCACTGCTCAGTTCGGTTTGTGCATGAGGGGCTCTACAACATGGAATGTAGAAGGTTCATCACCTACTCTACCAGCACTCAAATTAATTCCCTCATTGATCAATGCTTCCAGATCATCCATGGTGAGATCCTACAGATCCTCATCCACCTCACCATCTCTTTGGCCCCTCGGCCAGACTTACCATATCGATGGGTCATTTATGCAGTGGTTCTTTTTTTAACATTGCAGTCCCATTGGTTCCTCCTGGTCCAGAGGGGAAATCTCCTCTAGAATCTGATGATGAGGAAGAGTCATCATTGCCATCTCTTGGATCCCTAAACTTGATGCCCTCCTCATTCTGTTGCTCATCAAATAAGTCCATCAATATGGATTGCAGCAGAGTAGTATCAACTAGGTCCAACAGATTCTCCACTCCCAACTTGTTAAAAGCCCATTCTTCAAAATCTGTCATAGGTTCAGCAGCTGGCTTTTGTCTCTTGTAGAAACCAAACTTCCATTGAAAATAATCAGCAATTTGCTGAAGTTTGGGATCCACATACTCTTCAGTTTTCTTTCTTTCTTTCACATACCTTTCAAAGGGCATGAAAGATCTCCTGGGAGCAGCTCCAGTACCTTGTTGACCTCCAAAGGTTCCAACAAGTAAATTCATGGTTTCTTCAACAGATGTTTGAAAGTCAGTAGGTTGCTGAGGTGGTAGATTTGTGCCTACTACTTCCATCTGTACAACACTTGATTCCCCCTGACTTACATGCTCATCGCCGGGGTTAGCGTGACGCTTTTCCCCGAGTTCTTGCAACTATTGCAGGGTCTTCAACCAACTCTTCAATTACTTCTTCAACTACCACATCAGGTTCAGGTTCAGTGGTTTGCTGTGGTTCTTCAGTAGATACTACAAAGAAAGCTCGAGGTCGATGATCTGCAGTATATCTTCAACAGATTGCTCAACAACAACTTTGTCCAAAAGATCGTGGACTTGACAACCTCTTTAGGTGAGAAGTCAGTAATCTCCACAGGCTTGATAATAGTTAAGGGCTCAGCCTCAATAGCCTCTTCTTCTTCTTCTACTGATGCTTCCTCTTGGACTCTTTGTGCTTCCAAGTTCTTTAGTTCTTTCCTTTTCCATGTTTCGCTTATGGATAATTTCTTTTCTCCTTTTGGAAATGGGTTCATCATCCTTTTCAGCCACAGTAGACTTCCTCTTTCTACTGGCTTCCTTCTGTTGTTCCCTCAGAATTTCAACAACAGCTTTTCCTTGCAAAGAATAGCGGTCAAGAATCTTCCATCGAACCCTCAAAGCAGACTTAGCGATGCAATCTTTGTTTGCTTCCTTGTTTTCTTTGAAGGCTTTAAAACTTCAGTTATCTTCCTTGTATCTCCACCCTTTCTTTTCTTAGCAGCTTTCTTTGGTGTAGCAGGTTTAACAGATTTCTTTTTATGTTGCTTGACCTGCTCACCACCAGCATCACCATCATCTCCACCATTATCATCATCGGCAGCCTTCTCCAAAGAACCTCTTCATCATCATCTAGACCAGAATAGCATCATCAATTTCCTTCTTGTATCTAGACCGATTGATCTTTTCGGATGCTACATCGAGATTCCCGATGATTCAAAGAGTCTCGAACCATCAAACCTAAGGCGAGGCCTTGGATTTCCTCTTTCCTCTTTTTTCTTCCTTGGCTACCTTCTTCATGTAGTGAATGAAGTAACCAGCCCAATCAAATTTCATGCTCCTGCAAATGATTATCATCAACTCTATCTTGGGTCCTGATAGAGTATCCATACTTCCAACCAGTCCAAGTATGTTTTTAGCAATGAGTTTGCTCAGCAGGTTGTACTCATGCCCAATATGTCTGTAGTTGATGCCTGGAACAGATTTGGTGGCTTCATTAGTTTTGATTTGATCTACAAACGCCATCTTGTCCAATCCCATTGCTTCAGGATTGATTGAACCATCCACTACTTCATCAAATCCAAAAACTTCCCTCATCAGACTTGAGGAAATTTCTATTTCTTGTCCATTCACAGCCGTTTTAAATGCTTCAGTTCCCTCCTGTATTTGAATGTTTCTCCAAAAACTGACAACATTTGTATATGAGATTGTCTCCAGACTTATATTCAAGACATTCTCCAGACCGGCATATCTCCTTATTCTTCGACCAATGTTAATGGCCAATTACATTCTCTCGTTTGCATCCACTACAAAGCCTCTAACACTTTGGCTTGATCCAATGGACATCAACCTTTTCCGCCATTTGTATGAGAAGAGTGAGATGAAGAAGATTGATTCTCAAATCTGTGTTCACACAGTGTAAAAATCGTAGTGATAAAGCGATTTTGCAAGTAGAGAATCTGGCGAGATATAG
This sequence comes from Gentiana macrophylla, assembly GCA_026214975.1. Lineage (NCBI taxonomy): Eukaryota > Viridiplantae > Streptophyta > Magnoliopsida > Gentianales > Gentianaceae > Gentiana > Gentiana macrophylla. Next base: position 64,457 of record JAOBSW010000506.1, on the reverse strand, counting down.
GCTTGTATAAATAGACGGTGGGTAGTTGTAATCACGATTGCACGTATACATGATGCTTGACCACGATTAATCTGAATAAATACCGTCTTGACACGTGGCCCATTACTTCTCCATAATGTTTGTAACCGTTAGATCGTGTTAATTGCGGTTATAAAGGATGAAATAAATATCCCGCCAATTCTCGCTTTTAATAACTTTAATAACTTTGACCGTTCCATTCAAAGAGGGTAGTCCTCGGCAGGTAGGTAGGCCTGATCTCCGATAAAGGTGCTTCAAAGACTCTGGCGATCAAGTGACTCTGCTTGATCCTTGTTTTCTCCTTGTTTTGTTCAATTGATAATACAAGATGAAGTTTAATACCAATGACTGATCTGTCAAGTGAGCTCACCCAACATGACAAAGACCAATCCCCTTGGCAATTGACGGACCTTTTCTAGGCTATATAGATCCTAACCGGCAGTGTACCGAGTCAAACTGTAGTGCTAGTGTGGTGAGTCAGAGTGTCGAATCCTCAGGGAAACATGGTAATTCTTCTAAGTGTGGTTAAACACCAAAGAGCTGTTATTAACTCGATCTAAACCGCAATTTTATCACACAGATTACTACTATTCTACTGAACATAAAATAAATGCGTAATTTAAAAGTTATTCTAATATAATATATATAGATATATAAATATATATAGATATACATAGAGTGCAAAATATATATATAGATATAAATATATAGATACCAATATATTATTAGAGAACTAGCCAAAGTTTATATAATTGATTTATACGATCTTTTTCAGTAAACGGAATGTGCTCGGTCTTTCCCTTTATATTAGGTCCAATTGAGTAAATGAAACGGTGTACTCCTGAGGTTAACAATTCCTCCTCACACGAGCGTATGAAATTTTCATATGTCATTGTCATCGCTTTAATCTCCACAATCGCCCCATGCTAATCTCGGTTAGTCTCGAGCAATGTGCAGTACAAATCTACCCCTGGATAAAAGAGGTTATTCCGTTTGTCAGACGGCCGATGTTATTCCAAAGGCTCCGGTTGTCAGGCGGATCGATTTAACTTTCCGGTGTTATTTTCAATTAAACCTTTGATTTTAACATTATTATGATCTCGAGCACAATTTTAATAAGATTCATCTTTCCCAAGACAAATCTGCCCCCGGGTAGGAAATAGGATTCCGTTGTCACGCTTTACGCACGGCCAATTTTACCCTCCGGTTTTTCTATCTTTTATATCATATCCTAACTTCTCTGGTCAGTTCATCGTTAGGTTATATGTTGCGATTCATCTTGGTTAATTACGTCAATCCGAATATTATCAATACGTTACAAAATAGAAAAAGATTCAATTAACTCAATTTTAGTAAATTTTAATTAGACAGCATTCCTTTACCGAAAAGATCGAAATAAAACGATTACATAACTTTGGCTAGTTATTAGATTTAGCCTAAAAACATTATAACAACTAAAAAGATAAAAACAAACATAAATACTTTAGAAATTTACCCGATTACAAATCTTTGAATCGTAGTCGTATTCTTCCGGACATTACAACGACTTCAACAACACCGAACTTCCGATAATTTCCCGAGCATTACAACAGTATTACGATATTATTATTTTTGGCATAAGGCCTATTTACAAACTACTAATTAAAAAGATATAGAGAATATATATAGGATATTGTATATATATATATTGGTACATCGATTCTGTTTGCAACTGATCTCCTATATATAGAAATTATTCCAAGGCCGGACCGGGCCGGTAGTAGGCCGGACTGGGCCGGTGTAATGATTAACTCCACCTCCTTGATTAATCAGCATGTGCGAGGAGATATAATTATAATTATAATTATATATAACTTATAAAATTTATATCTCGAGTTCTGGATCTCCAAAAATCATGATTCAAGAGGCATCGGAAAGCTCTCGGGAAAATCTACAACTTTCATGAAGGACTCTTCTTCAGATGATGTCGTTTTGATGAGCCATTCATTTGTCGAAGATAGTTCTCGATTACCACTAAATCAAATCGATTAGCCACTTGACCACTTCGATTGACCACTTGACCACTTAAGCAATTCGATTGACCATTTAAGCTCGTGACATTCTCTAAATCCTTCCAAAGATATGTTTATACTTTAAAATGTCGATTCTCGGGGTCTTGGCTTATATATCTGCAATAAAATACCACAAATACCCACGTAAATCTGACACGACACTCCGATTTACTAAAATCGGTACAAAATGATAAATTTTTACTATTATTACTAAGTTTTATTACTAACTATACTAAATTATAAAGATTAACATTTCATATCATTTATATCGTAATTTCATATATTTTATATAGAATTCGTTGATAAAACATAATAATATAACGTATATTTAATAATATAAAAGTAGTATATCAACTACTCCCCACTTAGCTTTTGATCGTCCTCGAGCAAAAATAAGCGGTAATAAAAGATATAATTGATCAGATTATAATTTTTAATGTAATTTTTATTGTCAATATTATAAATATATTATTTATTCTAATTTAAAATTGTAAGAAGACAGAAAGTGTATATAACTTAAATATCTTAAACATCAAATATTATTTAGATGAAATTGTACATGTAATACTTAATAAGTATAAATAAAATATTAGAATGATTTTTAATCGCAACTACTATGAAATCCTGGAATTGTAAACTTGGTCAGATAGTTGACAAAATTGCTTATAAAGTTTAGGCTCAAGATGTTGGTTAATCGGAAAAAAGAAATCAAAAAGAGAAAGAGGCAAGTCGTACGTACCTACATCTTCATATTCTTGAAAAAAAAACAATCATCGATTAATAGCATCTCTTTTTTTCAGATTTTCTCTCTTTTTTTTCAATCAAGAACTAAAAGCGTGAGTGTGTGTAGAAAATCAAATTTACAAGCATTGCTTCATCAAGATTGATCGGAGTACTACTCTTTCGATCGAAAATTACAAGTCCGGTTTCCTTAAACTTGTAATCAGTCTTGAGATATTATGATTCGACTTTTTCTATTTCATTCTATGCCTTCATTCCCAGCAATAGGACATTTCGAGATAATACCCTAGCTGGACTACTATCATCAGGCAATCGGGAGCTTTTAAACCTCATAGTGATGATATAGGACATTTCGAGATAACCCCTCTTGCACTCAAATCATTGGTAGCTACAACCGATATGTTCTTTTTATTTTTAAGTTGTCGATCAAAGATAAGGAAGATACCTGATATTTGATTAATTCTGTGTAGATATGGTGCTTCGTTCTTAATTCTTTTATAGAATATTAACATATCCGAACTTATTACCAAAATCAACTATCTTGCAAGTGTCATGAGGTAAGATCGAATATACTAATACTTATCTAATTTTTCCAATCTCAGCATACACCAAAACTTAGCTTTTATGTTTACATCTCTTTTTATAAGTACGTACAAACTTGCGGTATTTTCAAGGAAATGTAGACCAAAATTAGCTAAAGGTTGGTTAATTCCAATTAATCAAAAATGGCAATTTCGAGTGAGGTCTTGATCACTCTAATCAAGGCTGATGTAGGAACAAAAATTGGAAATTTATTTAGGTAGGCTATTTGGCTATAGTTATATTTTTGTGGTGCCAAAAATCGTCATTCCTAGTCCAATTCCAAACTCATAATTCATTTTTGAAAAGAAAATGATTCTAACAATTTTACTTATAATTATCAACATACTTATATAATTTCATAAAAACAATATTTAATATTAATTACTTAATTATATAAGCTTAAAATCTCATTAAAATCTAAATTAGGCATAAAATATAATTATAATATATCTAATATACTTTACTTAATTAAAAACTTATTCTTCCAAATTATATCATTTTTTATTCATATTTATATTAACTACTTAATTTCTAATAAAAATTGATAATTTTTATAATTTATAACTATTTTTTCGAAAATTTTAATGAATTTTCTAACCTAACTCTACTCCCCACTTACGAAGTGGCATCGTCCCGATGTTCAAAGAGTATTAAATAAGTAGGTTTGAAAATAAAATTAAAATTATATATTAACGTTATTATTTTGATTTTCTTACTTAACGTAAACTAATATATTATAACAACTCAAACATATATATTAAACATGATAAAAACTATTACAAACTTAAAAAAAAAAACATAAACTTAACTAAACTAGAAAGCTATTAACTTAACTTAAGTTAACTTATTAAAAACTTAAACCATCTTAAACTAACAAACCAACAAACCAACTAAATTGTTGACGAACAACCCGGTGTATCAACTGGTAACAAGCCAACTCTATTATCTCTAGACGGAAAAATTTCATCCGTCTCAAGCTCTTCAACTCCATTTATTTGAGTACAAAGATGCGAAATCATCCAAGCATTAGGCATAGGTTTCCCCCTACTACCTCTCGTTATTGCAAATCCCAAAACTGTCCTTTGAATCAAAATACCCCAATCCACAAATTCACCAAATGCCAAAGCATAAAGTAGAAGCATTTCATTCTCGGCAAGGCTTGCAAAATCCCAGGTGGGATATACTCTAGAATTAATAAAATGCTTCCACGCCTTTAGGTGTGGAAGTAAAGCACGTGTAGACATTTCGTGATTTGTGTCGAAAAGTGGAAACAGACATTGGAAAGACTCCTGCACTTTATTCAAATGATTATATGGATTATCTAGTTCCCATTTCATTTCGAAATGTTGCATCGTAACAGGTGGAATTTCAAAAAGTTGGTTGATAATAGACGAAGAGAAGGGAACAGCCACTCCTCTTACCGAGACAATTTGAGTTATTTCAATCATAGGCGCCGTCATTAGGGCAGAATAAAATTCTCGAACTATCGAGATATTTATTCTTCCTCTTGGCGTACTTACGAACATCTTCCAACCAAATCCTCGAATAATAGTTTTACCCCATCGATCTATCTTATCGAAATTTAAACCTTTCTCCAAATGGATTGGAGAATTAGCAAAACGAGGGTGTAAAATTATATTATCGTTTGAAGCTTGAGACTCCGGAGCATCCGGGGTGTTAGGCTCATATGAATTGACAGAAGGTGAAGATCGGTTTGACATTTAAAACAGATGAAAAATTTAAAACAGATGAAAGTAATAAATAAAAGTAACAAGGTAGAAGGTGAAAGGAATGGCAATGTTTTACTTCCTGGCCTCTTTCCTTTAATAGAAGTAAATAAAACATACGTGGCTGTATCAGACAAACTCTAGAATTACTCACCCCTCTTTCTTCACGGCTCGGGCCGAGAATAGGCCGGACCGGTCCGGCCTCTAGATCATTTCACCTAGTACAGAGGTAAAAGTCAAATTGGTTTTTGTTTTTACTTCTCACATGTGTAACAATACCTACACATGCTTTGAAGATATATTTTTAAAGTTTGAACTTGATACGGACTTGATAAAACGACACATTATATTTTGAAAATGACTTAATAATGATACAAAATTATTTTTGGGTTTTTTATAGTTTATAAAAATTAAAACGATTTAGAATGAAAACCATATTTCGATAAAACGATTATAAAACGAAAACAAACGAAAACGAAAACAAACCAATATCTAAATGAAAATGTCGAATAAAACGTGCAGTAAAAATGTTTAATCAAACATAGTCATGAAATTCAATCTTCTTCAAAATCTTCCTCAAGATCAACATGAAAGCTCGAACTCGGAAACGACTGAGAAGCTGGCGGCTGAACTGTAGTCGTGGTCCTGACTGAACTATCAAGTCCCATCGAACTCATGCCAGTAATGATATGTGCAAACTCAGTGAATCCTCCCCAACTAGACATCACTGGTCTCTGAATACCTGTCAAAAATACACCTGTACCACTCGATTGGCCTCCAAAAGGATAGGACGTTGGATGAAAGCTCGAAGGTGGTGGAATAGGTGCTACCCAATCTGGTAAGGTATACGGATCAGACTGACAAGGTGGATAGGCAGGATCATCAAAAGTAGGATTACGAAGCAAATGCTCGTTTCTCCTTAAACCTCTACGAATATCATCACACCACTGCCTATTACTTTCAGCATACAAAGCCATGTTGGCTTGACCACGTGCAACGTCTGATACTAAAGATTGAAACATATCATAAGTTATAGTGTTGGAGAAAGGAGTTTGTTGAGGCTGACTAGAAAAAGATGGAAAAGAAGAAGATGTGAAAACTGGTGGAGCTGGTTGAGTTTGACGGCTTCTAATCAAAGAGCTTATCCTACCATCTGGAAGCCTAGTCAAACTTGGTCCAATCAGAGGTGCATCTGCCAGAGCTAACTTGTCATTAGGCAGGAATGGTACTCCCATCCTACGACATAAATCTGAGATAAAACAAGGGAAGTACATATGACTCCCTGGTCTGGCGATGACAATACTCTCGAAAATTCTTTTAAAAATTACTTTTCCAACATCCACTTTCACATCATTTACCATCGCCCAAGCGATACAAACATCTTCCTTTCCAAAAGCAGTATGTTTACTCGAAGGATAGAGACTATGACTAATAAATCTTTTAATTGCCCTTAAACCTCTAATACATTTCCCATAGTTAAACCTGTTTTCAACCCACACAGCGGTTGGGTCAAAAGTGTGCTGAGCTCTCAGGGCCGTCTGCTCAAAACTTGCAGGATCATCTAAATTCCAAACTACCATGTAATCTTCATCATCAGGAAAAACTTCAACTCCTAAAATTGCGTTAATCATGGCCGGGTTAAAAGGAACATTTCTAGCTCTTAGGGGTACAGTTTGCGACTGATTAAGCTCATCTTACGACATAGTAGACAAAACCGAATAAAATTCAGCTACTAAAGTCGTATTGATCTCCCCTTCTCTTCTGGCTGCTAGTTCTAACCACTGACGTCTTGTAAAAATATTTTTAACCTCATCACCTAAGTCATCCAAATCTAATCCTCTCTCAACCAAAACATCACATTTACTATAAATCCTCTCATACGCGTTCTTAGCTTCTTGTGATGCTGTTTTATTAAAGCTTACGGCTTCTTCTTCGGGTGATAAAATTATTGTGCCTACTACCGGAGTTGATATAGGAATGTTTGATTTTCGCTTTTTAGAGATTCTTTTACTCGACTCAGCCATTCTACGATACTGGTAAAGCCAATCAACAATAAAAACAACAACAAAAACAACAAAAAAATAAAAATGTCACAACGCACTCAAAAATTAAAACAGTTGAAATTAATCTAAAAAATTATGAAAAATACGAAATTGATAACTAAATAAACTAAATAATACCTTAATATGAAGAAAACGTTGAAAAGTAGGCCGGAAAAGTGATAAAGTCGCCGGAAAAAATGTAGCTTGTTTTTTTTTATCCTTTTTGATTTTTGTAACTTTTGTGGAAGAGAGTAGATGAATGTAGGAAGAAATCAAGTAGCGGTGTAGTGTGAGATGAAGTTTTGTGGAAGAAAATTTTCGAGTGGTGGGGTTTGGGTGTGGGGTGCGGCGGCAAGAAAAATTTAGGGAAGGAGAAGAAGAAAAAGAAAGGGTCCCCGTTTTTATCCATTTAGACCCCGGATCGGTCCGGGTTCAGGGACGGATCGGTCCGTGCCCATTTTTTTTTCACTTTTTCCGATTTTTTTTTACTTTTTATGATTTTTGATTAAAACTTATAAAAATTCTTATAAAACTTAATTAAACTTGATTAAAACTGCATTAAAAACTTTAAAAATAAAATTTGAAGGAAATCTTATAATTTTATAACAATTTCTAAAATTTAATAAAAATTTTATAACACTTAATAAAAAGCTTATAAAAATTTAATAAATTTATATTAACTCTTATAAAACATCTAAATTAAAACTCAAAAAGAACTTTTATAAAACTTTTATAAAACTCCTCAAATTTCATAAAGATCCAATTTTATAAAATTTCAGAAGTTATGCGAAAATTTTATAAAATAAAACATAAGAAAAGACTCAAAACTTAAGGGGTTCCTTCCAGAGTTCTGATGTAACGTTCAATCAACCTAACTCCTAAAAACGAGGCATTTGAATTATCTCTCGGAATTCCATCGGGATTTTCGGATAACCACCTAATCGTTCCCTTCCTAACAATATTCAAACACTCATCCTGGGATTTGGTTGTGTTCTTCCCACAGCGTCCAACATGTTCACTTTTTCCACAGATTCTGATCTCTCGTGAAATTTTGCCCTTCTTTATATTGCACTTCTTGATGTTCCATTACAAACTTCTCCCAATCTTATCTCTCTCAACAATTTCTTGTTTTGTTAAAAACTAAAGCTTCTATAGAAAACGCGACATCTTTATCAAGGCCTAATTTTAAAAGTAAAACAAAACTCCTAATCTATCTAAAAGGCATCCAGCTTCTTTTACGTCTATCCGGTAAAAGACGAAAAGAAGTTAAACATAAATAAAAACACGAGAAAAGTAGAGTAAAGATAGATAGCACCGGTATTCGGTTGATTTCGATTTCTCGCTTTTCATTTTTCGCTTTTTCGCTTTTTCAATTTGTCGGGGATCAATCGGTAGCATTACTTCTTTTTTAGTGTGATTCCTTCTCCTCCACAAATAACTTTACTCATGTGGCCATTGGCTATAAAAGTCGATTCCATCGTTAGTTCAACAGCCTCGATTTGTAAACCCGTGTTACTTTGAATGGACTGTCCATCTTGATTTAAGCTTACCCGAAACAACTTTAAACGTGAATTGTACAAAAGCACTCGATCACCTACATGGAACTCACGTTTAAAGATTCTCTTATCATGGAAAGATTTCGTATGCGTTCCTTGTAGATTCGAGCATTTTCATAAGAATCGAGGCGAAATTCTTCTAGTTCGATTAATTGAAGCAATCTATGGTCACCGACCTTAGGATCGAAATTCAGAAATCTAATAGCCCAGAAGGCTCGGTGTTCTAACTCAACCTGAGATGACAAGACTTACCAAAGACTAGCTTATAGGGAGAACAACCAATTGGTGTTTTAAAAGCTGTTCTGTACGCCCATAATGCATCATCTAATTTAACTGCCCAGTTTTTACGATTTGAGTCCATTGTTTTCTCCACGATTCTTTTGATTTCTCTATTTGACACCTCTACCTGTCCACTGGTTTGTGGATGATAGGGCGTTCCTAACTTATGCGTTACACCATATTTTTCAACTATCTTAGTAAATGGTTTATTACAAAAGTGTGACCTCATCACTAATGATAGCCCTCGGAATGCCATATCTGGTAAATATATTCTTTTTAAGGAATCGTATGACAACTTTGGTATCATTAGTTGGAAGAGCTTCAGCTTCTACCCATTTTGAAACATAATCTACCATTACAAGAATAAATCTTTTTCCAAACGAAATAGGGAAAGGTCCCATGAAATCTATACCCCAAACATCAAATAACTCACATTCTAAAATAGGTTGCATAGGCATTTCATGTTTTTTAGATACATTTCCCCATTTTTGACAAGATTCACAAGATTTAACATACTTATAAGCATCTCTATATAGTGTAGGCCAATAAAAACCACATTGTAAAAGTTTAAAAGCAGTTTTCCAACCTCCATGATGACCTCCTGCCTCACGATCATGACAAAACGACAAAACACTTAAAATTTCATTATCAGGCACACATTTTCTGATTATCCCATCCGAACATTTACGGAAAAGGTCTGGTTCCTCCCAGTAATAAAATTTTAAGTCATAAAAGAACTTCTTTTTCTGCTGCCAAGTCCAATGAGACGGAATATAATCACAGGTTAAGTAATTAATGATATCTCCAAACCAATGTGACATTTCCTTAGAAGGAATTTTATTCTTTAATAACTGCATGGTTGAAGGAGTATCTATTCTAAACAGTTGTTCATCAGGAAATAAATCTTTTATTTCATTTTCTATTTCTTCATTTTCCATTCTACTTAGATGATCTGCTACTACATTCTCACTTCCTTTTTTATCCTTAATTTCAATATCGAATTCTTGAAGTAAGAGAATCCATCTAAGAAGACGAGGTTTAGCATCTTTCTTACTCAAGAAATACTTGATCTTTGAATGGTCTCAGTATAAATTATTACCTTAGAACCAACAATGTACGATCGAAACTTATCTAAGGCAAAAATCACAATAATGAGCTTCTTTTTACAGAGTTGCATAATTTAGTTGAGCAAATAATTAATGTGAGAGACGCATAGTATATTGCTTTGAGAATTTTGTTATACCTTTGACCTAAAACAGCTCCTACAGCTAAATCACTGGCATCACACATAATCTCAAACGGCAAACTCCAATCTGGTGCTACTAACACTGGTGCAGTAGTTAACCTCGCTTTAAGAGTCTGAAAGGCTTCCATACATTTACTATCAAAGTTAAAAGGTACTTCCTTTTCAAGCAAATGACTTAGAGGCTTTGCTATTTTTGAAAAATCGGCAATGAACCTTCTATAAAATCCTGCATGTCCGAGAAATCCTCTTAGAGTTCTTAAATTAACTGGTGGATGTAATTTTTCAATTACTTCGACTTTAGCTTTATCAACTTCAATACATTCTTCAGAGATTCTATGTCCTAAAACAATTCCTTCGATACCATTAAGTGACATTTTTCCCGATTTAGTACTAAATTGGTATCTTCACAAATAAGCGTTGTAACACTCGTTCTAAGTGTAACAAACAAACATCAAATGAGTCTCCGTAAACACTAAAGTCATCCATAAAAATTTCTAAGAATTTCTCAACCATATCAAAGAAATATAGCCATCATACACCTTTGAAACATAGTGGTGCATTACATAAACCAAACGGCATTCTTTTATAAGCAAAAGTTCCATAAGGACATGTGAAAGTAGTTTTTCTCTATCTCCTAACGCAATGAAAATCAGTAAATATCCCGAATAACCATCTAGGAAACAAGAATACTTATGTCCACTTAAACGCTCCAACATCCGAACTATGAATGGAAGTGGATGATGATCTTTCTTAGTATGATCATTTAGTTTTCTAAAATCAATGCACATTCGATAACTTTGTAATCTCTCTTGTCGGAATCCATTCATTCTTTTCATTCTCTTTCACTTGTGAAACCTCCTTTCTTTGGTACAACTTGAGTTGGACTAACCCATTCACTATCCGATATGGGAAAATTATCCCCATTTCTCATAGCTTAATTACCTCTTTCTTAACAATTAACTGCAAATTTGGGTTGAGGCGGCGTTGCGGTTGAATACAAGGTTTATCATCTTCCTTCATAATTATCTTATGAACGCAAATCTCAGGGCTAATACCTCGAATATCGGCAACTGTCCATCCAAAAGCTTTCTTATGCTTTTTCAACATTCTAAGTAATTGATCTTCTTGTTGCTCGATTAAAGATGATGAAATAATAACCGTAATAGATTATTAGTTTCAAGAAAAGCATACTTGATTTAATGGTAACGGTTTCAATTCCGATTCTTAGGTGGATCTTCCAGGTGATGGTTTAAGAACCCGTCCTTCTAGTTCTAATTCCAAATACTTATGCCATGATGGTTTAAAAGTAAAACTTCCTTTATCTAGAGAAAGGATTATCTCTTTCATTTCGGTGTCTTTCTCATCTTCCTTATAGATAGACAGAGTTAAGCATTCTTCTAATCTGTCTTCAAAAGTTGGTAACTGAATATCATAGACAGAATGAATATCTTCTATAAAAGAACATGATTACGTGATCTGTATGGATGTTCCATAGCTTTGAAAATATTGAAAGTAACTTCATCTTCATTGACTCTCGAATTAACTCTCCTTTCGGACATCTATTAAAGTTCTTCCTGTGAGCTTAAATGGTCGACCTAAGATAAGTGGCGCTGAATATCCTTCTTCCATTTCCATAACTACAAAGTCTACTGGAAAATAGAACTTGTCTACTTTAACCAATACATCTTCAATAATTCCTTTAGGGTATTTAATCGATCTATCTGCCATCTGCAGAGTCATTTCAGTTTTAGCAAGCTTTCCTATGCCTAGCTTCTTATAATCCTCATAAGACATGAGATTTATACTAGCTCCAAGATCACATAAGACCTTCTTAAACAGAAATCCTCCAATTTCACACGGAATGGTAAAACTTCCAGGATCTTTCAGTTTAGGTGGTAACTTATTCTGCAAAACTGCAGAACATTCTTCATTTAGGCATATATTCTCATATTCCTCTAATTTTTTCTTGTTTGATAGAATATCTTTCAGAAACTTTCCATAAGCAGGCATACTAATTAGAGCTTCGATAACAGGGATATTAACATGAATATGACGAAAAGTATCAAGGAAACGAGCATACTTCTGATCAGTTTTAATCTTTTTAATTTGAGCTTTAGGTGGGTAAGGTAAAGATTCTAAATCTATAACCTTTGATCCCAAAGTCATTTTCTCTTTTCCTTTTTCCTTAAACTTTTGAGTATTACTTGATTGCCAAGTATCATGATCTTGAGTTTTTTCTTTTAAAACATTCCCTGAATCAATCTCTACTTCAGATTCCTTCTGTTCTTCTTGTTTCTTATCCTTGTTTTCATTATCTTCCATTCTAACATGTTCCTTGAATAAAGTCCTTAAATCTTTTTCCATGGGATCTTTCAAAATCTTAAGGATTTTTACCCATTTCTCACCTTCATTCTCAGGTTCCAAACTTCTATTCCTTTTCAAGAAATTCTCTATAATTTCTTCTTCCTCATCAGTGAATTCAAGTTCATCTTTAGTTTCATCATTTTTTCCATCTAAATCATTTTCTACTTCATTATTCCCGAAGTTTTCTACTTCATTACTACCACAGAGTTTTCTACTTCTCGTAACTACAACATTTACCTCTCTCGGATTTCTTTCAGTATTGCTTGGTAATCCTCCTGGAGGTCTACTGTTATTACGTTCACCTTCCCTACTCAAATGATCTTCCATATTCCTTAATGAGGCTTCTATCGTTCTCATTCTGTTATCATGTCCACTCATAGATGTTTTCATTGTACTCATATCTTTAGTGACTGTACCAATAGAAGTCATCATTGTTTCCATATTCTTAGCTTGAGTAGATACTACACCCATCATATTTTCCATTAGTTTTTCCCATTTTTCAACTCCTTCTGCAGGTTGAGTTGAACTCTGAGTTACTGGTATACTTTGAGTGGTATATTGAGGATATGATCTAGGTAATGATTGTAATTCTGATTAGATGTATTCTCTTGATAAACTTGATTATTATTCATATTCCTATATGAAACTGGATATGGCGGTTGTCCTTGCTTACTAGGGTTTTCAGACCATCGAAAAGTAGGGTGATCTCTTCTAATCGCATTAAACGAGTTTGAGTATGCATTGTTCAAATTCCTATGCTGCTGAAGAAAACTCACCTCCTCTCTTGAATATCCTGTTGGTTCTTCGATCCCTATATTATCCTGATTTGAGTATTCAGTTGGTGTACTATTTTCTGAATTTTGGTTTTTGTTTGACTGTAGGCCATCAAATTTCCTACTCAAATTTTCTAAATGTGCTAGAACTTCCGTATTAGATGTACATTCTCCTGCAAAAGCTACTTTTCTGGTGCTAGAACCGGTTTCCCACATTCTGTTATTTTTTGAAATCTTTTCTATAGCATCATAAACTATTTGAGCTTCACTCATCATTAAAGAACCACCATATGCATGATCTACATCTGCACGTGAATCTTTTCTTAATTTACGACAGAAAAGTTGAATTTGCATATCTAAGGAATAACCATGATCGGGACAGGCTCTTAACAACTTTTTAAATCTTTCCTGGCATTCCCAAAGCGCTTCTTGAGATCCTTGTCTAAAGTTAGCAACCTCGACTTTTAATTCCAAATTTCGTCCCAGAGTGAAATATTGTTTCGAAATTCAGTTTGAATATCCTCCCAACTAGTAAGTGAATGATGTGGAAGAGACATAAACCAATCTCGGGCTCGCCCTTTTAGAGAAAAGGAAACATAGTCATCCTCGTTAGTTCCTTATGAGCACCTTGACTTTTGGTCAGATTGCACAGTTCTTCAAAAGATAGAGATGATGATGTGGATCTTCATCATCCTCTCCTAGGAATTGGGCTCTTGTGTCAATTAAACCAAAAAGATGAGATTTAATTTCAAAATTATTCGCTCCTTCATTGGGTAAAAGAATGGGATTATTGGTCTGGTTTCTTCTTACGGTTTGATCACAGATAGGTCTCGGGTTTGGTGGGTTATTACGATTATTCTGGTTCCGATCTTGATTATTTCTATTATTATGATTTTGATTATTATTAGGGTTAACAGGGTTTTGTCCATGCCCTGGAGCATGATCTAGCCTCTGTTCATTTGTTTTATCACTAGTTTCAGCCATTTCTTTATTTCTGTTTGAAGATGATTCTTGGTCAGGATTTCCCTGACTAGTATGACCACGTTTACTCTCTACTCTTAACTGCCTTTCATAAGTGTTTATGTCAGTCTTATAAGGAGTGAGCGGGGCCTTACCACTTCTGGTTATAAACTAACGAAAATAGAAAAATTGCTCGAAAAAGAAGAAAATTGGTAACTAAAGAAAGTAGATACCAACGAAAAATAAAATAGAAATGAGATAAGAAAAAGTGTTGACTTATTCTCGAGAATTTTGAGCTAATACAAGTAGTAACCATAGACACAAAGAAAGAAATTAGCGACGTGTCCCCGGCAACGGCGCCAGAAAGCTGACGGACCTTTTCTAGGCTATATAGATCCTAACCGGCAGTGTACCGGGTCAAACTGTAGTGCTAGTGTGGTGAGTCAGAGTGTCGAATCCTCAGGGAAACATGGTAATTCTTCTAAGTGTGGTTAAACACCAAAGAGCTGTTATTAACTCGATCTAAACCGCAATTTTATCACACAAATTACTACTATTCTACTGAACATAAAATAAATGCGTAATTTAAAAGTTATTCTAATATAATATATATAGATATATAAATATATATAGATATACATAGATTGCAAAATATATATATAGATATAAATATATAGATACCAATATATTATTAGAGAACTAGCCAAAGTTTATATAATTGATTTATACGATCTTTTTTTCAGAAACGGAATGTGCTCGGTCTTTCCCTTTATATTAGGTCCAATTGAGTAAATGAAACGGTGTATACGAGGTTAACAATTCCTCCTCACACGGCGTATGAAATTGTCATATGTCATTGTCATCGCTTTAATCTCCACAACGCCCCATGCTAATCTCAGTTAGTCTGAACAGGTATCGAGTACAAATCTACCCCGGATAAAAGAGGTTATTCCGTTTGTCAGACGGCCGATGTTATTCAAAAGG
The DNA here is from genome assembly GCA_026214975.1 of Gentiana macrophylla. Lineage (NCBI taxonomy): Eukaryota > Viridiplantae > Streptophyta > Magnoliopsida > Gentianales > Gentianaceae > Gentiana > Gentiana macrophylla. Next base: position 49,134 of record JAOBSW010000506.1, on the reverse strand, counting down.
CTCCGGTTGTCAGGCGGATCGATTTAACTTTCCGGTGTTAGTTTCAATTAAACCTTTGATTTTAACATTATTATGATCTCGAGCACAATTTTAATAAGATTCATTTTTCCCAAGACAAATCTGCCCCCGGGTAGGAAATAGGATTCCGTTGTCGCGCTTTACGCACGGCCAATTTTACCCTCCGGTTTTTCTATCTTTTATCTCATATCCTAAGTTCTCTGGTCAGTTCATCGTTAGGTTATATGTTGCGATTCATCTTGGTTAATTACGTCAATCCGAATATTATCAATACGTTACAAAATAGAAAAAGATTCAATTAACTCAATTTTAGTAAATTTTAATTAGACAGCATTCCTTTACCGAAAAGATCGAAATAAAACGATTACATAACTTTGGCTAGTTATTAGATTTAGCCTAAAAACATTATAACAACTAAAAAGATAAAAACAAACATAAATACTTTAGAAATTTACCCGATTACAAATGCTGAATCAGAGTCGTATTCTTCCGGACATTACAACGACTTCAACAACACCGAACTTCCGATAATTTCCCGAGCATTACAACAGTACTACGATATTATTATTTTTGGCATAAGGCCTATTTACAAACTACTAATTAAAAAGATATAGAGAATATATATAGGATATTGTATATATATATTGGTACATCGATTCTGTTTGCAACTGATCTCCTATATATAGAAATTATTCCAAGGCCGGACCGGGCCGGTGTAATGATTAACTCCACCTCCTTGATTAATCAGCATGTGCGAGGAGATATAATTATAATTATAATTATATATAACTTATAAAATTCATATCTCGAGTTCTGGATCTCCAAAAATCATGATTCAAGAGGCATCGGAAAGGTCTCGGGAAAATCTACAACTTTCGTGAAGGACTCTTCTTCAGATGATGTCGTTTTGATGAGCCATTCATTTGTCGAAGATATTTCTCGATTACCACTAAATCAAATCGATTAGCCACTTGACCACTTCGATTGACCACTAGACCACTTAAGCAATTCGATTGACCATTTAAGCTCGTGACATTCTCTAAATCCTTCCAAAGATATGTTTATACTTTAAAATGTCGATTCTCGGGGTCTTGGCTTATATATCTGCAATAAAATACCACAAATACCCACGTAAATCTGACACGACACTCCGATTTACTAAAATCGGTACAAAATGATAACTTTTTACTATTATTACTAAGTTTTATTACTAACTATACTAAATTATAAAGATTAACATTTCATATCATTTATATTGTAATTTCATATATTTTATATAGAATTTGTTGATAAAACATAATAATATAACGTATATTTAATCATATAAAAGTAGTATATCAACAACCTCATTTGCTCAATTGTCCAAACATAAGTACATGGAATTGTTGATACCAATGACTAATCTGCTAAGTGAGCTCACCCAACATAGCAAAGACTAATCCTCTTGGTGAATTCCAGTACATTGCTGAATATCAGTCAACTTTGATAATTCCAAGTTCAGTCCTTAATTTAGCAAATCTTTCACTGTCAAGTGGTTTAGTGAAAATATCAACAAGTTGATCTTCAGTAGGGATGTATAGAACCACCACATCTTTCTTTTCAACATGATCTCTTATAAAATGATGTCTCACATCAATGTGCTTGGTTCTTGAGTGCAAAACAGGATTTTCTGTGATTGCAATTGCACTTGTGTTATCACACATAATTGGAATTTCCTTTTCTTCAATTCCATAATCCCTTAATTGTTGTCTTAGCCATAGTACTTGTGCACAACAACTTCCAGCAGCAATGTATTCAGCTTCAGCAGTGGAATTTGATATAGAATTCTGTTTCTTGCTGAACCAGGAGACCAGTCTATTTCCCATTAACTGACATGTTCCTGAGGTGCTTTTTCTATCAATCTTGCATCCAGCATAATCTGAATCTGAGTAGGATATAACTTTGAAGCTTCCTTCCTTGGAATACCATATCCCTACTCCCAAAGTCTCTTTTAGGTACTTGAGAACTCTTTTGATCGCACTAAATGACTTTCTTTAGGTTTAGATTGAAATCTTGCACAAACACCTACAAACAAAGGATATATCGTGTCTGTTTGGCGATGAAGGTCTGAAGAGATCGCCTATCATCCTTCTGTATAAGGTCTGATCAACATCTTTGCCTTCTTTATCTTCATCCAATCTGATATTTGTACTCATATGTGTTGAATTTTTAGTGCTATTTTCCATACCAAACTTCTTCAGCAACTCCTTGGTATACTTGGTTTGATGAATGAAGATTCCATCTTTCATTTGTTTAACTTGCAATCCCAAGAAGTAATTCATTTCTCCCATCATACTCATTTGAAATTTGCTCTTCATTAGATTTACAAACTTTTCGCAAAGTAAATCTTTTTCAAAACCAAAGATTATGTCATCAACATAGATCTGTACCAGCAGGGTGCTGTCCCCTTCACTGATTTTGAAAAGTGTCTTGTCAATGGTGCCTTTTGTAAATCCATTATCCACCAAGAATTGAGATAGAGTCTCATACCAAGCTCTTGGTGCCTGTTTCAATCCATAAAGTGCTTTGTTGAGTCTATACACTTTATCTTTTTGATCTTTAACTTCAAACCCATGAGGTTGCTATACATACACTTCCTCCTCTAGAATGCCATTCAAAAATGCACTTTTGACATCAATTTGATATACTTTGAAGTTCTTATATGCAGCATGTGCCAAGAATAATCTGATAGCTTCCAATCTTGCAACAGGTGCATAAGTTTCATCAAAATCTATTCCTTCTGCGTGAGAGTAGCCTTTTGCAACTAGTTTAGCCTTATTCCTTACAATGGTACCAGATTCATCAAGTTTATTTCTGTATACCCACTTAGTACCAATGATATTTGCATGATTTGGCCTTTCAACTAGTGTCCAAACTTGATTTCTTTCAAATTCATTTAATTCTTCTTGCATAGCAATTATCCAATCTGGATATGAAATTGATTCTTCAACAACTTTAGGTTCCATTTGAGATAGAAAGCAAGTAAACATAGCTTCCAGTTGTCTTCTAGTCCTAACACCTTGCTGTACATTGCCAATAACTTGTTCAGCAGGGTGATTCCTTAACCATTGTGGATTATGGTTATTTTGATTATCGTGAACCTCATCTTGATAGGTCTCTGCTTGTTTCTTCTTCTACAGGGGTTCAAAGAGATCCTTGAAGCGCTTCGATTGTTGCATCGAGAACATTACCAAAGCGAGGTGTTCGGCATGAGGCGATGTCGAAACTTTTAAATCATTGAATCTTTCCAAAACTTCAACACAATCTGGATCAGTGACTTGTTGATTCTCAGCAGGTCCACAATCTTCATCTTCCATACCAGTAAACTTAGGTTCATCAAACAAAACATGTATTGTTTCTTCATGTTTTAGTGACCTCTTGTTCAAGACTTCTGAATGCCTTGTTGATCAAGAATATCCCAAGAAAATTCCTTCATCGATTTTGGTTGGAATGTTTTCAAGTGTACTTTGTGATTTAGGATAAAACACTTGCTTCCAAATGGATGGAAATAGGATATGCTAGGTTTCCTTCCATTCCAAACCTCATAAGGTGTCTTCAATGACTTCTTGTTTCTTGATGTTCTGCTTTTGTGTATAGCATCTTTGTATTGATTGCTTGACCCAATATCTTTCGTAGCAATGCTTCACAAATCATTGTCCTTCCCGCTTCCTTTAAAGTCTTGTTTCTTCTTTCAAAGAACCCCATTTTCTTTGAGGTGTACCAAAAGAATGACAAGTTGATGTAGTACACCATTACATTCATAATATTCTCTTATAACTTTGTTGAGAAATTCAATACCACTGATCGATCTTATCTTTATTCTTTGTTAAACTTTTCTCATTAAATCTCTTCAAAAGATTAGGCATGCTTTGAAGTGTTTCACTTTTCTTGTTCATAAAAATCACCCAAGTGTATCTTGAATAATCATCCACAACCACTAAGGTGTATTTCTTTCCAGTTACACTTGTTGGAGTTATAGGTCCAAATAGATCCATATGCATCAGCTCCAACACTCTATTAGTTGATTGTTTAGTTTTTGACTTGAAGCTTGTCTTTATCTGTTTACCCTGCTGACATGCATCACATATGGCATCCTTTTTGAATGTGATCTCAGGTAAACCAATCACCAGCTTCTTCTTCACCAACTGATTAATATCAACAAAATTTAAATGATTCAACTTCTTGTGCCATAACCAATTGAGTTCAGACTTGGTATGCACAATCAGACAGGTTTCTGGAACTGCAGTAGACCAATCCACAACATACATGTTTTGTTGTCTTCTTCCAGCAAGTACAACTTGATCACCTCTTTCACTAATGACAATACAAGTGTTTTTGTCAAAAGTGACTTTGTATCCCATGTCACGTAATTGTCGATTGCTCGAAGAAGTTGTAGTCCAATCCTTCCACATATGCAACATTCTTGATTGTAAGTCCATTCCTCACAAGTGTGCCATATCATCTTGTATATCCAGGTGTATTTTTGTTGCCAAAGTTCACCCTAGGACCATCTTTTGCCACAAAGTTTGTTAAACAGTGCTTATTCTTTGTCATGTGTCTGGAACATCCACTGTCAAAGTACCAGACACCCTACAAAACAAAGTTAATGCATTTTAGGTACCCAAACCTGTTTGGGTCCATAGTGGTCAGTGGCAAGCATGACCCTTGGTATGTTTTCCATAAGGTCTTCTCTGAATGTGTCATACTTTGGTTCATACTTTGGTTCATACATGTATTCCACACATCCATAAGTTCTAACATGAGGTTGTGTAGGAATCACATATGTTTTCTACGGCCTTTTGGTTTATAATCTTTGTTTAAAGTGATTCTTGGTGTGTTAAAGCGTTAGTATAACCATTTGTTTCTTTGTCTGTTAGGGACGATACCTGTAATATAAGTCTGCTTGAGGTCTTGTGTAAGTCCTCTCTGTGATCCCATTGCCTAGGTTTTACCCTAGTTGCATGGTTATACTTGTTGTTTCTAACGGTAGAGTGCAGGTGTATTCCAATCATCATCGGTGAGGAGCAGTCTACCTTTCCCCACGAGATAAGTATCCCTTGAATGATTAACATTTTTGGGTTTAGGATTCTTATCCTTGGAATATTTCTGTTTCTTACCCTTCGTGGTCCAAAGAGACTTGGTAGCAGTGTCCTGCTATCGTGACTTAGAAGGCACAATAGATCCTATTTTTAGATTTACTCTTTTTTATTAGGGTCGTTGACTTCTTTGACTTCGATTTTGCTTCCTGAAGCATTCTCATTGGATTTTACTTGCCTCGGCAATCTTCTTGGGAGTTGGATCTAGTGCGGTACAAACTTAGGACCAATTGCAGTGCAGGTTCGATGACCTTCTTGGATCCACTCTTGTTGGATTGTTGAGTTCCAAATCAAGCCCTGTTCTATCACCATAAGGCTTTCCAGTTTGTATGCGGCGAGAGGAACAAGATGGTTCAAATAGATTCGAAATTCTGCTGGATGATCGATGAGCTTACACTGATTCTGTCCAACATCTTTTTCCTTACCTTTGAGAACCCTTAATTCAGCTTTCAATCTTCCAACTTCTAACTCAAGAGCTTCTTTTTCACCTTCACAATCTCATAACTTGATTGTATTATCCTCGATTGATTAAGGATGGCATCCAAAGTCTCATTATTGTCATAATTTCTAGGATTTGAACCACAAGTTGATTCACAATCACTTCCAAACGAGAGTATTGATGGATACGATGTTGTATACCTCCTCGATTTCATCCATATTGGCCATCAAAGCATAATCTTCCATATCTGCAACCAGTGTTGTGTCATCTGATTCATTTCCCTTTTCAGATTCAACTTCATACCCTGATTCATCTTCAGCAACCATAGCCTTCTTGCCATATCTTCTTTGTTGACTCTTGGTCTTGATGAGTCCGACAATCGTGTCTAAAGTGTCGAGGCTTCTTGCGATTGAAGCAAAGATAATCGAGTTCCTAGCTTTGTTTTAACTCGGGACATTCGGAGTTTGAAGTGTCCTGGTTTCTTGCAATGAAAGCATAGATAGTCATTATCTTTCTTTGATTCCTCTTTCTTTCTCTCAGTAGGCCTCTTTGTGAAATTTCTTGCAGGGGCCTTTCCAGTCTTCATCATTCTGATTTTCTTGCTCAGTAGGGCAATCTGCTCATGCATCTCATCCAGCAAATCAACTTGTCCTCCTGATGTTTCTTCTTGATGTGAAGCAACCAGTGCAGTGGTCTTTGGCTCTTCCTTTTCAGTCTCAGGTACAAGCTTTTCGCTAAATTCATAAGCCTTGAGATCTGAAAACAACTTGAAGGTGTCTTCTTCATGCAGCTTTCTCATTTCTTCTATTGCAGTCACCTTCATTTTCCAAACATCTTTTGCAGGTAGAGCCTCCAAGATTTTGGTGTTTATTTCTTCTTTTGAATAACTTACACTCAAGAGGTAAGTTCATCTAGATTGCATTGAATCTTGATTCCATTTGCTCAATGGTTTCATTTGGCGACATCTTGAACTTTTGGAACCTCTTTCTGGCCACACTGATTTTATTCTTCTTTATTGCATCAGTGCCTTCACAGATCAAATGTATCTTGTCCGCAGTTTTGCAATCTTTAACCTTCATGTACATATTGCTATCCAAAGTTCTATAAATGATATCAATAGCAATGTTGTTGAGGTTTGCTCTTTTTCTGTCTTCTGCATTCCATTCTCTTTTTGGTTTAGGAGTGTACTCAGTTGTATCACCCACTATTACTGCCTTGGTAATCTCCAGTGGTCCATCAGTTAGTACATCCATCATATCATCATGAGTTGCAGCAAGGTATGTGTTGGACTTATTTCTTAGTTTTGATGATGAGTGCCAAACTAGCTGTTATAGTGCAAAGGCAAAAAGATGTCTAGATCAAATGTATAGGTTTATTAGAGTTTGATTCATAAATAGGTTTGATCAAACAAGCATCAGAAAGGGCTCACGATTGATATCAATGAGATGGTCTAGTCGATGGGGTAGATAGGTCGATGAGACTAGTCGGGAACCTCTTTGAATCATCAAGATCAAGACGAAGACGAAGGCCGAGGTTCAAACTCGATAAATGAAGGCTAAGGGATCAAACTTAGTATTTAAAGTCAAGGATATGGAATCAGAATTTAGGCAAGTCTATGATGACCTAAACTGATTACATATACCTTGTGTAGAAGGTCTAAGTTCCATAAGTTGGATGATGTTTGGAACTTGGTTATAATTAAAATGATGTAATCTAACTTCACAAATAAAAGTTAGATAAAAGTAATCAGCTGCATTATATTTTACATACAGAAATATGATGATCAGCAGACTGATTGGTACTTCAGCAGACTTATGAACCTGCTGATATGATACCTCGATTAATTCAAGTTTATTGGAAGATTACATGGATAAGGACAGCCAACTACCTCTGACTTATCAAGAAAATCAAAGGCTGAGATTAAAAAGACGTTGGGATGATCTCTATTTTTATCCATTGGATACAAGTCAAACGGGTGGACAGACTGCACTGTCAAAAAGGAATTCCGGCAATGTCAATCCTATGAATAGTGACAGAATGCAAATCAGATGGGACAAAAACAAGGAACGGTCACATTTGAAATTCAAATACAGTCACATGCATTCTTGCCTATAAATAGAGGACCTTCAACTCAGAAAAATATGATGAATTTTGGAAAAACATTAAGTGATAAATCTGAGCTGAAAAACACCCTGCTGAACTTACTGAGCATAAGGTTGCTGATCTAGAAAATCTTCAAGTGCATTCTGTGTTCAAGCTGCATCAAGCATACACACTTGAAGACTGCAAGCTGCTGATTACATCATCCTAATCAAGCTGCTGCAACAGAATCATCTATTTGATTCAATCTTTATTTTATAAAGAACCTGCTGAAGACAGTGAAGCATCTGTTAGGTGTGAAAGACTGTTGATTGTGGTGCAGCTGGTGAAGAGGCAATCCTACCCTTCAAGGACCAGTGGAAGACTCAGGAGCAGCAATCCTACTGCTTCCGATTTTCGATTTGTGAAGCCATAGCTATTGGTGAAGGACAAACAACTTAGGAATCTTTGTAAAAGCTGCATCAAAGATCTCTAGTGAATTTCCTCCAACATCACAGGAGAAGAGTGGACTGACAGGATTACATCACCTGGAACCACTATAAAATCTGACTATTTACTTTCAAAGATTTACTTTACGCACTTAGTTTATTTTATACATCGACCCTCTCGAATCTAGCAAATCCGAAATCACACACCTGCACTCCTGAGTATCTAATACTTAGTATCATATTTAACAACAAGTATTAAGGCTTAATTTTGATATTATTCCGCTGCACAAATTCAGCAAACTCAACTATCGATGAGACTCTTGTTTATCGTGGACTATCAAGTCTCAAGAGACTCAAGTATCGTGAGATCTTGAAGTTGCAATTTGTTAACTCCAAAGTTTTAAGTGTTAAGTTTATTCACCCCCCCTCTAAACTTAACTAAAAGCCTTTTCAAGGGACCAACAATTGGTATCAGAGTAGTGCTTACATTCCGAAGGAATCCTACTTGTTGTGCTTGTGAAAATTCTTTAAAACTTTCTTTCAAGTTCTTGATTTTCGAGGATTTGCATCATGGACAACACACGGTATGCTAGAACTATGTTGATGTGTACTCTTGATAGATTTGATGAGTATAAGCGTCGAATGCGAGGCATATCTTGCGCTACTCATGCTTTGAGATGATGGATGTACTAAGCGATGGACCACTTTGGAGATTACAAAGGCGATGCAACGATGGGTGACAGAATCCGAGTACATTCCTAAACCAAAAGAGAATGGAATGCGAAGGAGAAAAAAGAGCAAACCTCAACAACATTGCTATTGATATCATTTACGTGAACCTTGGATAGCAATATGTATATGAAGGTTAAAGATTGCAAGACGCAAAGGAACTTTGGGATAAGATTCACTTAATCTGTGAAGGCACCTTGATGCAATAAAGAAGAACAAAATCGGTGTGGCGGAAAGAGGTTTCAAAAGTTCAAGATCTTTGCCTAATGAAACCATTGAGCAAATGGAATCAAGATTCAATGCAATCTGGATGAACTTACCTCTTGAGTGTAAGTTATTCAAAAGAGGAAATAAACACCAAAATCTTGGAAGCTCTACACAAAAGATGTGTGGAAAATGAAGGTGGCTGCAATTGAAGAAATGAGAAAGTTGCATGAAGAAGACACCTTCAAATTGTTTTCGAATCTAAAGGCTTATGAATTTAGCAAAAAGCTTGTGCTGGCCCGAAAAGGAAGAGCCAAAGACCATCAGCATTGGTTTGCTTCACATCATGAAGAAACATCGAGGAGGACAGGATGATATGTTGGATGAAATGCAAGAACAAATTGCCCTACTGAGCAAGAAAATCAGGATGATGAAGACTGGAAAGGCCCCTGCAAGAAATTTTACAAAAAGGCCTACTGAAAGAAGGAAATAAGAACCAAGGAAAGATAATGACTATCTGTGCTTTCATTGCAAGAAACCAGGACACTTCAAACCTGATTGTCCTGAACTAAAACAAAGCAAGGAACCTAATTATCTTTGCTTCAACTGCAAGAAGCCTGGACATTTTAGACCTGATTGTCCAGACCTACTGAAGACCAAGAGTCAACAAAGAAGACATGGCAAGAAGGCTATGGTTGCTGAAGATGAATCAGGGTATGAAGTGGAATCTGAAAAGGGAAACGAATCAGATGACACCGCCTTTGATTCTGATATGGAGGATTATGCTTTGATGGCTAATATGGATGAAACTGAGGAGGTATACAACACTGTATCTATCAACACTCCTGCTGGAAGTGATTGTGAATCAACTTGTGGTTCAAATCCTAGAAATTCTGACAACAATGAGACTTTGGATGCCATCCTTAATCAACTGAGGATAATACAATCTGGTTATGAGATTGTGAAGGCTGAAAAAGAAGCTCTTGAATTGGAAGTTGGAAGATTGAAAGCTGAACTAAGGGTTCTCAAAGGTAAGGAAAAAGATGTTGGACAGAATCAGCATAAGTCTGCTGAACATCCAGCAGCCTCTGAATCTGCTGAACCATCTTGTTCCAATGCTGCATACAAATCAGGAAAGCCTTATGGGGATAGAACAGGGCTTGGATTTGGAACTCAGCAATCTAACAAGAATGGATCCAGTAAAGTTACTGAACCTAGTACCAGAATTGGTCCTAAGTTTGTACCTGCACTAGATCCAACTCCTAGTAAGGTTGCTGAAGCAGTAAAACCCAATGAGAATGCTTAAAGAAAGAAAAATCAGAGGTCAAAGAAGTCAACAGCTCCTAGTAAAAAGGACAAATCTAAAAATAGGACTGCTGTGCCTTCTAAGCCTGCTGATAGCAGACCTGCTACCAAGTCTGCTGGACCACAGAAGGGTAAGAAACAGAAATATTCCAAGGATAAGAATCCTAAACCCAAAAATGTTAATCATTCAAGGGATACTTATCTCAGGGGGAAAGGTAGACTATTTCCCACCGATGATGATTGGAACATTCTGCATCTCTTGTTTAGATACAACAAGTATAACCATGCAGCTAGGGTAAAACCTAGGCAATGGGATCAGCAGAGGACTTACACAAGACCTCAGCAGACTCCATATTACAGGACTGTTCCTAACAGACAGTACACAACTAGTTATACTAATGCTTCTAACACCAAAAATCACTTTAAACAGCATTATAAACCAAAAGGCCAGAAAACATATGTGATTCCTACACAACCTACTGTTAGAACTTATGGATGTGTGGAATACATGTATGAACCAAAGTATGAACCAAAATATGACACATTCAGGAGAAGACCTTATGGAAACATACCAAGGGTCATGCTTGCTACTGACCACTATGGACCCAAACAGGTTTGGGTACCTAAAATGCATTAACTTTGTTTTGTAGGGTGTCTGGTACTTTGACAGTGGATGTTCCAGACACATGACAAAGAATAAGCACTGTCTAACAAATTTTGTGGCAAAAGATGGTCCAAGGGTGAATTTTGGCAATAAGAATACACCTGGACATACAAGAGGATATGGCACACTTATCAGAAATGGACTCACAATCACGAATGTTGCATATGTGGAAGGACTGGACTACAACTTGCTGAGCACTGGACAATTCTGTGACATGGGATATAAGGTCACTTTTGACAAAGACAACTGTATTGTCATTAGTGAAAGAGGTGATCAAGTTGTACTTGTTGGTAGAAGACAACAGAACATGTATGTTGTGGATTGGTCTACTGCAGTTCAAGAAACCTGCCTGATTGTGCATACCAAATCATAACTCAATTGGTTATGGCACAAGAAGTTGAATCACTTAAACTTTGATGATATTAATCAGTTGGTGAAGAAGAAACTGGTGGTTGGTTTACCTGAGATCACATTCAAAAAGGATGCTATATGTGATGCTTGTCAGCAAAGTAAACAGATAAAGTCAAGTTTCAAATCAAAGACCAAACAATCAACTAATAGAGTGTTGGAGCTGATGCACATGGATCTTTTTGGACCAATAACTCCAACAAGTGTAACAGGAAAGAAGTACACTTTAGTGGTTGTGGATGATTATTCAAGGTATACTTGGGTGATATTTATGAACAAGAAAAGTGAGACACTTCAAAGCATGCCAAATCTTTTGAAAAGATTACAAAATGAGAAAAGTTTAACAGTCATAAAGATAAGATCAGATCAGGGTACTGAATTTCTCAACAAAGTCATAAGAGAGAATTGTGAACAGAATGGTGTACTACATCAACTTGCTGCTGCTGGTACACCTCAGCAAAATGGGGTTGCTGAAAGAAGAAACAGAACCTTAAAGGAAGCGGAAGAACAATGATTTGTGAAGCATTGCTACTGAAAGATATTGAAGCTGAAGCGATAAATACAAACATGCTATACACAAAAGCAGAACATCGAGAAAACAAGAAGCTGCTGAAGACACCTTATGAGGTTTGGAATGGAAGGAAACCTAACATATCCTACTTCCATCCATTTGGAAGCAAATGCTTTATCCTAAATCATAAAGTTCATTTGAAAACATTCCAACCAAAATCAGATGAAGGCATATTCTTGGGATATTCTTGATCGTGAGAGCATTCGAGTCTTGAACAAGAGGTCAACTGAAACATGAAGAAACAATCCATGTTGTGTTTGTTGAACCTAAGTTTATCGGTATGGAAGATGAAGATTGTGGACTGCTTTGAAAATCAACAAGTCAACGATCCAGTTGTGTTGAAGTTTTGGAAAGATTCAATGACTTGAAAGTTTACGACTCGCCCGCTGGACACCTGCGATAATGTTCTTGAGGCAACAATCGAAGGCGGTTCAAGATCTGCGCTGACCCCTGTAGAAGAAACTATAGCGAGACCTACTCAAGATGATGTTCTGAAAAATCAAAATAACCAAAATCCACAATGGTTAAGGAATCACCTGCTTGAACAAGTTATTGGCAATGTACAAGCAAGGTGTGAGGACCGAAGACAAGCTGGAAGCTATGTTTACTTGTTTTCTATCTCAAATAGAACCCAAAGTTGTTGAAGAAGCAATTTCAGATCCAGACTGGATAATTGCTATGCAAGAGGAATTAAATGAATTTGAAAGAAATCAAGTTTGGACACTAGTTGAAAGGCCAAGTCATGCAAATATCATTGGTACTAAGTGGGTATCTGAGAAATAAACTTGATGAATCTGGTACCATTGTGAGGAATAAGGCCGGACTAGTTGCAAAAGGCTATTCTCAAGCGAAAAGAATAGATTTTGATGAAACTTATGCACCTGTTGCAAGATTGGAAGCTATCAGATTATTTTTGGCACATGCTGCATATAAGAACTTCAAAGTATATCAAATGGATGTCAAGAGTGCATTTTTGAATGGCATTCTAGAGGAGGAATTTTATGTTCAGCAACCTCCTGGATTTGAAGTTAAAGATCAAGAAGATAAAGTGTATAGACTCAACAAAGCACTTTATGGATTGAAACAAGCACCAAGAGCATGGTATGAGACTCTATCTCAATTCTTGGTGGACAATGGTTTTACAAAAGGCACCATTGACAAGACACTTTTCAGAATCAATGAAGGGGACAGCACCCTGCTGGTACAAATTTATGTGGATGACATAATTTTTTGTTCTGAAAATGATTTACTTTGTGAAAAGTTTGCAAATCTAATGAAGAGTAAATTCCAAATGAGTATGATGGGAGAAATGAATTACTTTTTGGGATTGCAAGTTAAACAAATGAAGGATGGAATCTTCATTCATAAAACCAAGTACACCAAGGAGTTGCTGAAGAAGTTTGGTATGGAAAATAGCACTAAGAATTCAACTCCTATGAGTACAAACATCAGATTGGATGAAGATAAAGAAGGCAATGATGTTGATCGACTATATCTGAAGGATGATGATAGGCGATCTGCTTGTACTGCTAATCGCCAACGAGACTGATATATTCTTTGCTATAGGTGTTTGTGCCAGATTTCAATCTAAACCTAAAGAAAGTCATTTAGGTGCAGTCAAGAGAGTTCTCAAGTATCTTAAAGAGACTTTGGGAGTAGGGATATGGTATTCCAAGGAAGGAAGCTTCAAAGTTATATCCTACTCAGATTCTGATTATGCTGGATGCAAGATTGATAGAAAAAGCACCTCGAGAACACAATCGCTTAATGGGAAATAGACTGGTTTCATGGTTCACAAAAAGCAGAATTCTATATCAACTTCCACTTCTTGAAAGTGAATACATTCTTTCTTTGGAAGTTGTCTTTGTGCACAAGTACTATGGCTAAGACAACAATTAAGGGATTATGGAATTGAAGAAAAGGAAATTCCAATTATGTGTGATAACACAAGTGCAATTGCAATCACGAGAAAATCTGTTTTGCACTCTAGAACCAAGCACATTGATGTAAGACATCATTTTATAAGAGATCATGTTGAAAAGAAAGATGTGGTGGTTCTATACATCCCTACTTGAAGATCAACTTGCGATATTTTCACTAAACCACTTGACGGTGGATGATTTGCCAAATTAAGGATGAACTTGGAATTATCAAAGTTGGTGATAATCGATAGTGTCTTTGGAATTCACCAAGGGATTATTCTTTGCTATGTTGGGTGAGCTCACTTAGCGATTAGTCATTGGTATCAACAATTCCATGTACTTATGTTTGGACAATTGAGCAAATGAGGTTGCCAAGGATTGGTCTTTTTCATTTTGGGTGAGCTCACTTGATGGATCGGTCATTGGTATTAAACTTCATCTTGTATTATCAATTGAACAAAAAAAAGAAGAAAACAGGGATCGTGAGTATTTTTATCGTGAGTCAGTTTGAAGTCTATTTATCGCCAGATCACGAGCCCACCACCTGCTTGAGGTTACCTGCTTGAATGGAACGTTACTCAGTCAAAGTTATTAAAGTCAAAAAGGCATATTGGCGGGATATTTATTCTATCCATTATTACCACAGTTAAACCATCCAACGGTTACAATCGTTATGGAGGAGTAATGGACCACGTGTCAAGTCAGAATTTATTCAACTTAATCGTGGTTACCTCAATGTACGTGCAAAGACAGTTTCAACTACCCACTGTCTATATAATCAGACTGTCACACAGCGGATTCTCTACTTGCAATTTCTACTTTATCACTGCAAATCCTACTCTGTGTGAACACAGATTTGAGAGCAATTCTTCTTCATCTTTTTCTTATTTCAATGGCGGAAAGGATTGAAGTTCAAATCGAATCAAGTCAAAGTGTGAGAGGCTATGTTGTTGATGCAAAACAAACCGAGTTAGCTATCAATATAGGTCGAAGAATAAGGAGGTTTGCAGGCTTGGAGAACAAACTCAATATCAGATTAGAAACAATCTCATACACCAATGTTATTGATTTCTGGAAGAATATGGTTGTGGAAGAAGGAACTAAAGCATTCAAGACTCACAGAATCTGAGGAGCTTGTAATCTCCTCTAGTCTACTGAGGGAAGTGTTTGGTTTTGAAGAAGTGGTGGATGGTTCAGTCAATCCTGAAGCAATGGGATTGGACAAATTGGCATTTGTGGATCAGATTAAAACAATGCAGCCACCAAATCCGTACCAAGCATCAACTGCAAACATATTGGAAGTGAATACAGTCTGCTGAGCAAACTGATTGCTAAAAACATACTGGGACTAGTTGGAAGTATGGATACTCTATCAGGACCCAAGATAGAGTTGATGACTATCATCTGCAGGAGCATGAGGTTTGACTGGGCTGGTTATTTCATTCATTGTATGAAGAAAGTAGCCAAGGAAGAGAAACTAGGGAAAAGGAAATCAAAGGCCTTACCCTTAGGTTTAATGATTCAGACCCTGCTGAATCATTTGAATGTTCCTGATCTTGAACCTGAGAATATTAATCAGTCTAGATACAAGAAGGAAATTAATCATGCTATTCCTGGTCTAGATATTGATGAAGAGATTGCTGGAGAGGCTGCTGGTGATGATAATGATGATGATGATGATGATGCTGGTGGTGAGCAGGTTCAGCAAAATAAGAAGATATCTATCAAACTCTTTGCACCCAAGAAAGTCATTGAGAAAGAAAAGGGAGAGGTACAAAGAAAGTGATGAAGGTTCAAAGCCTTCAAAGAAAACAAGAAAGGAAACAAAGACAGATCACTTTGTCTCTTTGAGGTCAAGTGGAGGTTCTTGACCTGCTTTGTAGTACAAGGAAAAGCTGTTGTTAAAATCTTGAGAGAACAACGAAGGAAGCTAGTAGAAAGAGAAAATCTACTGGAAAGATGATGATGAACCCTCTCTAAAAGAATGAAGGTGTTTGCCAAAAGAAGAAACATGGAAAGGGAAAAGAACTTAAAAACTTGGAGGCTCAAAGAATCCAAGAAGAGGCATCAGTAGAAGAGGAAGAAGAGGCTGTTGAGGCTGAGCCCTTAACTATCATTCCGCCTGTAGTAATTACTGACTCCTCACCTGAAGAGGTTGTCAAATCTCTCGATCTTTGGACAAGCCGTTGTTGAGCAATCTGTTGAAGATATACTGATCTCTTGACCCAGAGCCTGTTGTTGTATCTACTGAAGAACCACAGCAAACCACTGAACCTGAACCTGCTGTGGTAGTTGAAGAGGTAATAGAAGACTTGGTTGAAGACCCTGCAAATGTGGCAAGAACTCAGGGGGAAGAGCGATCTGCGCCAACCAACCTGGCGATGAGCATGTAAGACAGGGGAACCAAGTGTGAGTGCAGATGGAAGTAGTAGGCACAAATGTACAATCTCAAAGAACCTCACGACTTTCAAACATCTCATTGAAGAAACCATGAATTTACTTGTTGGAACCTTTGGAGGTCAACAAGGCACTGGAGCTGCTCCCAGAAGATCTTTTATGCCATTTGAAAGGCATGTAAAAGAAATTAAGAAAACTGAAGAGTATGTAGATCCCAAACTTCAGAAAATTGCTGACTACTTCCAATGGAAATTTGGTTTCTACAAGAGACAAAAGCCAGCTGCTGAACCCATGACAGACTTTGAAGAATGGGCTTTTGAAAAATTGGGAGTAGAGAACCTGCTGGATCTAGTTGATACCACCTTGCTGCAATCAAGACTGATGGATTTGTTTGATGAACAACAGAAGGATGAGGGTATCAAGTTTAGAGATCCAAGAGATGGTGATGATGATTCTTCCTCATCATCAGATTCTAGAGGAGATTTCCCCTCTGGACCAGGAGCAATCAGTGGGACTGCATTAATCATTGAACCACCTGCACAACAATCCACTAACACTGGTAAGTCTGCTGAGGGCCAGCAGACTGGAGAGATGGATGAGGATCTACAGGATCTCACCATGGATGATTTGGAAGCATTGATCAATGAAGGAATCAATCTGAGTGCTGGTAGGCTAGCTGATGAATCTTCTACATTCCATGTTGTAGAGCCTACTGCACAAACTGATGCTGAACAGAGTGAGGATTTGTGTTCGGTAAAAACTAGTTTTATAATTTATAAACCGAAACACCCCAAGTATAAGGATCGTAGTATAGGGTGTTTACGGGTCGTCCTAAGGGAGTGGAATGTTTATCGGATTCAAATATAAATCTATATCAATTATGTCACAATTATCTATCTAAACTAAAGCTGAAACTAACTAAAACCTAAACCTAAGAATTGAAACTAAAACAGGAAATAAAAACAAGCAGAAAATAATAAGAAAACAGCAATACGGACGAGCGTCCACTAAAGTGAACGAGCGTCTGAAAACTAAACCTAATGGACGGGCGTCCGCTATTGAGGACGAACGTCGATTATATTATCAAGCGAAAACGTGCAGAAAGCAAAGAGAAAATTAGGGTTTATAAAACTTAACTAATGATTCGATTAAGAAACAATAAAGGGAAACACAGCAAGACGATCAGATTCCACCCATCAACCAACAACTCAACTAGATGATGATTTAAAACATAGTTTTTAGTAGTGATTTATTCACGAATTCAATCAAATATCTTTAATCAAATTCCTAAGGTTTCGTTTATCTTTTCAAATAAACTAAACATGCAATCAACACGAAATCACGAGGTTGTCTCCAAACTCTTACTCAACTAATCATGCATAATCTCTTAAAACACAATTAGATGCATTACTTTGAATAAAAGAGAACTTAAATAAACATACTTTCATAAATTTATTCAAGCATAAATTAAACATAGATCGTTTCATCAAACCTTAATTCAATAAAACTTAAACAACATAAAACAGATCCAAAGTAATGAAAAACTATGAAATAAACTCACTACACATAAGCATCGAACTCTCTAGTTGGTTTGTGTTGTTGATGAGCTTCCTCCGTCGACTCACTGCAAGGCTTTTAGCCAACAATCATGTTGAAGATGATTGTTGGATTGGAGAAGTTCATCTCTATGGAATTAGGGTTCTGGCCGCAGCTTTTTGGTGTAAAATTGCGATCTTAATTATGTGGTATATGAATTAGGGTTGGGAGGCTGCTGCTATATATAGAATTTTGATGTCGGCTAGGGTTAAGTCGGCAACGGGACGCTAAATGCAGTCTTGTGGGCGCCCGTCTGGTGGATCTTGACTTTGCTCTGACGCCCGTCCATGCTGCGTCCAAACTCTCGTATGTGATTTCCTCTCTCGGGCGCTTTCGTCCATGAAATCAAACGCCCGTCCAGTGGGATCGGATGCAACGCGCTTCAATTCGATTGCTTTGAGGTCGGATTTCATCATCTTTATCCAATTTCTTCAAGCCAATTCCAACTCTATCTCTTATAATTCGACTTGAGCTTCATTTATCCTCATTATATGCACGAAAATCAACACCTACATGATAAATAAACAATGCAAAAACGTAATAAAATCCAAATAATAATAATTCCATTAAATCAACACTTAAAATCATCAATTTTGCATACAACCTTCTTAAAATCATCTTTATTCAATAATTACACTTAAACCCTTAATTCTTATGCAAATTACGCAAATGTGGGGAAAATAATAATGCAATAACCCTTAATAATCATATAAATATGGCCTTAACAACTCCCCCACACTTAACTTTTTGTACGTCCTCGGACAAAGCAATCAAAACTATAGCTCAACTTTATAAATAATCCAAATAGATCTCTAACTCACGTAACAAAAGATACAACAACTATAGCAAATGATACCAACACAGAGATAGATTCGGTGTAAGTGTGACAAGCCGTTCTCAATCTAACAAGCCTTTCAAAGAAATATCCTCTCAGAAATTCCAATGACTATCCTAGGTACAGACAGTAATAGCTTCACTCAAAACCTTCCCACGCACTCAGTAGGATTATCCCTACAGCATATCATGCGGTTCTACTGGGTATAAGATCCATGATAACAAAGACTTTACTTAATTCTAACTCATCATTTTTCAAAATTTTCAAATTTGACGCATATCAGAATAAGCTCTTACCCATCATAGTAGAATAGGATGTTTCAAGATAACACCCTACCTTACTCAAATCATAAGGTAGCTTCTCCTGACTGTCGTGAGCTTTTGGTCATCATAGTGGTATAGGACATACGAGGTATACCCTACCGCACTCCAATCATAAACCAGCTTCCGACAAACGTATTTATTAATAATTGCTCACTCACTTTATTTATTCACTTTTCAAAGTCATAAGTTACATCTCACCTATCACATTCAAACTTTATGATATTCACAGTACACGGTCTAACTTAGGTGTTACTATACTGACCTTCCTAAGATAAATCACTAAAAATAATGAAAGGATATAATTCAAAAGTCATGCTTCAAAATCAAAGGCTTTCGTGAGTGAAAAACGAAACTATCTCCATAAAAGTAAAACATGCTATAATTATCTCACTAAGTCACATAAAATCATCGTTAGAAAACTACAACTAGCAAGCATTTAGTTTCAACCATATGCTCGAGACTCACAAAAAATTTTAAATTTCGCAGAAATTTTAACATTCACTCATACTTCAAAGGATATAGCATAAAAACATACCCAAACACCCCCCCACACTTAAATCACATTATGTCCTCAGAATGTGCAAATATAAAAGAAAAGAAAACTCAGCTGGTTTCAACAGTGGTTGTCGGATGAAAGTTGGCGGAGGTCAGGCGGAGCATGAATGTACCGCATTTGCAACTCGAATAGACAACAACTGACGATAATAACTCGAAAACTCGCTCAAAAGTATCTCGCAACACTCGACATACCATATAATCTCGGGTACACGGGGTATATGAGCAACACATAACACAATACACTCACATTGAACGTAAGAGGAATAACCATCAACACAAAATCAACTAAAGTATTATTTCTAAACAATAAAACAAAACAACCTAAGAAAAGAAAACGAACAAATAAAACTAGGTTGCCTCCTAGGAGCGCTCTTTTAATGTCAATAGCTTGACACAGATTCCAAAAGATCAACCCGGATCGGGCCACTTTGGTTTGACTACCGCCACCTCGATGATCGTAATCGAGAGCATTTGGGGCGGAAATGATTTTCACCACAACAACAAGTCAAGTGCGCAATAAGATCATTAAACTTTTCTCTCCAAACTACACTGACTCTCTTCTTCTTGCTCTTGCGGATGATAGGCATAGAGGTGCTAACTCCTTTCGGGGTCTCAGGAGAAGGTACCTTACGGGTGGATATAGGACGTCATCATCATCGACTCAAAGAAATAAGATGGAATCTCCTCACAAATCGGGACATCTGCACTCTCATCTCTGCTTTGGAAATAAAGAATCTCAGGCTTTTCCTTTGGTTGCCCAAAATATTTCTTAAGTCGATGGCCATTCACTTTAAAAGCTTGATTACCATACCCGTTCAACGTAATTACTCCACTTGGATTAACCTCGAGAATCTCAAAGGGACCAGACCATCTAGACTTGAGTTTACCCGGAAACAAGTGAAGTCTAGTATTATAAAGTAAAGCCATTTCACCAACTTTGAATTCTCGGTCCTTGATCTTAGCGTCATGGAGTACCTTAGTTCTCTCCTTGCTGAGTTTAGCATTCTCGTATGCTCTGAGTCTGAATTCGTCGAGCTCGTTCAATTGTAACAATCGTTTCTCCCCACAGAGTTGGCTATCAAAATTTAAGAATTTAATTGCCCAGAAAGCTCTGTGTTCAAGTTCGACATGTAAATGAAAAGCCTTGCCATAGACCATTTGGAAGGGTGACGTGCCCATCGGGTCTTGAATGCGATCACGATAAGCCCACAACGCGTCATCCAACTTAAGACTCCAATTAGATCGATTATTGTTCACGGTCTTCTCAAAATTCTTTTCAAGCTCTCGGTTGCTTACCTCGACTTGGCCACTAGTTTGAGGATGATAGGGTGTACCAATCTTATGTTTGACACCATACTTCTCAAGGATCTTGTCAAGCGGCGCATTGCAAAAGTGAGTACCTTCATCACTAATGAGTGCTCTCGGACAGCCGAATCTAGTAAAGATATTCTTTTGCAAGAATTTCTTTACAACCCTGTGATCATTAGTTTGAGTAGCTATGGCCTCGACCCACTTGGAAACATAATCCACACAGACGAGGATGTACTTATTACCACATGAAGATGGAAAGGGTCCCATAAAATCTATGCCCCAAACGTCGAAAACTTCGCATTCAAGAATGGGCTTAAGTGGCATTTCCATCCGACTACTCTGCCGTCCAGTTCTCTGGCACTTATCACAACCTTTACAAAAGGCTTCTGCATCCTTAAACAGAGTCGGCCAGTAGAATCCAGCTTGAAGGATCTTTGCAACCGTCTTCGGTGTTCCATAATGACCTCCGGTAGGACCACTATGACATTGCTCCAGAATATCCCATTGCTCGTGTTCCGAACACACCTTCTAAGCAACCCATCTTTACTGGACTCGAACAAATAAGGATCTTCCCATACGAGATATTTAAGATCGAAAAAGAACTTTTTCTTCTCCGATCGTCATATCCTCTAAATGACCACTCGCTAAATAGTTGACGTAGTCGACATACCACGGCCTAACCGTTTCAAGCTTCATCAATTGCTCGATCGGGAAATCAATGCCTATATCATTGTGATTCTCTCGCACCCTCATTTACTAAGCGAGATAAATGATCAGCCACAATATTCTCACTACCTTTCTTATCTTTAATCACAAGGTCAAACTCTTGTAGAATTAAAATCCATCTAAGTAACCTTGGTTTGGCATCTGCTTTATCCATAAGGTAGCGTAAAGCTGCGTGATCTGTCCATACAATCACTTGAGACCCTAGAAGATAACTTCTAAACTTGTCAATGGCAAAGACGACGGCTAAGAATTCCTTCTCAGTTGTGGTATAATTGCATTGAGCCGGGTTCAAGGTACGACTCGCATAATAGATGGGCCTGAACCTTTTATCAACTCTTTGACCTAAAACTGCGCCTACGGCATAATTAGAGGCATCGCACATCAACTCGAAAGGCTTGGTCCAACAAAGCTACTAAAATAGGGGCAGCGATAAGCTTATCTTTGAGACAATTGAAAGCTTCTTTGCACTTCAGCATCGAACAAGAAATCTACATCATCTTTCAAAAGATTTGATAAAGGCTTGGCGATGGTAGAAAAGTCTCTAATGAAACGCCTGTAGAAGCCAACGTGTCCTAGAAAACCTCGTACCTCCTTCACTGTCTTAGGGTACGTCATCCTTTCAATGGCTTCGACCTTAGCCTTATCAACTTGAATACCAGCATTGGACACCTTATGTCCCAAAACGATTCCTTCGTCTACTAGAAAATGGCATTTTTCCCAGTTAAGCACCAGATTTTTCTCAACACAACGTTGGAGTACCATATCTAGGTTCTCTAAAATTTCATCAAAACTATCGCCGTAGACTGAGAAGTCATCCATGAAGACTTCCATGCATTTCTCAACAAGTCCATCGAAAATGGCCAACATACACCGTTGAAAAGTCGCGGGTGCATTGCATAGACCGAATGGCATTCTACGAAAAGCAAAAGTACCAGATGGACATGTAAACGTGGTCTTCTCTTGGTCATTGGGGTCGATGGCTATCTGGAAGTAACCAGAGTATCCATCGAGAAAACAATAATACTTGTGACCACTCAGTCGTTCAATAAGCTGGTCAATGAAGGGTAGGGGAAAGTGGTCCTTGGCAGTAACCTCATTAAGTCTACGATAGTCAATACAGACTCTGTAGCCAGTCACGAGACGTAGGGCAACTTCCTCCCCTTTTTCATTCTTTTCAACCGTAATACCGCCCTTCTTTGGCACAACTTGAGTAGGGCTGACCCACTCGCTATCGGCGATTGCGTAGATGATGCCCATGTCAAGCCACTTTATCACCTCCTTCTTGACAACGTCCTGCATATGCGGATTCAGTCTTCTCTGAGGTTGTCTAACCTTTTTAGCTCCCTCCTCCGTTCGGATTTTATGCATGCATATGTCTGGGCTGATCCCTCGGATATCACCCACTTGCCAACCGAACGCGAGGATGTTTTTCTTAAGCACTTCTATCAGCTGTGCTTCTTGCTCTTGGTCGAGTTTCGAAGAAAGATATACTTAAGGTGTTTTGGAAGCGGTTTAAGCTCTAAATCAGTAGGTGGTTGCTCAATACTAGACTTTAACGGGCCACCTTTCTCCTTATGAGCTTGAAGTGGTTGACAGTAGAACACCTCATCTTCCCGAGGCTCAACCCCAGAAAGGTACTGGATCAAATCATCCATCGGAATCCTCCGGTCAACACTTGCTTCCTTTTTCTTGTGATCGATCATTTTCCTTAACTCTTCATCTTTAAGCTCTTCTGCCAGCTCTTCCCAATCATCTACTTCCCAATGAGTAGCTTCTCTCCAAAACTCTACCTCGTCCCAACTACCCATCAGAGCTTCTTCTTCACCAGGGATGAAGTCTTCCTGACTCAGTTCTTTGAAATCATCGTTTGTTGCTGGGCATCTCCATGCTTCTAACTCAATAACAGGCTCAGTGTGAGCGAGTGAAGATGACTCGTCAATGCCTACGGCTTGAAATGAATTAGAAGATGGTCCGCAGTCAGCCGGATCCTCAATGTCCAAGACTTCAAAAACACCTATCTCTGTAAGCTCCATTGCATCCTCATAATAGGCATCTCCGCCGTCCTCATATATATGGCTTCCGACAAACGATATTTCATCAATTACGGCTCTTTTTCGATGTGTCCCTCGTGTGAAGGTGACGAGATGTGTCACCGACTCTAAGAGTAATCATCCTTTGCGTAAGTCGATGAGAGCGTTAGAAGTGTCTAAAAAGGTTCGGCCTAGAATTAGAGGCATCTCCTTATCGTGGATAGTCTAGGATAACCCGATCGGTGGGGAAGACCAAATGTTCAACTTGAAGGAGAACATTAGCTACACAACCGGCTGCAGCATTTACTAGATTTGTCTACCATCCAAGAGAAATGGGGCGTTCTCGCATTCTTTTGTCTAGCCCGAGCTTCTTGCATACGTTTAATGGCATCACATTAATAGAGGCCCCTGAGTCGCATAATACATTTTCGAACAAATGGCCTTCAATCTCACAGGAGATTGAAGGTCTGCCAGGGTCACCTCGCTTAACAATGACTTTTTGTGAAACCATTGCGCAATCTTCTCAAACACTTCTTGACCATCCCACTGAAGCTTTCTCTTGCTCCCACGAGAATTCTTTAAGATACTTAGTACATTTAGGCATTTCGAGACAATACCTCGGCTAAGGGCATACTCACTTTAGTGTCTCTAAGCATCCTCCTCACTCCAGTATACTGCTTGTCGTTAGTGAGGGCTTTCTCTTTCCTTTTTGGTGGATAAGGAAGGGCTTTATCATTCCTTGTAGCTTGATTCTTTATCGCCTCATCCTCCCTATCCTTCCATCTTACAAACTTTTCTTTCTTTTTCTTAGTCAGGGGTACTGCCCCTTGACTTTCCTTTCTCTCCTCATCATCAGAATTATTTTCGTCCTCCGAAGAATTGTCACTACGCTCCTCATCGTCGCTTTCTTGGCATGTGGTTTCGATTTCCCTCTCCTCGAACTTATGGCGTCAGGAGGGGCTACTCGTTTCCCGACATCTTGCCGGGTCCAGCCTGTTTACCACTTCTCAACGTTACTTCATTCAACTCCTCTTCTTGTCCATACTCCCACCGAGGTGTAATGGCGGTGCAAACATTCACATCGACTTTGGATTTCTCTCGGTATAACTCGGAAGTTTGCCGTGAGGTGCAACTTGCTTTTGATGCGCCATCCGACCAACTTGTCTCTCAATTGCTTTAACACTAGTAGACGAGTCTTCACCATGTCTACCACCACTCATCGAATTTGTGTTGAGGACACATGAGGTGGTATGATTATTGTTCGAGTTTGATTCCAGCCACCTTGAGGCCTTTGGGAGTTACAACGGCCTTTGATAGTTCGAGTTGAAAGAATTCGAATTTGAAGGGCCAGGTGGTAACTTGGCTTGATTGAAGTTTTGTCTTTGAAATCTGAATAGTTAGTTACGGTTGAAGTTTCGGAAGGGTTGGTTTTGATTATCCATTAAGTTTACTTCTTCCGTCATCTCACCTCGCTGTGTTCCAAGATAATTCACCTCGTAAAGCTTGCATCGAAGATTGGCCACCGCTTGCTTATCGATTCCATCCGAGCAACCAACAAATGTGTATCGGGGTTGCTTGCGATGCCTTCTTTCTTGACAATATTGGTCTTTTTAGAGTCGACCACATGTTGTTCTTGGCAATTGTCTCGGCTACTCAGTGCGATCTCATCACCTCTCCTAGAAGGATCCATGAGCCGTGGAGTCAAGATAGTCTCTATTAGGTTGAGAGACACCTCTCAGTAGAATAGTTCCAACAACTCATGTACTATCATATCCGTGATTGGGGCACTTTCTCATCAAAAGATTCAATCTTTCCCAAGCCTTGCCAACAGTCTCATCCTCCATCTGCTCAAACGTAGCTATTTCCCGTTTCATCTCCATAATCTTGCCTGGTGAAACCCACTTAAGAGCGAAGGCTCTTTTGACATCATTCCATGTATGGAGGGAATGATGTGCTAATGACTTAAACCATCTCGCTTGCTTCACCTTTCAAAGCAAAAGGAAATAGCTTCAACTTTACGATCTCGTAATCAACACCAGGATAATGGCACCTTCACGATTTGTGCGAATGTGGACAAGAAGTCGTGTGGATCTTCCCGAGCGATACCATGGAAAGAGCTATTCGAACTGTGAGCAACTACTCCGTTCTTTAGATCAAAGTTCACTCCTCCCATGTCGGGAGGGCGAATGAGTCTATGCCCCTCGAGAAAATCTTGATTTAGATATGGAGTGTAGGGGTCTGGTTCAACCCAGATTAAAATTGGTTTTGGCGGAATTGTTGAAGTTGTTGATTTATGCCCGACTTGCCGATTCTGCTGCTGCTTTCAGAGCTTGCATTTGTTGAAGGAGTAAATTTAATCGAGCTTGGGGATCGAGATTTGGAATTGGTGGATCTTGATCCGCCATTTTGTCCAAATCGTGGAGAAGCCTTCTTCTAGGATAGATCGTTCGTGCTCGGGGATCAAAGATCGAAGTCCTTCTTACTTCTCGTTTGCATAAACCAAGAAGAAAGGAAAAGGAAAAATCAACCCTTTGGGGTTGATTAGAAACAGTTTAGAAAAGATTAGATGGTTTAGAGGAGAAAAGAAAAGAGAAGAAAAGAGAAGAAAGAAAAGAAGTGATGATTGAGCAGATCGAATCGGCGTCCGGTGTTAGTGGGCGTTAGTTGAATCGAACGCTTCGTTGATTTGAATGAACGTTCGTTCGAGAGGACAGAATGAGGTGGGCGGGCGTTCAAGTTGTTGAACGCTTTCGTTGATCTGAAAACCTAAAAACTAAGGTTACGAAATTAAAAGCGAGATAAAAATAAAAGCGAAAAGACTTATGGAAATAAAGTCAAACAAATCTATAATTACGGAAACAGATCTAAGCTATATAAAAAAAATAAGGAAAATAATTGATAGAAAATCAAATAAAATAAAACAGTAATAAATGTAATCCTAAAATTAAACGAAACTGGAAAAGAAACTTACCTACGAAAAGTTTAAAAACAAGAAAAACACTAAGACGGTAAAAAAAACGTGTTGAAATCTTCTAGGGCCAAAAGGAGGGGAAAACAGTGGATTTTGACCTCGAAAACGCACTGAACGGCCTTGGCGGTTCACCACGTCGTCGGCGTCGGGCGAGCTTTCGAATTGGGGTCTGCGTTCCAAAGCGGACACTCGAGCCGAAAGTTACGCGTGCTAAAAGCGATCCTTTGACTCTGAAAATTGTCCTAAATAGAATCCGACAACCGTTACCGACTCCCGGCAACGGCGCCAAAAACTTGTTCGGTAAAAACTAGTTTTATAATTTATAAACCGAAACACCCCAAGTATAAGGATCGTAGTATAGGGTGTTTACGGGTCGCCCTGAGAAGTGGAATGTTTATCAGATTCAAATATAAATCTATATCAATTATGTCACAATTATCTATCTAAACTAAAGTCGAAACTAACTAAAACCTAAACCTAAGAATTGAAACTAAAGCAGAAACAAAAACAAGCGAAAAATAATAAGAAAACGAAGAATACGGACGGCGTCCCACTAAAGTGAACGAGCGTCTGAAAACTAAACCTAATGGACGGGCGTCCGCTATTGAGGACGAACGTCTGATTATGAACTGAAGCAGAAACGTGCAGGAAAACAGCAGAAAATTAGGGTTTATAAAACTTAACTAATGATTCGATTAAGAAACAATAAAGGGAAACACAGCAAGACGATCAGATTCCACCCATCAACCAACAACTCAACTAGATGATGATTTAAAACATAGTTTTTAGTAGTGATTTATTCACGAATTCAATCAAATATCTTTAATCAAATTCCTAAGGTTTCGTTTATCTTTTCAAATAAACTAAACATGCAATCAACACGAAATCACGAGGTTGTCTCCAAACTCTTACTCAACTAATCATGCATAATCTCTTAAAACACAATTAGATGCATTACTTTGAATAAAAGAGAACTTAAATAAACATACTTTCATAAATTTATTCAAGCATAAATTAAACATAGATCGTTTCATCAAACCTTAATTCAATAAAACTTAAACAACATAAAACAGATCCAAAGTAATGAAAAACTATGAAATAAACTCACTACACATAAGCATCGAACTCTCTAGTTGGTTTGTGTTGTTGATGAGCTTCCTCCGTCGACTCACTGCAGGCTTTTAGCCAACAATCATGTTGAAGATGATTGTTGGATTGGAAAGTTCATCTCTATGGAATTAGGGTTCCGCCGCAGCTTTTTGGTGTAAAATTGCGATCTTAATTATGTGGTATATGAATTAGGGTTGGGAGGCTCAGCTTATATATATAATTTTTTGATGTCGGCTAGGGTTAAGTCGGCAACGGACGCTAAATGCAGTCTTGTGGGCGCCCGTCTGGTGGATCTTGACTTTGCTCTGAGACGCCCGTCCATGCTGCGTCCAAACTCTCAGTATGTGATTTCCTCTCTCACGGGCGCTCGTCCATGAAATCAAACGCCCGTCCCAGTGGACGGGATGCGACGCTTCATTGGATCGCTTTGAGGTCGGATTTCATCATCTTTATCCAATTTCTTCAAGCCAATTCCAACTCTATCTCTTATAATTCGACTTGAGCTTCATTTATCCTCATTATATGCACGGAAATCAACACCTACATGATAAATAAACAATGCAAAAACGTAATAAAATCCAAATAATAATAATTCCATTAAATCAACACTTAAAATCATCAATTTTGCATACAACCTTCTTAAAATCATCTTTATTCAATAATTACACTTAAACCCTTAATTCTTATGCAAATTACGCAAATGTGGGGAAAATAATAATGCAATAACCCTTAATAATCATATAAATATGGCCTTAACAATTTGGATGGAGAGAAGGTTATTGATTTCATTGAACCTAGTGTCAGTTCAGAGGAATCCATTGAATATCAGGATGGATTTGACTTTGAGGACACTCTTACTAAATCTGCCATCATCCTGCACAAGATTGGTCATACTGAAGGTTTCCAAGTGGATAATGACAATATATTCAATCCACAAGGAATTGAAGAGGAGGTACAGGTTGCTGGGCTACAAACAGCACCTGGACAAAGGTTGGAACAGGAGGTGCAGGCTGCTGAGTCTCAAACACCACCTGGACAAAGGTTGGAACCTGATTTGGGTTTGGAGGAAACCCCTGCTGTTGTTGAGGCTGCTGTAGTGGAGCCTTCTGGAGGCAAGACCACTTTGAAGGAAAGATAGTCGTGAGATCTTTGTTAATGAAGATGAGCAATTCTTTGGACTTTGACTTCAGTGATGAGGAATTTCAGGTGCCTGAAGAAGAAAATATTGATGTTGATCCACCTCAGGCATTTATACCTGTTTTTGAAGAACCTGCCATTGATCCTATCCTGGATGAATATTAAGGACCTAACCCTGCTGGACTGGATAGGAGTAGGGCAATGGTAATAAGAAATCAGAGGCCACAGTACAATGTGGAGGAGCCTACTGATGAAGTCACTGGTGGAAGGATGACCAGTGAAGTACCAGTTGAAGTACTAAATGAGTTAAGAACTGTAAGGCATGATATGCAACAGTTGAGGACACAACTGGATAGACAGGAAGAGAGATTTGAAGAACTGATGAAGATGGTAAATGAACACAGACAATCTACTACCACAGTTGCTTCAAACTTCACATGTACTCAGAATGCTGTGAATGGTCTGATATTAGATGTGAGGGGCATCAAGGTTGGAAATATTGCAAAAGATCAATTTCTGAAAGATCAATTTATTTCTATCCATCAGAAACTTGACAACCTTGCTGCAACACCTAAACTCTTGAGCTCTCTTCTTTGCCACAAAGAACTCTCTGTGCACTGATCCCAAACTTACTGAAAGGATCAACAGACTGGAGGAAACATTGCAATCCAGGATCACTGCTATTGATACTAGAACTGGAACTATGGAAGGTCATTTGAATAGAGTGATAGTATCACAAGAAGGTATTCATGGCCTTATATCCCGTTTTGTTGATGATGTCACTAAGGGGGAAGAGGTCCAATCAGCTGCAGCAAAGGAGGCTGCAAGACTCTTTGCACAGAAGAGATGGACAGATGACACTAATGCTTTCAGGAAACCTGCACCTGGCAGAGTTCAACTCACTGATGATCTTTTTAGACAGTACAAGAAAGAGTACTACAACAGGAGGAGACCTTATCATGACATGGGGTTTCATGAAGGTCTTAACTCTTTCTTGGGTTTGAAATTTTGGGAAGCAAGAATCGGAGCCTTAAGGGCAAGCAACAGAGGCAGAAGAAGTAGCAAAGGTGATAAGGTGCTACCTATTACAAAAGCAAGGGACTCACTGGATGAATTCAAGGAGCTGTATATGAAGTTTGGATTCAGAGTGAATGAAATTAATCTTATCCTCCCTGAAGCATGGAACTGGTGGAAACAAGTTAATCCCTACATTGATTTTACACTGATTGAAAATGAATGGATGAGGGATATGATAGAATGATCGTCGAGCCTATCAAGAGCAAGTTTGAGAAGGCCGGACAAGAAAGAGAAAAGAGACAATAGATCGAAGATACTTACATTACCTTATCTTTCTTTGTATCTAGTTTGTAATAGCTTTGAACAAATGATTCTTAATGAAAGATGAGTACTTGTTCTATTTTGTCTTAATCTTTTGCTTTCTTTGATTAGGTGAGGTAGTGGCATCATCACCAAAAGGGGAAATTGTTGGACTTATTTCTTAGTTTTGATGATGAGTGCCATACTAGCCGTTATAGTGCAAAGGCAAAAGATGTCTAGATCAAATGTATAGGTTTATTAGAGTTTGATTCATAAACAGGTTTGATCAAACAAGCATTTGTAAAGGATCGCCGATTGATATCAAGAGATGGTCTAGTCGTCGAGGGGGTAGATAGGTCGATGAGACTAGTCGAAACTCGCCAAGATCGAAGATCAAGGTGAGGTTCAAACTCGATGAAATGAAGGCTAAGGGATCAAACTTAGTATTTAAAGTCAAGGATATGGAATCGAGAATTTAGGCAAGTCTGTGATGACCTAAATCGATTACATATACCTTAATGTGTAAGGTCTAAGTTCCATAAGTTGGATGATGTTTGGAACTTGGTTATAATTAAAATGATGTAATCTAACTTCACAAATAAAAGTTAGATAAAAGTAATCAATTGCATTATATTTTACATACGAAATATGATGATCAATGCAGATCGATTAGTACTTCAATAGAGACTTATGAACTCGCGATATGATACCTCGATTAATTCAAGTTTATTGGAAGATTACATGGATAAGGACAGCCAACTACCTCGACTTATCAAGAAAATCAAAGGTGAGATTAAAAGACGTTGGGATGATCTCTATTTTTATCCATTGGATACAAGTCAAGCGGGTGGGCCAGATGCGATCATCAAAAGGAATTCGATGATGTGTCGTCTTATGAATAGTGATGAGAATGCAAATCGGATGGGACAAAAACAAGAACGGTCACATTTGAAATTCAAATACAGTCACATGCATTCTTGCCTATAAATAGAGGACCTTCAACTCAGAAAAAGATGATGAATTTTGGAAAAACTTTAAGTGATAAATCTGAGCTGAAAAACACCCTGCTGAACTTACTGAGCATAAGGTTGCTGATCTAGAAAATCTTCAAGTGCATTACATGTTCAAAGCGCATCAAGCATACACACTTGAAGATCGCAAGTCTGCTGATTACATCATCCTAATCAAGCTCTTTGCAAATGAGAATAATCTATTTGATTCAATCTTTATTTTATAAAGAATCTGCTGAAGACAGTGAAGCATCTGTTAGGTGTGAAAGATCGTTGGATGTGGTGGAGGCTGGTGAAGAGGCAATCCTACCCTTCAAGGACCATTGGAAGACTCAGGAGCAGCAATCCTACCTGTTCCCAGTTTTCAGTTTGTGAAGCCATAGCTATTGGTGAAGGACAAACAACTTAGGAATCTTTGTAAAAGCTGCATCAAAGATCTCTAGTGAATTTCCTCCAACATCACGAGAGAAGAGTGGGTGACAGGATTACATCACTGGAACCACTATAAAATCGACTATTTACTTTCAGCATTTACTTTCAGCACTTAGTTTATTTTATACATCAACCTACTGAATCTAGCAACTGAAATCACACACCTGCACTACTGAGTATCTAATACTTAGTATCATATTTACCAACAAGTATTAAGGCTTAATTTTGATATTATTCCGCTGCATAAATTCAAAGAAACTCAACTATCGATGAACTCATTGTTTATCGTGAGGCTCTCAAAGTCTCAAAGAGACTCAAGTATCGAGATCGAAGTTGCGAATTTGTTAACTCCAAAGTTTTAAGTGTTAAGTTTATTCACCCCCTCTAAACTTAACCAAAGCCTTTTCAAGGGACCAACAAGATGCCCGCATTCGACGTTTATACTCATCAAATCTATCAAGAGAACACATCGACATAGTTCTAGCATACCGGGTGTTGTCCATGATGCAAGTCTTTGAAAATCAAGAACTTGAAAGAAAGTTTCAAAGAATTTTCACAAGCACAACAAGTAGGATTACTTGAGCGAAGCCTTTGCTCGATACCAATTGTTGGTCACTTGAAAGGCTTTGGTTAAGTTTAGAGGGGGGTGAATAAACTTAACACTTAAAACTTTGGAGTTAACAAATTGCAACTTCAAAGAATCACGATACTTCAGAGAGTCTGGCTGAGACTTAAGTAACTGGCGATAAACGAGAGAGTCTCATCGATAGTTGAGTTTGCTGAATTTGTGCAAATGGAATTATATCAAAATTAAGCCTTAATACTTGTTGTTAAATATGATACTAAGTATTAGATACTCGATGAGTGCAAGTGTGTGATTTGATTGCTAGATTCAAGATGAGGTGATGTGCAAAATAAACTAAGTGCGAAAATTTAAATCTTTGAAAGTAAGTAGGCGATTTTATAGTGGTTCCAGTGGTTTAATCTGTCGACCCACTCTTCTCTGTGATGTTGGAGGAAATTCACTAGAGATCTTTGATGTTGTCATTACAAAGATTCCTAAGTTGTTTGTCCTTCACCAATAACTATGGCTTCACAAATTGAAAACTCGGGAGCAGTAGGATTGCTCGCTCCTTAGTCTTCCACTGTCCTTGAAGGGTAGGATTGCCTCTTCACCACCCCACCACAAACAACGATCTTTCACACCAAACAGATGCTTCACTGCCTCTTCGGCAGAGTTCTTTATAAAATAAAGATTGAATCAAATAAGATTCAATTGCGGCGACGGATTAGGATGATATAATCAACGACTTGCGATCTTCAAGTGTGTAATCTTGATGTAGCTTGAATCTGAAATGCACTTGAAGAAATTCTCTAGATCAGCAGCTTTATGCTCAGTGAGTTTAGCAGGGTGTTTTTCAGCTCAGAGTTCTCTCTTAATGTTTATCCAAAATTCATCCTATTATTTCTGAGTTGAAAGTCCTCTATTTATAGGCAAGAATGCATGTGACTTGTATTTGAAATTCAAATGTAACCGTTTCTTGTTTTTGTCCTATCTGATTTGCATTATGTCACTATTCATAGGATCGACAACATCGCTGAAATTCCTTTTGACGATGCGATCTATCACCCCTTTGACTTGTATCCAATGGATAAAAATATGAATCATCCCAATGTTCTTTAATCTCGACCTTTGATTTCTTTGATAAGTCGAGGTAGTTGGTCAGCTGTCTATCCATGTAATCTTCCAATAATCTTGAAATAATCGAGGTATTATATCAGCAGGTTCATCAGTCTGCTGAGATACATATCAGTCTGCTGAACTCCAATTTTCTGTGTATAAAATACAATGCAGCTGATCTCTTTTATCTAACTTTTATTTGTGAAGTTAGATTACACCTTTTTAATTATAACCAAGTTCCAAACATCATCCAACTTATGGAACTTAGACCTTTTACACAAGGTATATGTGATCAGTTTAGGTCATCACAGACTTGCCTAAAATCTGATCCCATATCCTTGACTTAAATTACTAAGTTTGATCCCTTAGCCTTCTACATAATCGAGTTTGAACCTCACCCTTCGATCTTCAAAGAGTTCTGACTAGTCTCATCGACCTATCTACCTCTATCGACTAGACTAGTCTGGCAGCGAAGTCGGTGACCATTTACAGTGCTTGTTTGATCAAACCTATTTATGAATCAAACTCTAATAAACCTATACAATTGATCCAGACATCTTTTTGCCTTTGCACTATAACAGCTAGTATGGCACTCATCATCAAAACATAGAAATAAGTCCAACAACACTAATTTCCGGCGTTGTCAACTCGTTATCAGGGAAAAAAAAAAATTTCTGCAAGAACAACACGTTACCAGAGAAAATCACAAATTTGAACTCGTTAATAAGAATAAAACATGAATTCGAACTTGTTACGGAAGAAAAAACACAAATTTCTACTCGTTAGAATGGGAAAACACAAATTTCCGGCGATGTCAACTCGTTATCAGGAAAAAAAAAACATTTTTTCTACAAGGACAACTCGTTACCAGAGTAAAACACAAATTTCAACTCGTTAATAAGAAGAAATCATGAATTCGAACTCGTTACCAAAGAAAAAACAAAAATTTATTCTCGTTATAATGGTAAAACACAAATTTCCGGCGATGTCTACTCGTTATCAGGGAAAAAATATTTATTCTACAAGGACAACTCGTTACCAGAGAAAAACACAAATTTGAACTCGTTAATAAGAAGAAAACATGAATTCGAACTCGTTACCAAAGAAAAAACAAAAATTTCTACTCGTTATAATGGGAAAACACTAATTTCCGGCGTTGTCAACTCATTATCAGGGAAAAAAACATTTTTTCTGCAAGAACAACACATTACCAGAGAAAATCACAAATTTGAACTCGTTAATTAGAAGAAAACATGAATTCGAACTCGTTACGGAAGAAAAACACAAATTTCTACTCGTTAGAATGGGAAAACACAAATTTCCGGCGATGTCCACTCTTTATCAGGGAAAAAAACATTTTTTCTACAAGGACAACTCGCTACCAGAGAAAAACACAAATTTCAACTCGTTAATAAGAAGAAATCATGAATTTGAACTCGTTACCAAAGAAAAAGCAAAAATTTATTCTCGTTATAATGGGAAAACACAAATTTCCGGCGATGTCTACTCGTTATCAGGGAAAAAAATATTTATTCTACAAGGACAACTCGTTACCAGAGAAAAACACAAATTTGAACTCGTTAATAAGAAGAAATCATGAATTCGAACTCGTTACCAAAGAAAAAACACAAATTTCTACTCGTTATAATGGGAAAACACAAATTTCCGGCGATGTCAACTCGTTATCAGGCAAAAAAACATTTTTTCTACAAGGACAACACGTTACCAGGGAAAAAGACAAATTTGAACTCGTTAATTAGAAGAAAACATGAATTCGAACTCGTTACCAAGGAAAAAACAAAAATTTATACTCGTTATAATGGGAAAACACAAATTTCCGGCGATGTCAACTCGTTATCAGGAAAAAAACATTTTTTCTACAAGGACAACTCGTTACAAGAGAAAAACACAAATTTGAACACGTTAATAAGAATAAAACATGAATTTGAACACGTTACCAAAGAAAAAACACAAATTTCTACTCGTTATAATGGGAAAACACAAATTTCCGGAGATGTCAACTCGTTACAAGGGAAAAACCAAAGAAAAAACAAAAATTTCTACTCGTTATAATGGGAAAACACAAATTTCCGGCGATGTCAACTCGTTATCAGGGAAAAAAATATTTTTTTTGCAAGGACAACACGTTACCAGAGAAAATCACAAATTTCAACTCGTTAATAAGAAGAAAACAAGAATTCGAACTCGTTACCAAAGAAAAAACACAAATTTCTACTCGTTATAATGGGAAAACACAAATTTCCGGCGATGTCAACTCGTTATCAGGGAAAAAAACATTTTTTCTATAAAGAAAAATCGTTATCAGAGAAAAAAACAAATTTGAACTCGTTAATAAAAGTAAACATGAATTCGAACTCGTTACCGGAGAAAAAACACAAATCTCTACTCGTTATAATGGGAAAACACAAATTTCGGCGATGTCAACTCGTTATCGTGGAAAAAACATTTTTCTACAAGGACAACTCGTTACAGAGAAAACAAAAATTTGAACTCGTTGATAAGTGGAAAACATGAATTCGAACTCGTTACCAAAGAAAAAAAATTTTCTACTCGTTATAATGGGAAAACACAAATTTCCGGTGATGTCAACTCGTTATCAGGGAAAAAATCATTTTTTTCTGCAAGGACAACACGTTACCAGAGAAAATCACAAATTTGAACTCGTTAATAAGAAGAAAACATGAATTCGAACTCGTTACCAAAGAAAAAGCACAAATTTCTACTCGTTATAATGGGAAAACACAAATTTCCGGCGATGTCAACTCGTTATCAGGGAAAAAAACATTTTTTCTAAAAGGAAAACTTGTTACCAGAGGAAAATAAAAATTGAACTCGTTAATAAGAAGAAAACATGAATTCGAACTCGTTACCAAAGAAAAAACACAAATTTCTACTCGTTATAATGGGAAAACACAAATTTCCAGCGATGTTAACTCGTTATCAGGGAAAAAAACATTTTTTCTACAAGGACAACTCATTACCAGAGAAAAACACAAATTTGAACTCGTTAATAAGAAGAAAACATGAATTCGAACTCGTTACCAAAGAAAAAACAAAAATTTCTACTCGTTATAATGGAAAACACTAATTTCTGGCGTTGTCAACTCGTTATCAGGGAAAAAGGCATCGTTGCCAGATAAAATCACAAATTTGAACTCGTTAATAAGAAGAAAACATGAATTCGAACTCGTTACGGAAGAAAAAACACAAATTTCTACTCGTTAGAATGGGAAAACACAAATTTCCGGCGATGTCAACTCGTTATTAGGGAAAAAAACATTTTTTCTACAAGGACAACTCGTTACCAGAGAAAAACACAAATTTCAACTCATTAATAAGAAGAAATCATGAATTCGAACTCGTTAACTAAGAAAAAACAAAAATTTATTCTCGTTATATTAGGAAAACTCAAATTTCCGGCGATGTCAACTCATTATCAGGGAAAAAAACATTTTTTCTACAAGGATAACTCGTTACCAGAGTAAAACACAAATTTGATCTCGTTAATAAGAAGAAATCATGAATTCGAACTCGTTACCAATGTAAAAACAAAAATTTATTCTCGTTATAATGGGAAAACACAAATTTCCGGCGATGTCAACTCGTTATCAGGGAAAAAAACATTTTTTCTACAAGGATAACTCGTTACCAGAGAAAAACACAAATTTGAACTCGTTAATAAGAAGAAATCATGAATTCGAACTCGTTACCAAAGAAAAAACAGACATTTCTACTCGTTATAATGGGAAAACACAAATTTCCAGCGATGTCAACTCGTTATCAGGGAAAAGAAAAATTTTTCTACAAGGACAACTCGTTACTAGAGAAAAACACAAATTTGAACTCATTAATATGAAGAAAACATGAATTCGAAATCGTTACCAAAGAAAAAACAAAAATTTGTACTCGTTATAATGGGAAAACACAAATTTCCGGCGATGTCAACTCGTTATCAGGGAAAAAAACATTTTTTTTCTGCAAGGACAACACGTTACCAGAAAAAAATTACGAATTCGAACTCGTTAATAAGAAGAAAACATGAATTCGAACTCGTTACCAAAGAAAAAACACAAATTTCTACTCGTTATAATGGGTAAACACAAATTTCCGGCGATGTAAACTCGTTATCAGGGAAAAAAACATTTATTCTACAAGGACAACTCGTTACCAGAGAAAAACACAAATTTGAACTCGTTAATAAGAAGAAAACATGAATTCGAACTCTTTACCAAAGAAAAAACAAAAAATTCTACTCGTTATAATGGGAAAACACAAATTTCCGGCGATGTCAACTCGTTATCAGGGAAAAAAACATTTTTTCTACAAGGACAACACGTTACCAGTGAAAATCACAAATTTGAACTCGTTAATAAGAAGAAAACATGAATTTCTTTTTTCTTTTTTCAAAACAACTTTATTTTATTAAAAGAAGAAATAAAGAGCTACAAAAAGTTTGCCTTATCCCGGCCCGCCCCAAGTTTGCGTGATAGAATGCATAGCATGGCCTCCTTAAATCCTATGTGTGGCAAACCCAGTGTATGAAAATCCATCACATAGGGAAGAGAAAAGAAAAACACAAATGATTTTCTCCTTTCTTCGAGGTTTGATTATTTTATGCAATACTTTGACGGTTTATTTCTCTCTCTTTTCTCCTTTCTTCTATTTATTTATTTTTCTTGTCAAAGTATGAATTTTATGATTGAATCTTGGAATATTGATATGGAACGTGAGTAGATATCAGTTTCTAGGATTAGGAGGAACCCGGATATGAATATATGATGAAAAAACTCAATCTTTCCATTGCAAGCGCACGGCTTATCGAGTAGCACTTGGGATGTCGATCCCACAGGGACTTGTAGTCAATCACCAAACAATTCCCGATTTATATTAGCTAGACAAATCAAATATTTGTAGGTTTTTCTGTAAAAATCCTAAAAATAAAGAATATAAAGAAAATATAAATACAAGCCAAGAACTTCAAGATTCAGGTGAAGATTCAATTTTAGAAGCATTTCTAGGATTTCGGAGTCACCACGGAACTACTATATGACTTACCAACATTGTTTCCCCCAAGATATGAAATTTACACTCATAAAGGCAATTATCAAATTTTATCACAAATTTACACTCAAGCACTCGACGGTGAGGGGACGAATTAGTCTTAAGGAAAGTGTGTTAAACACACGGCTCGGTTTCCTTCTACTTTTAATCTGTTTCAAAACAAACTGTATGTTGTTTGTTGTAATTTCGATTTGTTGTAATTTCTTTTGTTGTATTTTTGCTTATTCGTTTTCTAGTCAATGTAATCAGATTGTGCCCATTTTGCTACATAGAGTGCAACAATCTTAAGACTAATTCGTGTTTCTGTATCGGTGAGCCGATGACAGAATAATTTTGGTTCATTGACAGAATTGAAAACGATTACGAATCCAAGGCTCGTTTTCTATTTCAAAACAGAGTTATAAACGGAGCAGAATTTTCGTGGAGTGATCGTCTAAGATACTCACGAATATTTTGAGTAATCATACAGGATTCTCAAACGATTTGTTCAATAATCAGTATAGAAACAAGTTCGAGATTGTTTACTTTAATAGAAACAATTTCGAGATCGTTTTATATATTATTGAAAGGAATTTAATCCTTGTGTGTTAAATTTTAGATATGACAATCATTACGAGTCAAAAACGAATCGGCTTTAAACCGAATCGGTTTGTCATGATAAAATAATCTCATTGAAGTTTCCGTTCTTGAAGAAAACGAAACGAGATTAAATGGTTCAGTTTTCTGTTCTTGAAGAAAACGAATCGAGTTGTAATGAAAACAAACTGGTTCTAGGAGTGGTCATAATAGATACTCAAGAAACATTTTATAATCAGTTTGTCAATTCATTTAACATATTGAGCATATTTTATGATATTATTTATGAGTAAATAGTATCAACAAGAAAAATACATGATCACATGAAGATAATCAAAATTTATACATATATATATGTAATTGTGTTTGTTGTGACGCATGTGATATATTTTCTGAGGAAAATTTTGTAGACTCAAAATCATTTTGTGTAAATGAATTTTGTTGTTATTATTTCAGGAAGGAAATAATTATTCAATTGAGAATTATTTAATTATAATTCTTTATTTGATTATAGTGTTATAATCTGTTGTGACACAACATTATTTTGTGACATAAGATGTGGAGTGTTAATACTCACAAATTTCGTTGAGTGATTTTATTTAATACTCACGGAATAATAAAATATTATTAAATTTCTTCGAGAAATTTAATTGTATGTATATTAATGGATGTAGTCCATTTTGTGGTCATTGGATCTATACATGTAATCATATGAGAAAGCATATGATTTAATAATGGATATTATAATTAAAGTGTTGTTACTTTTAATATTCTATAACGAATTTATTAGTAACGCAATACTTTATTATCTGTCCAAATTTTAATACATGTTATAAAATAGATGTAAATTTTATCAATTTAAAATTTAATTCTATACATGTTATGAAATAAAATGAATTTGCTTTAGAATTATAGCGGGAGTCTGAGGATACTGTCTATAATGCAAATTTTATTATGTTGGTATCGTCGTGTTCGAACCAAATAATGGAGGAATTGTTGAGTTTATGTATTTACAACAATCATTGAGGTGCATCATTGTAAATAACGTGTGTGCAACCGTATGATTATTCGTGTGAATTAAATCAGCTTTGATTTAAATCGGGTTGTATCTTGTGAAATACAAATTGTGTTGAACTTAATACAAGTATATGACCGGATGATCGGTTAGTGGAATATGAACCGTTGCAATAATGATTATTGAAACGTTTCATTGTCAAAGTTTATGAGAATTAATAGCAATCATGGTATTGATGATTATTAATTCTTAAAATGTCTATAAGGTTCAGAGATTATGAATAGTAATAATTTATTTATGATTATTTAAAAGTTCAACTGTCATAGTTAACAGGATTTAATAGTGGTGTTGATGACTATTAAAATGAATGTAAAGGTTTTAACTAAACCTAGATAATAAGTAGAATATTGATATTCTACAAACCGTTTAATGACAATGAAGATAATGAGGCTATGATGCTTTTAAATGTTATAAGAATGAAGGTGGGAAACAACTTAGCATACGAATTTAACTATCCGTAGTGACTACGGTGGTGGATATGATGTACCGTTTCATGAGTCTTGCTGAGGCGCCGGCATCATTCATCAAACAACTACACCATATACACATGACACACCAAATACGGGTATTGTTTGACGCAAGAACTCAACTCTTAAAGAGTCGATGAATGCTACGTTGTTAAGTTCAGAGTTTTAACTCGAACTTGTGGGGACGCTATTCTCTCGGTGAATTTCATTCTTAATAAAATCTCTTCTAAGAAGAAGGATGAAACCCCATATGAATTGTGGAAATGTTGCAAACATTACTACAAAATCATAAAAATGTGGGGGTGTGTGGTTAAGGTTGAAGGACTTAAACCTAAAAAGGAGATGATAGGATCTACAAACCTTTGATTGTATATTCATTGGATATGCACACAATAGTAGTGATTATCGGTTTCTTGTGTATAAATCAGATAACTCTGAAATACACAAAAATACGATAATGAAATCAAGAAATGCATCATTCTTTGAGAATGTATTCCCGGCTAAAACAAATGAACCTAGTTCATTAAAGTGTGTTCATGTTCAGGATCACCCTTCTGAACAAGTGAATGAGGAAGAGCCAACTGAGGTTGAGCCAAGAAGAAGCTAAAGGTCGAGGACTGGAAAATCTTTTGGTAAAGATTTTATCACTTATATGATAGAGACAGATCCTCAAAGCTTTAAAGAAGCGACAACTTCTTCTGAAGGTCCAATGTGGAAAGAAGCAATAAATAGTGAAATAGACTCTATATTGCAAAATCATACTTGGGAGTTAGTTGATCTACCTCCAGGATGTAAGCCACTAGGATCAAAATGGATCTTTAAGAGGAAAATGAAACCTGATGGATCTATTGATAAATATAAGGCCAGACTAGTAATAAAAGGTTATAGTCAAAAAGAAGGTCTTGATTATTTTGACACATATTCTCCAGTGACGAGAATAACTTCCATTAGGATGGTACTTGCTATAGCCGCTTTGCGTAATTTAGAAGTACATCAAATGGATGTGAAAACCGCTTTCTTAAATGGAGATTTAGAAGAAGAAATCTACATGGAACAACCTGAGGGTTTTTCTAGTCCAGGACAAGATAAGAAAGTGTGTAAATTGGTTAAGTCATTATATGGCTTAAAACAAGCACCAAAACAATGGCATCAAAAGTTTGATCATGTTATGCTTGAAAAAGGGTTCAAAACCAATGAATGTGATAAATGTATTTACATGAAAGAAACAAAAGATGGCTATGTCATCTTATGTCTTTATGTGGATGACATGCTGATAGTTGGTAGTAATGATAAGATGATCAAATCTACCAAAGATATGTTAAACGCCAGATTTGAAATGAAAGATATGGGTTTAGCAGAGATGATATTGGGAATTAGAATTACAAGAAATTCTAATGGTCTCATTTTGAGTCAATCTAATTATATTGATAAAATCCTGGAAAAATTCAATAAAGATGACTCAAATGAAGCTAGAACTCTAATAGATCAAAGTCAACCTTTGTTCAAAAATAAAGGTGAGGGAGTATCTCAATCAGAGTACGCAAGGATCGTTGGAAGTCTAATGTACATAATGAGTTGTACTCGACCGGATATCGCTTACGCTGTTGGCAAGCTAAGTAGATATACTAGTAATCCGAGTCATGAACATTGGAAAGCTATAGTGAGGTTACTGAGAGACTTAAGATATACTCGTAAGTATGGACTTCACTATACAAGAGAACCAATTGTTATAGAAGGATATACTGATGCAAATTGGATTTCAGATTCAAAGGATTCAAAATCCACAAGTGGCTTTGAATTCACGTTAGGCGGTGGAGCCGTGTCTTGGAAATCTTCCAAACAAACCGTGATAACCAGGTCCACAATAGAATCTGAGTTTGTGGCATTGGATAAATGTGGAGAAGATGCAGAATGGTTGCATCAATTCCTAGAGGATATTCCTCAATGGCCGGGCCAGAATATGTATTCATCGTGATGATCAATCGTGATTGGAAGAGCACGAGAACATAATGTATAATGGTAAGTCTAGGCACATACGCCGAAGACATAATTCCATTAGACAACTACTGGTACGATTACCTTAGACTATGTTAAGTCAAAGGATAATCTTGCGGATCCGCTAACCAAAGGGTTAAATAGAGAGGTAGTTGCTAAATCATCAAGAGGAATGGGACTAAAGCCCATATAATAAAACTTTTGCGAAGGAAAACCCAACCCTGTAGATTGGAGATCCCAAGATCTTGGTTCAATGGGAAAACCTAATTGCCGAAGTAAAGTCACCGTGGGGGTAACCTCAAGCTCATTCCTAAGATGAAGAAAGCAGTGAGATTGAATGAGGATAAGCTCACGTAAGAGCTTTTAATGATTTGTGTAAGAAGAATATTTTGAGAAAATTCTGAATTACGTAATCACCTATGTGAGAGAGAGAGGGGCCGCTTCAAAGGGAATTGTATAGGGCGCAATTCTTAGAAACTCTTGCGAGACCAGCGGATGTCCACGGCCAAAATGGACATAACCGCAAGAACTAAATGTTGCTAGGTAGATGCAGTGTGATTGATATGTCATCATTTACATCAACGGCGAGAATAGTTCAAGGACATCGCGTCTACTAGTCAGCCAGTAAAGTAAACATATTTCATCAAGGGAAGGTTCAAAGGGTCACACCTACCTATCCTATGCATTCATCTACCGCTGAACTCTCTATGTCATTCTTAGAGTTTTTGCTAGGGTTTTTACACAATTTCCATTCATGTGGGGGATTGTTGGAAAATTGATGGTTAAAATGGAATATTTTAAATGATATGTCATATTGGGCCTATTGGGCTTAAGTGTGTGAATGGAAAGTGCTATGGAAAGGAAAATGGGAAGAAGCTATTTCTCCCACATTGGTTGGAAGAAGGGAAAAGAGTCAATATTTATATGATGTTGTTTTAGTGTAGTTGGAATAAGAAACCAACTTTATACACCGTTCTCTACGTGCAGACGCAGGGGGGTGCAAATCCAATCCGGATTTACCCTTGGGCTTGTGCATGCCCGCGTGTCCTGCGTACACGAATGCAGCTCGATTCGAAGGTTCTCAGTCCGAGTCAGGTTTTGCATTAATTTTATTTTTCAATGCTGAATCTTGAATGTTGCTGCTGCTGAGACTGT
Source organism: Gentiana macrophylla (assembly GCA_026214975.1). Taxonomy (NCBI): domain Eukaryota; kingdom Viridiplantae; phylum Streptophyta; class Magnoliopsida; order Gentianales; family Gentianaceae; genus Gentiana; species Gentiana macrophylla. Next base: position 5,427 of record JAOBSW010000506.1, on the reverse strand, counting down.
TCCAGTTCCAAATCCAACTGAGAGACTTTCCAGTTCCAACGTGAATGCTGATGCTGAGACCTTCTAATTCTGCTACACTTATGACATTAAATACAGATGATGAGACTGTTCCATTCCATCTTCCATCGGTTTTTCCACTCTCCTCTACTAGAGCCTGCCTATATAAACAGCCACAAATACAACTGGAAAAGGCACCTTACGAAACCAGAAACTGATACACTGAATTTCATCCTCCTTATACCCTTCTCATGAAAATAGAGAGTTCAAGCAACATAGTTCTTACGCAAGGAAGGTATGGTGCAACCTGTCCTTGTTTACCGTTCTATCCTATGAGACTAACGTTCCATTGAAGCTCAAGCACTCGACGGTGAGGGGACGAATTAGTCTTAAGGAAAGTGTGTTAAACACACGGCTCGGTTTCCTTCTACTTTTAATCTGTTTCAAAACAAACTGTAAGTTGTTTGTTGTAATTTTTTTTGTTGTATTTTTGCTTATTCGTTTTCTAGTCAATGTAATCAGATTGTGCCCATTTTGCTACATAGAGTGCAACAATATTCATATCCGGGTTCCTCCTAATCCTAGAAACAGATATCTACTCACGTTCCATATCAATTTACCAAGATTCAATCATAAAATTCATTCATTGAGAAGAAAAATAAATAAATAGAAGAATGGAGAAAAAACACAAATTTATACTCATTATAATGGGAAAACACAAATTTCCGGCGATGTCAACTCGTTATCAGAGAAAAAAAACATTTTTTCTACAAGGACAACTCGTTACCAGAGAAAAACACAAATTTGAACTCGTTAATAAGAAGAAAACAAGAATTCGAACTCGTTACCAAAGAAAAAAAATTCTACTCGTTATAATGGCAAAACACAAATTTCCGGTGATGTCAACTCGTTATCAGGGAAAAAAACATTTTTTCTGCAAGAACAACACGTTACAAGAGAAACTCACAAATTAGAACTCGTTAATAAGAAGAAAACATGAATTCGAACTCGTTACGAAAGAAAAAACACAAATTTCTATTCGTTAGAATGGGAAAACTCAAATTTCCGGCGATGTCAACTCGTTATTAGGGAAAAAAAACAATTTTTCTGCAAGAACAACACGTTACCAGAGAAACTCACAAATTTGAACTCGTTAATAAGAAGAAAACATGAATTCGAACTCGTTACGAAAGAAAAAACACAAAATTCTACTCGTTAGAAAGGGAAAACACAAATTTCCAGCGATGTCAACTCATTATCAGGGAAAAAAACATTTTTTTCTGCAAGGACAACTCGTTACCAGAGAAAAACACAAATTTCAACTCGTTAATAAGAAGAAATCATGAATTCGAACTCGTTACCAAAGAAAAAGCAAAAATTTATTCTCGTTATAATGGGAAAACACAAATTTCCGGCGATGTCAACTCGTTATCAGGGAAAAAAAACATTTTTTCTACAAGGACATCTCGTTACCAGAGAAAAACACAAATTTGAACTTGTTAATAAGAAATCATGAATTCGAACTCGTTACCAAAGCAAAAACAAAAATTTCTACTCGTTATAACGGGAAAACACTAATTTCCTGCGATGTCAACTCGTTATCAGGGACAAAAACATTTTATCTACAAGGACAACTCATTACCAGATAAAAACAAAAATTTTAACTCGTTTATAAGAAGAAAACATGAATTCGAAATCGTTACCAAAGAAAAAACAAAAATTTCTACTCGTTATAGTGGGAAAACACAAATTTCCGGCGATGTCAACTCATTATCAAGGAAAAAAAACATTTTTTTCTGCAAGGACAACACGTTACCAGAAAAAATCACAAATTTGAATTCGTTAATAAGAAGAAAACATGAATTCGAACTCGTTACCAAAGAAAAAACACAAGTTTCTACTCGTTATAATGGAAATCACAAATTTCCGGCAATGTAAACTCGTTATCAGGGAAAAAAACATTTATTCTTCAAGGACAACTCGTTACCAGAGAAAAACACAAATTTGAACTCGTTAAAAAGAAGAAAACATGAATTCGAACTCCTTACCAAAGAAAAAACAAAAATTTCTACTCGTTATAATGGGAAAACACAAATTTCCGGCGATGTCAACTTGTTATCAGGGAAAAAAATATTTTTTCTGCAATGACAACACGTTACCAGAAAAAATCCCAAATTTGAACTCGTTAATAAGAAGAAAACATGAATTCGAACTCGTTACCAAAGAAAAAACACAAATTTCTACTCGTTATAATGGGAAAACACAAATTTCCGGCGATGTCAACTCGTTATCAGGGAAAAAAACATTTTTTCTACAAGGACAACTCGTTACCAGAGAAAAACACAAATTGGTACTCGTTAATAAGAAGAAAACTTGAATTTGAACTCGTTACCAAAGAAAAAACAAAAATTTCTACCCGTTATAATGGAAAAACACAAATATCCGGTGATGTCAACTCATTATTAGGGAAAAAAATATTTTTTCTGCAAGGACAACACGTTACCAGAGAAAATAACAAATTTGAACTCGTTAATAAGAAGAAAACATGAATTGAAATCGTTACAAAGAAAAACACAAATTTCTACTCGTTATAATGGGAAAACACAAATTTCGGCGATGTCAACTCGTTATCGTGGAAAAAAAATATTTTTCTACAAGGACAACTCGTTACAGAGAAAAACACAAATTTGAACTCGTTAATAAGAAGAAAACATGAATTCCAACTCGTTACCAAAGAAAAAACAAAAATTTCTACTCGTTATAATGGGAAAACACAAATTTCCGGTGATGTAAACTCGTTATCAGGAAAAAAAGCATTTTTTCTAAAAGGACAACTCGTTACCAGAGAAAAACACAAATTTGAACTCATTAATAAGAATAAAACATGAATTCGAACTCGTTACCAAAGAAAAAACACAAATTTCTACTCGTTATAATGGGAAAACACAAATTTCCGGTGATGTCAACTCGTTATCATGGAAAAAAACAATTTTTCTACAAGGACAACTCGTTACCAGAGAATAACACAAATTTGAACTCGTTAATAAGAAGAAAACATGAATTCGAACTCGTTACCAGAGAAAAAACAAAAATTTCTACTCGTTATAATGGGAAACACAAATTTCCGGCAATGTCAACTCGTTATAAGGGAAAAAAACATTTTTTCGGCAAGGACAACACGTTACCAGAAAAAATCACAAATTGGAACTCGTTAATAAGAAGAAAACATGAATTCGAACTCGTTACCAAAGAAAAACACAAATTTCTACTCGTTATAATGGGAAAACACAAATTTCTGGCGATGTCAACTCGTTATTAGGGAAAAAACATTTTTTCTACAAGGACAACCCCTTACCAGAAAAAAAAAACACAAATTTGAACTCGTTAATAAGAAGAAAACATGAATTCGAACTCGTTACCAAAGAAAAAACAAAAATTTCTACTCGTTATAATGGGAAAACACTAATTTCCGGCGATGTCAACTCGTTATCAGGGAAAAACAAACATTTTTTCTACAAGGACAACACGTTACCAGAGAAAATCACAAATTTGAACTCATTAATAAGAAGAAAACATGAATTCGAACTCGTTACCAAAGAATAAACACAAATTTCAACTCGTTATAATGTGAAAACACAAATTTCCGGCGATGTAAACTTGTTATCAGGGAAAAAAACATTTTTTCTACAAGGAAAACTAGTTACCAGAGAAAAAAAAAATTGAACCCGTTAATAAGAAGAAAACATGAATTCGAACTCGTTACCAAAGAAAAAACACAAATTTCTACTCGTTATAATGGGAAAACACAAATTTCCGGCGATGTCAACTCGTTATCTGGGAAAAAAACATTTTTTTCTACTAGGACAACTCGTTACCGGAGAAATACACAAATTTGAACTTGTTAATAAGAAGAAAACACGAATTTGAAATCGTTACCTATGAAAAAAACAAAAATTTCTACTCGTTATAATGGGAAAACACAAATTTCCAAGGAAAAAAGCATTTTTTCTGCAAGGACAACACGTTACCAGAGAAAATCACAAATTTGAACTCGTTAATAAGAAGAAAATATGAATTCGAACTCGTTACCAAAGAAAAAACACAAATTTCTACTCGTTAGAATGGGAAAACACAAATTTCCGGCGATGTCAACTCGTTATCAGGGAAAAAAACATTTTTTCTACAAGGACAACTCGTTACTAGAGAAAAACACAAATTTGTACTCGTTAATGAGAAGAAATCATGAATTCGAACTCGTTACCAAAGTAGAAACAAAAATTTATTCCCGTTATAATGGGAAAACACAAATTTCCGGCGATGTCAACTCGTTATCAGGGAAAAAACATTTTTTCTATAAGGACAACTCGTTACCAAAGAAAAACACAAATTTGAACTCGTTAATAAGAAGAAATCATGAATTCGAACTCGTTACCAAAGGAAAAACACAAATTTCAACTCGTTATAATGCGAAAACACAAATTTCCAGGGAAAAAAACATTTTTTCTGCAAGGACAACACGTTACCAGAGAAAATAACAAATTTGAACTCGTTAATAAGAAGAAAACATGAATTCGAAATCGTTACCAAAGAAAAAACACAAATTTCTACTCGTTATAATGGGAAAACACAAATTTCCGGCGATGTCAACTCGTTATCAGGGAAAAAACATTTTTCTACAAGGACAACTCGTTACCAGAGAAAAACACAAATTTGAACTCGTTAATAAGAAGAAAACATGAATTCCAACTCGTTACCAAAGAAAAAACAAAAATTTCTACTCGTTATAATGGGAAAACACAAATTTCCGGCGATGTAAACTCGTTATCAGGAAAAAAAAAGATTTTTTCTAAAAGGACAACTCGTTACCAGAGAAAAACACAAATTTGAACTCGTTAATAAGAATAAAACATGAATTCGAACTCGTTACCAAAGAATAAACATAAATTTCTACTCGTTATAATGGAAAAACACAAATTTCCGGCAATGTCAACTCGTTATCAGGGAAAAAAACAATTTTTCTACAAGGACAACTCGTTACCAGAGAAAAACACAAATTTGAATTCGTTAATAAGAAGAAAACATGAATTCGAACTCGTTACCAGAGAAAAAACAAAAATTTCTACTCGTTATAATAGGAAACACAAATTTCCGGCAATGTCAACTCGTTATAAGGGAAAAAAACATTTTTCCGCAAGGACAACACGTTACCAGAGAAAAACACAAATTTGAACTCGTTAATAAGAAGAAAACATGAATTCGAACTCGTTAGCAAAGAAAAAACACAAATTTCTACTCGTTATAATGGGAAAACACAAATTTCCGGCGATGTGAACTCGTTATCCGGGAAAAAAAGAATTTTTTCTAAAAGGAAAACTCGTTACCAGAGAAAAACACAAATTTGAACTCGTTAATAAGAAGAAAACATGAATT
>JAOBSW010000665.1:0-123999 GCA_026214975.1 Gentiana macrophylla | reverse complement strand
TCCAAACAGTCCATGTGCAAAGAGATGTAGAACTCTTGTTGTAGATTGATGAGGCTTTGATTTGAATGAGCTTTTTATTTGTTTTCCTTTCGACAAGCATCACATAGACTCTCTTTCTTGAATGTGATCTCTCGGCAGGCCTTCAACTAACTTGTTTTTGATAGTTTGTTGATGGTCTTGAAATTCGTGTGATTTAATCTTCTGTGCCAAATCCAAATTTTGTTGATTGTTTATTCTTGACAAGTAGACATGTTTCTCCGCTTTACGTTTCCCATCCACCACATACATGTTGTCTTGTCTTCTACCTGCAAGAACTACTGTGTTTGTTTGATCAGTGAATCACTTTGCATCCTTCTTTGTTGAAGTGCACATTGTAGCCTTTGTCACGTAATTGACTGATGCTCATCGATTGAAGTTAAGTCCCTGACATATGCCACATTTTGAATCTTTAGATTGTTTTTGAGTATTGTGCCTTCCCCTTAATCTTGCCAGGGGTTTTCTTTTCCTCCAAATGTGACTTTGGGTCCATCAAAAGCTTTAAAATCAAGTGAGCAATTTCTTGTTTCTCATCATATGTCCGGAACATCCACTGCCTATGTACCGGACATCCTACAAAACAGATTAATTAAGTTTGGGTACCCAACACTGCTTGGGTCCATATCTCATAGCAAATCATGCCTCCCATACCAAGTATGTATCCAAAAGGTCTTCTTTTGGATAATTGAAGTCATCAACTTCATATGTATAAGGCATGGCGTAATAGCTTCGATATTTTTTACGTAAGGTATTCTCGATACTTTTTCCACCTTTTGGTGCATTCATATCCTTCTTCACTTTCCAATATGCAATAGGAAACCTTTCTTGCTTCATGTGTCTAGGAACATAGCTAGATTGATTTTTCTTAATCACATGATGCATTTTGTGGAATGGTTTCCTCTTGTATTTTGGAGGTGTGATATTCCAATCATCCTCTGAGGGAAAAAGTCTGCCTTTACCTTTCGGGATGGTCGTTGTTTTTGTATGATTGGAATGAGGATTTAGTCTCACTGTTTCACTACAGTGGGTTTTGACTTCACTGGAACATGATGATCTGTTGGAGACATGGTCTGTCCCTTTCTAAATTTTGGTCCATTAGTGGTCCTCAATTCATCCTGACTGTTATAGCCAAGACCAGATCTGGATCCAAACCTTTTGAGGGTTTGTAAGTCGGGTGCTTTTAGTGGTGCAAAGATTACCTTTCTTGGTGAGGAGTTCTTCTTAATCGATTCGATGGTAACAGATGTATGGTCATCTCGCTTTTTGTTGATCATTTAAGTAGGTCTCCTTACTAGTTAATTCAAATTTGTTTTATCCAGATTCTTTCTTTAACCTCTTATTCTCTTTTCTTAGATCCTTGCATTCCTTTTCGAATTTCATGATTCTTTTCAATTTCATCAAATTTAGTCATGAGATTTTGGACTAGGTCTCATTGTATCTAATGGAAGACTAGAGGATTGTGCAAGTGTTAGATGTGAATGCATTAGATGAAGAACAGAACTAGATGTTACCTCGCTTTCATCGATTCTTTAGCCATTAAACATAGGCTTGTTTCCTCGATTGTCTCAACTATCACTTTTGTCTTCATCCAATTCTTTGGTCATGAGGCATAGGCATGCCTTTTCATTTTCTCTCGAAATCGTCTTCTTCATCACTATCATCCGAGTTATTGTCGATGATTCTTCATGCTTTTCACTGCTTTGGATTCTCGCCTTGAGTGCCTTCTGCCCTTTCTCTTTTCGATGCTTTGAATTTCTTCTTTTCATCATCTTTGTCATTTTCTTCGTGACAATCACCTTGAAGTGACCTCTTATTGCAATTGAAGCATCTGTATTCATCATCTTTCTTCTTCATGTCTCTGTTTGAGCTTGACCTTTGTTTGATGTTGAATTTCCTTTGAATGGCTTCTTTTTAAACTCACAAAACGTTTAACTAATAAAGCTACCTGTTCTTTTAGTTCTTGTGTCTCTTTCTTTGATGCATTCGCAAAGTTACTTTGCTTGGGGTGCAAATAATGCGAGTAATTTTGTGTGTCTCTCGCCGGACCACCATCTTCACCGCTCAATTCGAATTCATGAGCTTTCAATTGGGACATCGATGTCGAGTGTCGTTGCTTGCAAGATTTGTTGTTCCTCTGATTCATCGATGTTATGATCTTCCATCTTTCGTAGTCCTCTCAAGATCTTCAAGCATACTTCTTTTGTGGATATGTGTGTCCAAGCTTATTTGCGATTCATCGATGATGCTTGAGAATCATTGTCCATTTGATCAATGGATTCACCAGTCTTCATTTTAAAGTTCTCAAATTTCTGCTTTTACAACGAGATAATTTGTTTTCTTTGATCGCTTGCATCCTTCATTTATCAATGATAGTTTGTCCCACATCTCCTTTGTCTTTGTTTTGCGCCTTTGATTCTCATGAACATGTTGTCGCTTTGTCTAGAGTCTTTAAGATCATATCTTTTGCTACAAAGTCTAGGTTTGCTCTTCTCCTCGTCATCTTTGGTCCAATCTTTCTTGGGTTTGTCTATCTCCTTTCCTTGATCTCGCTCTCGTGCCTACCACAAGGTAGTGATCATGATTGGGCCGTCATTGATTACATCCAAGATCTCCTCATGAGTTCTTTGCAAGATGAGATAACATTCTTATTTTATATTCATCAAAATTATTAACATTGAAAATGTACTTTTGACAAGAAGTTTGAGGAATCCATCAAAGCAATTGAATATAAAAATGGCGGTGAATGAAAAACTTCAGATTTGAAAACTACTTTGAAAATATGTGATCTCCTTGTTACTGTAAATTAGATCTCGAATGTGTTACGATACTAGGAACACCGCTCGATACCAATTGTTGGTCCCAGAGAAGGTGAAACTATAGTCGAGGAGGGGGGTGAATGACTATAGTGGAGTTTCAAAACTTTTCTTGTGTTTTAAAAGCTTTTGAGCAAATGGATAAGTCTCTTCTTACTATGTTGTTTTCAAATCAGTTTAGACAATCACGTATATGTGTTATGATGTAGGCAAATTAAATAAGTGTCAGTAAAGTAAATTGCAGAAATTAAATTGACACAAGTCTTATAGTGGTTCAGGGAGTAGTGTAATCCCTTAATCCACTCTTCTCCTGTGATGATCGAGAGAATTCACTATTGTTTCCACAGATACAACAACAAGATGATTGTCCTTGGCTTCCCAAGCTTCACAATCTACAAGACTATCACTCCTTGATCGCAATGACTTGATGATTCATCTTCCTTTTGTCGCTCCTGAGATCAAAATCCTTCTACAAATATCACGCTTTAACTCCTTCTCGAGTTGCCACCGATTCAGATTGCTTGATTTTATGTGAATGTGATTCACGCACTTGCTTGATCAATCTCAATTCTGAATATGACTTTGTAGTTCTGATATTTGAGTTGATCACTAGATGTATCCTTGTAAGTTCAGAGAGAAGGCTTTTCTAATTGACAGAATTTCTGCTTTCTTTCTTTTCTTAATCGTTATCTTCTTTTTCTGTCAATGCCTTCTATTTATAGCCTTGAATAGCCTTGATTTTGAAATTCCGTCCGTTGGCTATATTAATGAGGAATAATCCTTGATTTTATTCTTGATTCCCCTTAATTGTATTCTCGCTTGATTTGATGATCGGATTCTTCTTTCAAATGTATAGCACAAAATCCGTCCCTTGTTTGATCCTTTAATGATTGTGCATTTAATGCATGATCTCACTGAATCTTCAATGTATATTAAATCGATCTTGTAAGTGTCTCTTCACCGTCACAGTAGACGGTGGAGTGAGCCTTCCGACTTAGCCGTTAGTTCTTTCTTCGCCGCTTTGTTTTCTCTTTGCCGGCCGATCGGTGTACTCACCGATTCAATTGCTTTTCTTCTTTGTTTTAGTTTCGTGAGAATCTTTATACTTCACTCACCCTTGATTTGGGTGAGATCGGTGTACACCATATTGGAATATTGAGTTTCATCACTTGAAACATAACTTAGACTTATCCAAGGTCATCACAGACTTCCTTGGTTATAAGTCGATCATAATCCTTCTCTCAGATCTCTGCTTTGGTGCTTGGTGGCTTCACTCGCCGAATGTCTATGCTTTCACTTTGCCGTCCTACCAACTAGTACAATACTTGTCCGACTCAACTTATACAACTTGTCGACTCTAAGTAAAGACTTATACAGAGAATTCTAACTTATTTCAGGCTTGCTATAACAGCTAGTATGGCCATCATCAAAACATAATAAAATGTTCTTAACACTTTCAGAGCAAAGCTTGAGTGGTCTAGGGGTAATTCCCTAATAAGTAGAGAGTTAATCAGACCTTGAACTCTCTTACCACTTAGTATTGCATGATTTCGTTCAAAAGCAGAAAATAGGGGTGATTCCCTAAGATTTTCTTGCCAAACAAACGGAGTCTGGATTCATTCAAAGCAGAAGGTATTGCCTTATGAACTAATGACAATGACCGCCAAGGCTTATGTCCTTTGTGGATAAATAGAAAACCTCTCGTCATTGGAAGTCATATATTTCTACAATATGTGGATTTGACCGTAATATTGATAAGTCTTTTGTAGACTGGATATCAATTTTAGTACAAGAGTGAATGTGAAGGATAACACCGCACCAATTGGAATCAACATGGGTGTGTTATCCAAGTCGAAATCGACAATACCACAATTCTCTCGCAATGTAGATTTGGACAACATTCTTAAGAGTTTGACTCGGTCGAATTCATTAGAATCAGTCACTGGTTTCCCATCCATCTTATTGGTTAAGATGATGCATCTGTGTATGCAACATTCAACGAGGAAGTTCTACCCTATGCCTCGTGAATGACTCTCAAATCTTCGGATCAAGAGAAATGGGATAGATTCTCTTTCTAGTAAGAGATGGTCAGGTTATTGAACGTCAACTTTGATCGAATCTTAGATTCGGCGGTTAACAAAGCAAGTTTAGTATGCCCTTTAGTATCTTGAAGAGAACGAGGAATAATATGCGGACATATTCATGTATGAACTTGGATATGTGTGATACAATCGATTTTGACTTTAAGTCGATTGAGGATGATCGTTAAGTCGATCTCGGGCTCGATGTTTACTCTTGTGTTGAAGCTATTGCCTGGAGGAATCCAAAGAACGCCAACTCGACTTTAACTAGTTGGGTGATTAGCGGCTTTTGTAGTAGCTAGAGAGGCGATATAGCTTAAGGATTTCCATTTCATATCTGGGAGTGATTCTAGATTTGGAAGCCGATACCACATCATTGTGCAAACGATGAAAGGGTAGCTTATAGGGATTTTCGAAATCACTAGAGGTCAAAAGCATATTGGGAAAGTACCTCATGATTACATGGACCGGTAACGTTTCGATTCTACGGATCGTCTCGAGCCGACAACCTGACTAATCATTAAGACCCATGACATTTAGATGTAGGTACTCCCCGAGTCACTGACCTATCCTATGACGGCATACTCGGAGTGTACTTTGGAATCTGAAATGGTTATGATATGCTTAATGGGTACTAGAATACGGGATGGGTCTCCATTGCTTTAGAGCAAGTGGGAGATGTAGTTTGTTGTATTTTAAATAATAGGGTGTGCTCTAAAACAATTAATCACATGCTTTCGTGCAAGTGGGAGATTGTTAGGTGTGATGCCTGAAAGACAATTTTGTAATTGTTTTATTTAATAAATGAATTGACATTATTATTCATATTTATTATTCTCATAATCATCGACAATAGTATTTACACTACAGAAAACCCTAAAGTATATCGTTTATGTAATCACTTAACTCAAAGTATGGTATATACACGGAGGATTGAGTTAGTGAAGATATACTTAAAATACAATTAGCCCGTAGTGAAGTTAATCGAGAGTATCGGGTCTCTCTTTAACGTGCTATTAATGCGCCTAACACAATTGGTGTGATTGTCTTATCCGGACTTTCGGTTAAGAGAACCTAGTGGGGCATTTATATATGATAGATATATCATATAGGGGTTTGGACCGATTTGATTAGAGTTCACGATATAATTCCGTAATCGAGAAGTCTTATCGAATCGAGTGGATGATCATATTTATGGATAGATCTTAATCTCGAGGTGATCACAATCAATCCGCTTGAATCATTATGAAGTTTGACTTGACGGTTAAGGATTACACCGAGTCCAGTGGTCCGAATTACCCCATCTTGGCATTGTAATCGGATTGAGTGAGTAGTCCGTGTTATCACGTATACGGAATCCATTCCTTCCATTTACGAAGTAGATAGACAGCCCCTTTATTTGTTAATCCTAGAAACCGATCGATCCATGGAGTTCATATTACACTTTGATTAGCTACCAAAGGTGAGTTGTATGAATTAATTGATCACTGTGGGGGTTAATGGTAAATAAGGATAAGAGGTTCTAGAAAGGGTTAATGGTAACTTCCCAATTTAGAATGAATATCCATGGAGGATTAATCCATATGTAATGATTATATCAATGGACGCTTATTATTATTCTCGTGAGGAGATAAATATAATCTTATAATCGGAGGAGTGCGATCACGGGATTATGATGGCATATTCTGTGATTGATTTATCGAATATAATTATTCTGCTCGTAAGATAATTATTTATTTGATTTATCGGAGCGCCGATTATTAGTCCATGGTCCCCAAGACGTGCCTCCTAATATAGCATAGCTATTCTCGGACGTCGAATCCTAATAATATTAATTTAGTTCTTGTTGGACTTTATTAAAACGATATGTGAATTAATTGTTTAGTGGACTATTAAATTAGTTGGGCTAAATAATTAAATATGTGGAAAAGACATTTTCCATAATCTTGCTCCATTATTGTGTTATGGCAAAATTAATATTGACTAGGTCAATATTAGAAATTTCGCCCCATGCTCTATTTTATGGAACAAGAAATTGTTTTCTTGTGATTTAATAAGACATGTGTATAAAATATTTATTGGATAAATATTTATGGAAAGAAATAAAGATAAATATTATTCTAGATTTGTTCTAGAATATTATGGAATTATCTTTTATTTATTGGATTATTTATTTGCAAAATAAAATCCTTGGAGGTTAAGTTTTACTCTCCTATATAAAGAGAGTTCTCCCAAGCCTTAGACACACAATAATATTCGAAATACACCTCTTGGAGAGGAGAAAAGATTTTTCGGCCAAGGGGAGATTTAAGGGAAAATCTTGGAGGTTTTTCCGGGTAGCATATCGAAAGGATTCGAGACGAGAATTTCCTTCCACCGGGAGTTGCTTGGATCACACGTACGGAAGATCGTGGTGCTCTTCACACCTTGTTCGTTCTTTCTATTGCGGTTCTTCAACTTGGAATTTGAGATCCAAGAGGTATGTTCTACAACCCCCTTGTAGATGTGGATCTAGTTATTTTATTACGTGTAATTTATAGATCTAGATCCTTAAATCGCTTCCGTTGCGGATGGTATTACTAACAATTACCAGGGCCACCCATAATAGTATTGATGGTGTTGATCGGGTGGTTGTCTACCTGGTCGATCCTCCTCTAGAGACTGATCTCTTCTTCTCTTGGGCTCACCCTGCCGATTGAGTACTCGGTTGAAGTTCCTCTATGGGTAGTCTCACCGACCCCGTCGTTCACCATATTGAGGTCGCCCTACGACCTCGTCCAATTTTCCCTCAGTGGTAGTTGCGTTCATGTTTTTTTTTGGAAATCCCTGCAGCCGTCCAGATCATGCCCAATGTCTTATTGGTATGTGCAAAAATTACTTTGGTCCCTTCTATACAGGGGACTTCACAGTGGCGTAGGAGTTCACGCTAAACCCTTTCTTTCCATGATCGCCAGTACCGGTTTGCGGGGCCTGGTCAAAACCGGAAAATCCCGTGGTTGTAAGGCACTGTTCTTCTCAGGTCAGCTTGTGGCTGAACCGAGCGTGCGATCTCTAGATGACTTCCTTCTCTTCTCCGAAGGGTCCTCGGCTTTATCTTTATTTTGCTATGACTTTTCCAACTCTCGTTTTAGTTGGTTGGCCTCTTCCCCTAACAGTGCTTGAATGCTATTTCCATGCACTCTTTCATAGATGTAGGGAGCCTGCTGCTCAGCTGGGCATATAGTCTTTCTTCACGTAGGCCTGCCATGAAAGAGGCGATCCGTATACTTTCGTCTGCGTCCCGAACTTGCATTAACTCTTCGCTGAACCGCTTGAGGTACTGCAATGCGGTTTTGTCTCACTTTTTCTTGAGTATGAACAAGTGAGTAGCATTCCGCTGAAACGGATTTGCCGTGATGAAAGCATTTAGAAACATCTGTCCCAATGTCTCAAATTGTAGATCATCCTGGCCGGGATTTTCTTGAACCGTTCTCGGGCTCGGCCGGTGAGTAGCGCGGGAAACGCCTTGCACTTCATCTCGTCCGGAGCACAGCTGAGGTTCATGTGCGTGAGATATTGGAAAAAGTGATCCTGGGGATTCTTTATTCCGTTATAGGGCTCCAACTTTGGGATCATAAACCTCGCTGGTCGAGGGTAACTATCTATCTGCTTGGAGAAAAGGGATTCAAGAGCCAATTGAGCAGTTCTTTTCCCTGCTATGATGTCTAGCTTGGCTCGGGTTGCATCCATCACCTGTGGAATGACTAGCTATTTTCTTAGATTTGAAGAGGATGATTGATCACCCTTTCTGACACCTCTAAGCCTGGGTGGAGAATGTGTTTGCTGCCAAGACCCATCGTCGAGATCATCCTCCTCCTCAGCCTCCTGCTCCTGGGAGTTCTCTCCAGACGAATCTCCTCCTTACAGATCATGTTCATGCGAATCTTCATTCAGATGATCCTTCTCATCTAGATATTCATCTTTCTCGTCCTCCTCTGCCAAGGCGGCATTGAGGATAGCCTATTTTGTTGCATCATCCAAGGCTACGAGTTGATCTACCAGAGCTTGGTGGGCGGCGTCAAGAGAGACTTCCTCATATTGCTGGTCTGGTTGTTAGCAACCGATTCTGTCGCATTGTTGGTGTTGCTACCATTGGCGGCTTGCTGTCGTATGGTCACCATGGTAATCGTAGGGCTTAGAACAAGTTTATCAGCAAGAGGCCCTCATTCTAGCGCCAATTGACGATTCCAAAAATCGTCTATATGGATTTCGGGTATTTTGACTCTTATTGACACGCCAATGAAGCTCCTAGAACACCAAAAACAATGGAAAGAAGGGAGGTTTGGGATGTCTTTAGGCTGCACTTGATGGTGATCAAGCTGCCTACGTATCCAATACGGGGATTGCAATCAAGTCTCCGTAGTTCCTTAGGGATTGCTTATATAGAGGGGCTTGTGCCCTAGAGTTAGCGTGTGGCGTGTATGAGATGGACTCTGATTGCCTTGGTCCCTAAGGAAAAGATAAGGATTATTTGATCTTCATGATTTTAGGAGATTATGGCGAGTTATTTGAATGTCAGGATTAAAGTATTAAATTCGAGGGATTCTTCCCATTTCTATCAGATTCAGAATGTATGCAAAGGGTTTGGTCTGAGCGGGACCTATGCCAACCTTACAGATCGGATGTGGGTGATTTCGATCACAAGTATTGGTAGACTTGTAGGGGTCAGGATAATATCTGTGCCTATCTCGCTCGGAAGTCGGCCCTAAGCATTGGCCGTCCTAAGGAGTTTGGGGAGAGCAGCCGAGCAACCCCAGCTCAGCTTCTGGGAGTTCCGATGCCTCAAACAACCTTTATATGTCTACACTTAACTTTGGGCTATTAAATAGGTGACACATGGGTAAGTTCACTTCTGGACATCGTCAGGTGACATGGACTTGACAATGTGAATGTTTTTACATATATTGGCCATCATTCATATGTTTAGTGTATTTGAGTTTGCAAGTGCGTGCAAGACATATTGGTACTTATTGTTACTATGTCCATAGCCATTATCCAATGCAATTTATGTTGAAGTTGTAAGGTACAACGAGAACGAAAGAAAGAATGCAGAATAATTTTATTAAAGAATAAAATCATAGTTAAGTTGCAATAGGACTGATCATGGGGTATTTATAACTTCATACACCTCATGAATCAGTTGAAAGTAAGATACAAATGGTTACAACAGAATCAAACAGAATAACCATTTTTCTATCCACAAATGCATTGCTGACCATCTCACCAGGCTGCTGAGTCTTCAGGCGGTCTGCTCAGTATTCAGTAGGTCAGCTGACTGACACACATCACTTCCTTTAACACGTATATTATAACACCCCCTCAAGCTGAGAGTGGTACATGATCAGCTTGCACTAAGCACTTCCTTCAGCTACATGAACTTTGTTGAAATATCTTGGAAATTCCCAACTTGTCCAGTAAATAAGAAAACAATTATGCATCCAAGGATTTAGTTAGAATGTCAACAAGTTGTTCTTTGGTGTTAGCAGGAAATAATTTTACAAGGCTAGATTTGACTTTGTCCCTTACAACATGACAATCAATTTCAACGTGCTTTGTCCTTTCATGAAAAATAGGATTGTGAGAAATATGCATGGCACTTGCATTGTCACAGAACAACAGGGTAGGCAACTGAACATGAATATGTAAATATTGTAGAATATAGACCAGCCATTGGAGTTCACACACTGCATTGGCCATAGCTCTGTATGCAGCTTCTGATGAGCTTCATGCTATAGTTGTTTGCTTCTTTGCTTTCCAAGAGATAGGGGGATCTCTCAAAAACATCAAGTAACCTGACACCGATCTCTTGTTTCAGGATAACTAGTACAATCACTATAAGTAAAACCTTTTAAAACAATATTTTTACTGCTGGGAACAAAATGCCTTGTCCTGGATTGGCCTTTAAATACCTCAGTAGTCTATAAGCAGCCTTCATGTGATTTTCAGTAGGTGTGTCTAAAAATTGACTCAGCTGCTGATCAACAAAGTCTATGTCTGGTCTGGTAAAGGTAAGATAGATGAACTTCCCCACCAATGATCTATAAGCAGTGATATCATCAAGAAAAGGTGAATGTCCATGTTGAAAAGTATGTTTGGATTCGATAGGTGTTTTTGCAGGTTTCGCCTCCCCGAAAACTCATATTCTTCTAACAAATTAAGAGTATATTTCCTTTGAGAAATGGAGATTCCAACAGGAGTTCTGATAGCTTCAACACTAGGAAATACCTCAATTTTCCAATGTCTTTAATGGTAAACTGTTAATGCAGGGCATCTTTGATTTGCTGAATGAGCTGAATGTCAAGACTAGCAGCTATAATATCATCTACATATACTAAAAGAGAAATAATGGATTATCCTGATCCTTTTCTGAACAAACTATGATCATTCTTTGATTGGAAAAACCCTTGTCTCTCCAAAGACTCAGTTAGTTTCAGTTCCATTGTTTGCTGGCTTGTTTCAAACCATATAATGACTTGGTTAATCTGCAAACTTGATTTGGATTATCTATTTTGAAGCCTGGGGGAAGCTGCATGTAGACTTTTTCATGCGAGTCATCGTGTAAATCTGATAAAGATGCCAATTATGAGCTGCTACTATTGGTAACAAGGCCCTGGTTATGGCTATATCGACTACATGAGAGAAGGTCTCTTGATAATCAATACCACATGTCTAAGTATAACCTTTAGAAACTAGTGTGGATTTGTATCTTTCTACAGTCTCATCAGGATTATACTTAACCCTGTACACCAATTTGCACCCAATGGGCTTCTTAACATCTGGCAGATCAACAATCTCCCAAGTGTGAGTGTTCTGTAAAGCTTCAATCTCCTTTTGCATAGATTATTTTCACTCATCATTTTTGATTGCTTGATTGTATGTTTTTGGTTCTTTAACAGCATCGATTGCATTGACGTATCTACCATACTCAGTGATGTATTATTTTTATATGATTAAAAATATGTTATATTATTATGTTTTATCAACGAATTCTATATAAAATATATGAAATTATGGTATAAAATGTTAGTCTTTATAATTTAGAGTATTTAGTAATAATAATAGTAAAAAGTTGTAATTTTGTACCGATTTTAGTAAATCGGAGTGTCGTGTCAGATTTACGTGGGTATTTGTGATGTTTTATTGCAGATTTATAAACCGAGACCCCGAGAATCGACATATTGAAGTATAAACATATCTCTGGAATGATTTAGAGAGTGCCACGAGCTTAAATGATCAATTGAATAGCTTAAGTGGACAAGTGGCCAACCAATCTGGTTAAGTAAAAATCGAGAAATGTCTCCGACAAACGAATGGCTCATCAAAATGACATTATCTGAAAAAGTGTTCTTCACGAAAGTTGTAGATTTTTCCGAGAGCTTTCCAATGCAATTTAAATTATGAAGATTGGAGGTCTACAACTTAAACAGTGATCAAGTGGCTAATCGATTTGGGTTAAGAAAAATCCCGAAATAGCTTCGGAGGAACACGAGGTTATCAAGAAGGCGTTTTCTAGAGAAGAGTTCTTCATGAAAGTTGTAGAGTTTCGCGAGACCTTAATTTTGGCATTTCGTTTGCAATTTTTAGAGGTCCAGAACTCGAGATATGAATTTTAGAAGTTTAATAATTATATATAAAAATAAATATCTCCAACGCACATGTTGGAGTGATCAAGTTAGTGGGGGTAATCATGATTCCGGACCGAGCCGGCCTAATACCGGACCGGTCCGGCCCCTTCAACTTTGCCTATATAAAGGAGCTCATTTGCAACCGATGAGGGGGTACCAAATATATATACATCCTACATATATATATATTCTCCTCTTCTTTCTTTTCTTTTTATTTTTTTAGTAGTAGTTGTAAATAAGGCCTTACGCCGTAATAATGTAGTTTAAGTATCGTTGTAATGCTCGGGAAAATCTCGGAAGTCGGTTTTGCTAAAGAAGTTGTAATGTCCGGAAAATACGATTTCTGAATCAACTGCCGTATTCGCAACTTTTCTTAAGTATTTATGTTTGTTTTTATATTTTTCGTTGTTATAATGTTTTAGGCTAAATATAATACTGGCCAAAACTATGTAATCGGTTTTATTTCGATCTTTTCGTTAAAGAAATGTTGTTAAGTTAAAATGACTAAAATTGAGTTAATTGAATCTTTTTCTATTTTGATCGTATTCGTATTAACATATTTAACCGATCTGAGGAATTCATAATCTAATTATGAATTGACGCCGTAGTCGAGATACGAGATAAAAGATAGAAAACCGAGGTAAAATTGGCCGTGTGAATAACGTGATAACGGAATCCGATTTCTACCCGGGGTAAATTTGTTTTGGGAGAAATGAATTTTATTATAATTTGTACTCGAGATCGTAATAATGTTAAATCATCAGTTTAATTGAAACTTAAACCGAAAGTTAAATCGTCCGGCTTTGACAACCGGAGCCTTTAAAATAAAATTGACCGCTTGACGAACGGAATGACTCCTTTTATCTAAAGGTAGATTTGTACTGGGACCTGTTCGATTAATTCGTTTACCGTAAATGATTGTGGACCTTGGACTGATGCAATGGACATATGACAATTTCATACGCCGTGTGTGAGGAGGAATTGTTTACCTCGTGAGTGCACCGCTTCACTTACTCAATTGGACCTAAAATAAAAGGAGAGATCGAACACATTTCAATTAATTGAAAAGATCGTATAAACCAATTATATAAGTTTTGGCCAGCTTCTAAAATTATCTGCTTAATATATTGGTATCTATATATTTATATCTATATATATACTTTGCAATTTATGTACATCTATATATATTTATATATCTATATATATTATATTAGAATAACTTTTAAATTACGTATTTATTTTATGTTGACTAGAATAGTAGTGATCTGTGTTATAAAATTGCGATTTAGATCGAGTTAATAATGACTCTTTGGTGTTTAACCACACGTAAAAGAAATTACCAAGTTCCTCGAGGATTCGACACTCGACTCACCATACTAGCACCACAATTTGACCCGGTACACGCCGGTTAGAATCGTTTAACCCGGGAATTGTCTGTCAGATTTCTGGCACCATTCTCAGGGATAGGTTAGGCGTTGTCAGCATTTTGGCGCCGTTGCCGGGAACGTCGCTAATTTCTTTTATGTGTCTATGGTTACTACTTGTATTAGCTTAAAATTCTAGAGAATAAGTCAACACTTTTCTTATCTCATTTCTATTTTATTTTTCGTTGGTTGTTACCTTTTAGGAAAATTACCAATTTTACTACTATCAATTTCGTGTTATTTTCTATTTTCGTTAGTTGATGACCGTAAGTGGTAAGGCCCTCTCACTCCTTATAAGCCCCGACATAAACACTTACGAAAGGCGCTAAGAGAGTAGAGAGTAAACGCGGTCATACTAGTCGTGAAATCCCGAATCAAGAATCATCTTCAAACAAAATACGAGAATGGTCAAAATCGGTGATGAAACACCGAACAAGGGTCGAACATGCTCTAGGGCATGGACAAAACCCCGTTAATAATAATAATAATAATAATAATAATAATAATAATAATAATAAATAATCAAAATCGGAACCGTAATAATCGTAATAATCCACCAAACCCGAGACCTATCTCGTGATCAAACCGTAAGAAGAAACCGGACTAATAATCCCATCCTTTTACCTAATGAAGGAGCGAATAATTTCAAATTAAGTCTCATCTTTTGGTTTAATTGACGCAAGAGCCCAATTCCTAGGAGAGGATGATGAAGATCCACATCATCATCTCTATCTTTTGAAGAACTGCACATCTGACCAAAAAAGTCAAGGTGCTCATAAGGAATTAACGAGAATGACTATGTTTCCTTTTTTCTTTAAAAGGACGAGCCCGAGATTGGTTTATGTCTCTTCCACATCATTCACTTACTAGTTGGGAGGAGATTCAAACTGAATTTCAAAAACAATATTTCACTCAGGACTAAATTTGGAATTAAAAGTCGAGGTTGCTAACTTTAGACAAGGATCTCGAGGAAACTTTTGGGAATGCGTGGGAAAGGTTTAAAAATTGTTAAGAGCGTGTCCCGATCATGGTTATTCCTTAGATATGCAAATTCAACTCTTCTGTCAGAAATTGAGAAAAGACTCACGTGCGATGTAGATCATGCATGTGGTGGTTCGTTAATGATGAGTGAAGCTCAAACAGCTTTACGATGCTATAGAAAGATTTCCAAAAATAACAGAATGTGGAAACCGGTTCTAGCACCGTAAAAGTAGCTTTTGCAGGAGAATGTACGTCTAATACGGAAGTTCTAGCACACTTGGAGAATTTGAGTAGGAAATTTGATGGTTTACAACGAGAATAAGAACCAAAATTCGTAAAATAGTACACCAAATGAATACTCAAGTCATGATAATGTGTCATTAGGGAGTGAAGAACCAACAGGATATTCAAGAGAGGAGGTGAGTTTTCTTGAAGATAGAATTTGAACAATGCATACTCAAACTCGTTTAATGCTATTAGAAGAGATCATCCTACTTATCGATGGTCCGAAAACCCTAGTAAGCCGTGACAACCGCCATATCCAAATTCCATATAGAATAATAATCAAGTTTATCAAGAAAATACATCTAATCGAAATTTACAATCATTACCAAGATCCTATCCTCAACATACCACTCAAAGTATACCAAGAACTCGAGTTCAACTCAACTGCGTAGAAGGAGTTGAAAATTGGGAAAAACTAATGGAAAATATGATGGGTGTAGTATCTACTCAAGCTAAGAATATGGAAACAATGATGACTTCTATTGGTACAAATCACTAAAGATATGAGTACAATGAAAACATCTATGAGTGGACAAGATACCGTAATGAGAACAATAGAAGCCTCATTGAGGAATATGGAAGATCATTTGAGTAGGAAGGTGAACGTAATAACAAGAGACCCCTAGGAGGATTACCAAGCAACACTGACAGAAACCCAAGAGAGGTAAATGTTGTAGTTACGAGAAGTAGGAAGCTCAGTGGAAGCAATGGAGTAGAAAACTTCGGGAATAATGAAGTAGAAAATGATTTAGATGGAAAGATTGATGAAACTAAAGATGAAATTGAATTCACTGATGATGAAGAAGAAATTATAAATACTTTCTTGAAAAGGAATAGAAGTTTGGAACCTGAAAATGAAGGTGAAAATTGGGTAAAAATCCCTAGGATTTTGAAAGACCCTATGGATAAAGATTTAAGGAATTTATTCAAGGAACATGTCGAAATAAATGAGAAACAGGAAGAACCGAAAAATCAAGTAGAGATTGATTCAGGGGAACAATTTAAAGGAAAAAATTCAAGAACTCAAACATGGCGACTAAGTAATACTCAAAGGTTTAAGGAAAAAGGAAAAGAGAAATTGACTAAGGAGCCAAAGGTTATAGATCTAGAATCTTTACCTTACCCTCCTAAAGATCAAATCAAAAGGCAAAAAGCGATAAGAAGTATGCTCGTTTCCTTGATACTTTTAGTCATCTTCATGTTAATATCCTCATTATTGAAGCTCTGATTAATATACCGCCTATGGAAAGTTTCTCAAAGATATACTATCAAATAAGAAAAAATTAGAGGAATATGAGAATATATGCCTAAATGAAGAATGTTCTGCACTTCACAAAGATAAGTTACCACCTAAACTGAAAGATCCCGGAAGTTTTACGATTCCATGTGAAATTGGAGGATTTACATTTAAGAAAGTCTTATGTGATCTTAGAGCTAGTATAAATCTCATGTCTTATGAGGATTATAAAAAGCTAGGCATAGGAAAGCTTACTAAGATCGAA
This sequence comes from Gentiana macrophylla, assembly GCA_026214975.1. NCBI lineage: Eukaryota > Viridiplantae > Streptophyta > Magnoliopsida > Gentianales > Gentianaceae > Gentiana > Gentiana macrophylla. Next base: position 107,213 of record JAOBSW010000665.1, on the reverse strand, counting down.
ATGACTCTCGCAAATGGCGAGATAGATCGATTAAGTACCCTAAAGGAATGATTAAGGATGTATTGGTTAAAGTAGACAAATTCTATTTTCCAAGAGATTTTGTAGTTATGGAAATGGAAGAAGGATATTCACGCCTCTTATTCTAGGTCGTCCATTTCTAGCTACAGGAAGAACTTTAATCGATGTTCATAAAGGAGAGTTAATTTTGAGAGTCAATGAAGATGAAGTTGCTTTCAATATTTTCAAAGCTATGAACCCTCCATATACATCACGTAATCATGTTCTTTTATAGAAGATATTCATTCTGTCTATGATAATCAGTTACCAACTTTTGAAGACAGATTAGAAGAATGCTTAACCCTGTCTATCTATAAAGAAGATGAGGAAGACATTGAAATGAAAGAGATAATCCTTTCTCTAGATAAAGGAAGCTTTACTTTTAAGCCACCATGGCATAAGTATTTGGAGTTAGAACTAGAAGGACCAGTTCTTAAATCGTCAATAGAAGATCCGCCGAAGAATCTGGAATTGAAGCCGTTACCTTTAAATCTGAAATATGCTTTTCTTGAAACTGATAATCTATTACCGATTATTATTTCATCAACTTTAACTGAGCAACAAGAAGATCAATTAATAAGAATGTTAAGAAAGCATAAGAAAGCTTTTGGATGGACAGTTGCCGATATTCGAGGTATTAGCCCTGAGATTTGTGTTCATAAGATAATTTTGAAAGAAGATGCTAAACCTTGTATTCAACCGCAACGCCGCCTCAACCCGAATTTACAGTTAATCGTTAAGAAAGAGGTGATTAAGCTATTAGAAATGGGAATAATCTTTCCTATATCAGATAGTGAATGGGTGAGTCCAACTCAAGTTGTACCAAAGAAAGGAGGTTTCACAGTGAAAGAGAATGATAAGAATGAATGGATTCCAACAAGGGAAATTACAGGTTATCGAATGTGCATTGACTTTAGAAAACTAAATGATCATACTAAGAAAGATCATCATCCGCTTCCATTCATAGTTCAAATGTTGGAACGTTTAAGTGGTCATAAGTATTACTGTTTCTTAGATGGTTATTCAGGTTATTTATAGATTTTCATTGCAAAGCAGGAGATAGGGAAAGACTACTTTCACATGTCCTTATGGAACTTTTGCTTATAAAAGAATGCCGTTTGGTTTATGTAATGCTCCTGCTCGCTTTCAAAGATGTATGATGTCTATATTTTCTCGATATGATTGAGAAATTCTTAGAAATTTTATGGACGACTTTAGTGTTTATGGAGATTCTTTTGGTAAATGTTTATCGCACTTAGAAAGAGTTTTACAACGTTGTGAGGATACCAATTTAGTTCTAAACTGGGAAAAATGTCATTTAATGGTATCGTAAGGAATTGTTTTAGGTCATAGAATCTCTGGAAATAGGAATTGAAGTTGATAAAGCTAAAGTCGAGGTGATTGAAAAATTACCGCCACCGCTTAATCTAAGGACTCTAAGAGGATTTCTTGGACATGCAGGATTTTATAGGAGATTTATTGCAGATTTTTCAAAGTTAGCAAAGCCTCTAAGTCATTTACTTGAAAAAGAAGTACCTTTTAACTTTGATAGTAAATGTATGGAAGCATTTAAGACCTTAAAAGCGAAGTTGATTATCGCACTGATATTGGTAGCACCAGGCTGGATTTGCCTTTTGAGATTATGTGTGATGCTAGCGATTTAGGTTGTAGGAGCTGTTTTAGGTCAAAGGTATAACAAAATTCTCAAAGCTATTTACTATGCATCCCACACATTAAACGCAAATTTCACCTTAATTATGCAACTACGAGAAAAGAAGCTGTTGGCTGTAATTTTTGCCTTAGATAAGTTCGAGATCTTATATTGTTGGTTCTAAGGTAATAATCTACACAGACCATTCAAATCAAGTATTTAATGAGTAAGAAGGATGCGAAACCACGCCTTCTTAGATGGATTCTCCTACTTCAAGAATTTGATATTGAAATTAAAGATAAAAAGGAAGTGAGAATGTAGTAGCGGATCATCTAAGTAGAATGGAGACGAGGAAGAGATAGGGAATGAAATTAAAGATTCATTTCACGATGAACAACTATTTAGAATAGATACTCCTTCAACCATGCAGCTTATTAAAAATAGAATTCCTTCAAGGAAATCTCACCTTGGTTTGGAGATATCATTAATTACTTAACTTTGTGATTATATTCCGTCTCATTGGACTTGGCAAATGTAAAAGAAATTCTTTTATGACTTAAAATTTTATTCTTGGGAGGAACTGCACCTTTCCGTAAATGTTCGGATGGGATAATCGGAAAATGTGTGCCTGATAATGAAATTTTAAGTATTTTATCGCTTTGTCATGATCGTGAGGCGGAGGTCATCATGGAGGATGGAAAGTCGCTTTTAAAGTTTTACAATGTGGTTTTATTGGCCTACACTATATAAAGATGCTTATAAATATGTTAAATCTTGTGAATCTTGTCAAAAATGGGAAATGTATCTAAAAACATGAAATGCCTATGCAACCTATTTTAGAATGTGAGTTATTTGATGTTTGGGGTATAGATTTCATGGGACATTTTCCTATATCGTTTGGAAAAAGATTTATTCTTGTAATGGTAGATTATGTTTCAAAATGGGTAGAAGCTGAAGCTCTTCCCACTAATGATACCAAGGTTGTCATACGATTCCTTAAAAAGAACATATTCACTAGATATGGCATTCCGAGGGCGATCATTAGCGATAGAGGTTCACACTTTTGTAATCGACCATTTACTAAGTTAGTTGAGAAATATGGTGTAACGCATAAACTAGGAACGCCCTATCATCCGCAAACTAGTGGTCAGGTAGAGGTGTCAAATAGAGAGATCAAAAGAATCGTGGAAAAAACAGTGGACTCAAATCGTAAAAACTGGGCAATTAAATTAGATGATGCATTATGGGCGTACAGAACAGCTTTTAAAACGCCAATTGGTTGTTCTCCCTATAAGCTAGTCTTTGGTAAGTCATGTCATCTCCCAGTTGAGTTAGAACACCGAGCCTTCTGGGCTATAAGATTTTTGAATTTCGATCCTAAGGCTGTCGGTGATCATAGATTGCTTCAATTGACAGAACTAGAAGAATTTCGTCTCGATTCTTATGAAAACGCTCGAATCTACAAGGAACACGAAGTCTTTCCATGATAAGAGAATCTTTAAGCGTGAGTTCCATGTAGGTGATCGAGTGCTTTTGTACAATTCACGTTTAAAGTTGTTTCCAGGTAAGCTTAAATCGAGATGGACAGGACCATTTAAAGTAACACGGGTTTACAAAGCTGAGTCATTGGACTAATCGATGGAAATACAACTTTTATAGCCAATGGCCACAGAGTAAAGTTATTTGTGGAGGGAGAAGGAATCACACTTGAAAGAAGAAATAATGCTCTGATTGATCCCCGACAAATTGAAAAGGAGAGAATGAAAAATGAAAAGCGAAGAAACTGGAATCACCGAATACCAGTTCTATCTATCTTTACTTTTCGTATTTTTAATTATGTTTAAACTCTTTTAAATCTTTTACCGGATAGACGTAAAAGAACCGGATGTCTTTTAGATAGAATAGGAGTTTTTATTTTACTTTTGAAATTAGGCCTTGATAAAGATGTCGCGTTTTCTATAGAAGCTTTAGTTTTGAACAAAACAAGAAATTGTTGAGAGAGATCATTGAGAGAAGTATGTAATGGAACATCAAGAAGTGCGATAAAAAGAAGGGCAAAGTTTCTAATGAGATGCAAGAATCAGTGGAAAAAGTGAACATGTTGACGACGTGGGAAAAACACAACCAAATCCCAGGATGAGTGTTTGAATATTGTTAGGAAGGGAACGATTAGGTGGTTATCCGAAAATCCCGATGGAATTCCGAGAGATAATTCAAATGCCTCGTTTTTAGGAGTTAGGTTGATCGAGCGTTATATCAGAACTTTGGAAGATTTAGAAATCGAAGAATCAGGAACCCCTTAAGTTTCGAGTCTTTTCTTATATTTTATTTTATAAAATTTTCGCATAACTTCTGAAAATTTTATAAAAATGGATCTTTATGAAATTTGAGGAGTTTTATAAAAGTTTTATAAAAGTTTTTTTTTAGTTTTAATTTAGATGTTTTATAAGGGTTGATATAAATTTATTAAATTTTTATAAGCTTTTTATTAAAGTGTTATAAAGATTTTATTAAATTTTTAGAAATTGTTATAAAATTATAAAATTTCCTTCAAATTTTATTTTTAGTAAGTTTTAAATTTTATAAAATTATTTTTAAGTTTATAAGTTTTCATCAAAAATCATAAAAAGTAAAAATAAAAAAAAATAAAAAAATAAAAAAATAAAAAAAAAAAAATTTGGCACGGACCGATCCGCCTTAATCCGGACAGTCCGGGTCTAAAAACATAAACAAGACGGGGACCATTCTTTTCTTCTTCTTCTTCTTCCCTAATTTTTTCTAACAACCAGCACCCACACCCAAACCCCACCTTACGAATTTTTTTACTTTTCTTCCACAAAAATTCATCTCACACTACACCACTACTTGATTTCTTCTCATTATCATCTCCTCTCTTCAACACAAATTAGAAAATTCAAAAGGGTCAAAAACAAGCTCCATTTCATTCCGCGACTTTTGAACTTTTCCGGCCTACTTTTCAACGTTTTCTACATTTTAAGGTATAATCTAGTTTATTTAGTTGTCAATTTACAGTATTTTTCATAATTTTTAGATTAATTTCAACTGTTTTGATTTTTGAGTGTGTTGTGACATTTTATTTTTGTTGTTTTTGTTGTTGCTTTTGTTGTTGATTGGCATTACCAATATCGTAGAATGGGTGAGTCAGTACTAGAATCTCTAAAGAGAAAATCAAAAATTCCAATTTCAACTCCTGTCGTAGGCACAGTAATTTTATCACCTGAGGAAGAAGCCGTAAGCTTTGAAAAAACCGCATCACCGAGGCTAAGAAAGCGTATCACGAAAATCTATAGTAAGTGTGATGTTACGGTTGAAAAGGATTAGACTTGGATGACTTAGGTGATGAAGTTAAGAATATCTTTAAAAGCGTCGGTGGTTAGATTTAGCGACCGGAAGGGAAGGGAGATTAACACGACTATAGTAGGTGAGTTTTATTCGGTATTATCTACTTTGTCGGAAGAACGACTTACTCGGTTGGAAATCAGACTTACGAGCAGAAAATATTCCTTTTAACCACTGCCGTCATTAATGCAATCTTAGGAGTTGAGGTTTTTCCTGATGAGGAGGATTACAGGGTAGTTTATAATTTAGATGATCCTGCTAGTTTTGAGCAGACTGCCCTGAGAGCCCAGACTGTTTTTGACCCGACCGCGGTGTGGGTTGAAAATCGGTTTAATTACGGGAACTGTTTTAGAGGTTTGAGGGCAATTAAAAGATTTATTAGCCATAATCTCTATCCTTCTAGTAAACATACTGCTTTTGGAAAGGAAGATGTTTGTATCGCTTGGGCAATGGTAAACGATGTTAGAGTGGATGTTGGAAAGGTCATGTTTAAAAGAATTTTTGAGAGTATTGTCATCGCCAGACCAGGGAGTCATCTATACTTCCCTTGTTTTATCTCTGATTTATGTCGTAGGTTGGGAGTACCATTCTGCCTAATGACAAGTTATCTCGGGTGATGGAAATCGATTGGACTAGTTTGACTAGTCTTCCGGATGGTAGTATTAGCTCTTTGCTTAGAAGACGTCAAACTCAGCCAGCTCCACCAGTTTTTACATCTTCTTCTTTTCCATCTTTTTCTAGTCAGCCTCAACAAACTCCTTTCTCCAACACTATCACATATGATATGTTTCAATCTTTAGTGACAGATGTTGCACGTGGTCAAGCCAACCTGGCTTTATATGCTGAGCATACTAGACAGTATGCTGAGAGTAATAGGCAGTGGTGTGATGATCTTCGTAGAGGTATAAGAAGGAACGAGCAGCTGTTTCGTAATCCTACTTTTGATGATCCTGCCTATCCATCTTGTCAGTCTGATCCTTACACCTTACCAGAGTGGGTAACACCTATCCCACCACCTTCGAGCTTCCATCCATCGTCATATCCTTTTGGAAGTCAATCTAGTGGAACAGGTGTATTTTCTACAGGTGCTCAGAGACCAGCAATGTCGAGTTGGGGAGGATTCACTGAGTTTGCCCATGTCACGACTGGTATGAGTTCGATGGGTCTTGATAGTTCAGTCAGGACCACGACTACATTTCAGCAGCCAGCTTCTCAGTCGTTTCCAAGTTCTAGTTTTCCAGTCGATCCTGAGGAAGACTATGATGAAGAATGAATTTAATGACTTTGTTTGATTACGAATTTTTACTGCACTTTTTATTCGACATTTTTCATTAGGATATTGGTTTGTTATCATTTTTCGTTTATTTTAGATAATCGTTTGTTTTCGTTTTCGTTTAGTTTAATTTTATAGTCGTTTTATAAAAATTTGGTTTGCATTTTTCGGTTTAGTTTTTATAAAAACTATAAAATATCACAAAAATAATTTTCGTATAATTACTACGTCATTTTACAAAAATATAATGTGTCGTTTTATCCGTTTATATCAAGCATTATAAAGTATTTTCAAGGACAAGGTTTTTATTGTTCAGCACGTGAAGTAAAAAACCAAAACACAAGTTGTCTTTCACCTCTGTCCCTCAGTAAAAGTAAGATGAGGCCGGACCGATCCGGCATATTTCCGGACCGGGCCGTGAAGAACAGAAGGCTGAGTCATTTTAGAGTCTGTCTAATGCAGCCACGTACGTATAATTTTACAATCTATTTATAGAAGTAAAGGCAGGAGCAACAATTGCTCATTCTTTCACTGTCTATCTACCTTCAGCTTTATTTATTTCACTTTTTATCAAGTTTTAAAAATGTCAAACCACTCTTCACCGTCGGTTAATTCTTACGAGCCTAATACACCGGATCATCCGGAATCTCAAGCTTCTAATGAGAGTATCATTTTACACAATCGTTTTGCAAATTCTCCAATCCTATTGGAGAAAGGTTTAAATTTAGATAAGCTTGATCAATGGGGAAAAACTATCATTCGAAGTTTTGGTTGGAAAAAATTTGTCAGTACACCGAGAGGACGGGTAAATGTCTCGATAGTGCGAGAATTTTATTCTGCGCTTATGACGACATCTATGATCGATATCACTCAGTTGTTCTAGTAAGAGGTAGTGGTCGTTCCTCTCTCTTCATCTCATTATCAACCAAATCTTTGAAATTCCACCGATTCGATGCCACATTTTGAAATGCAATGGGGACTACAAAATCCCTCTAATCATTTGAATAAAGTACACGAGTCATTCCAATGTCTGTTCCCGCTTTTTGATACAAATCACGACATGTCAACACGAGCTTTACTTCCACATCTAAAGGCGTGGAAGCATTTTATAAATTCTCGAGTTTATCCCACCTGGATTTTGGAAGTTTAATGAGAATGAAATGCTTCTACTTTTGCTTTGGCATTCGGTGTATTTGTTGATTGGGGTATATTGATTCAAAGGCGGTGTTGGAGTTTGCGATCACGAGAGGTAGTAGGAAGCCTATGCCTAATTCATGGATGATATCACGTTTGTGTATTCTTCTAAATGGAGTAGAAAAAGCCGAGACGGATGAGATTTTTCCGTCTAGAGATAGTCGGTTTGGTTTGCTACCGGTTGATACACCGGTTGTTCGCTCACCATTTAGAGAGTTGTTTGTTGGTAATATTTAAGTTTTAATAAGTTAAATTAAGTTAAGTTTGAAGTTTCTTTAGTTAAGTTAAGTTTTTCTTTTAAGTTTGTAATAATGTATCTTGTTTAATATATATGTCTTAGTTTTTTAAGTTTGTTTTAATTAGTATACGCTAAAATAAAATCAGAAAAATAACGTTAATAGATAATTTTAATTTTATTTTCAAACCTACTTCTTTACTACTTATTGAACATCGGGACGATGCCACTTAAATAAGTGGGGAGTAGAGTTAGGTTAGAAAATTCATTAAAATTTAAGAAAAATAGTCAAAACAATAATTATATTATATGTCTAATTTAGATTTTAATAAGATTTTAAGTTTATATAATTGAGTAATTAATATTAGATATTGTTTTTATAAAATTATATAAGTATGTTGATATTTATAAGTAAAATTTTAGAATCATTTTCAATATGAATTATGAGTTTGGAATTGGACTAAGTTTGTCGATTTTTGCACCACAAAAATATAACTAGAGCCAAATAACCTACCTCACCTTGATTAGAGTGATCAAGACCTCACTCAAATTGTAAATTGTGATTAAATAACCGAGCTTTAGCTATTTTGGTCTACATTTCCTTGAAATACCGCAAGTTTGTATGCGTTTTATAAAAAGAGATGGAGACATAAAAGCTAAGTTTTGGTATATCTTTGAGATTGGAAAGATTAGATAAGTAGTAGTATATTCGATCTTACCTCATGACACTTGCAACATAGCCGATTTTGGTAATAAGTTCGGATATATTAATATTCTATAAAAGAATTAAGAACAAAGCACCATATTTACACGAAATTAATCAAATATCAGTGTATCTTCCTTATACTGTGATTAACAACTTAAAAATAAAAAAGAACAAATCGGTTGTAGCTACCAATGATTGGAGTGAGTAGGGTATTATCACGAAATGTCCTATATCACTATGAGGTAATTAAGCTCCCGATTGCTTTGATGATAGTAGTCCAAATTTAGGGTATTATCTCGAAATGTCCTATTCTTTGGGAATGAGGGCACAATATAAAATGAAAGAGGAAAAGTTGAATCATAAGATCTCGTGAATTATTACAAGTTTAAGGAAACCGGACTTGTAATTTTCGATCGAAAGAGTAGTACTCCGATCAATCTTGATGAAGCAATGCCCTGTAAGTTTGATTTTCTACACACACTCACGCTTTTAGTTCTTAATCTTGAAAAAAAAAAAAAAAAAAAAAAAAAATTCTGAAAAGAGATGCTATTAATCGATGATTATTTTTGATCAAGAATATAAAGATGTAGGTACGTACGACTTGCCTCTTTCTTTTTTTTTGATTTCTTTTTTTCCGATTAACCAACATCTTGAACTTTATAAGCCATTTTTGTCGACTACTTTACGAAAGTTTCCAATTCGAAATTTCATAATAGTTGCGATTAAAAATAATTCTGATATTTTATTTATACTTCTTAAGTATTACATATATAATTTTATCTAAATAATATTTAATGTTTAAGTTATTTCAGTTATATACTCTTTCTGTCTTCTTAAGATTTTAAATTAAGATAGATAATATATTTATAATATTGACAATATAAAATATAATCTGAAAAATTATACTATCTTTTATTACCGCTTATTTTTGCTCGAGGACGATCAAAAGCTAAGTGGGGAGTAATTTGATGTATTATTTTTATATGATTAAAAATATGTTATATTATTATGTTTTATCAACGAATTCTATATAAAATATATGAAATTATGGTATAAAATGTTAGTCTTTATAATTTAGAGTATTTAGTAATAATAATAGTAAAAAGTTGTAATTTTGTACCGATTTTAGTAAATCGAATTAATCGTGTCGATTTACGTGGGTATTTGTGATGTTTTATTGCGGTTTATAAACCGAGACCCCGAGAATCGACATATTGAAGTATAAACATATCTCTGGAATGATTTAGAGAGTGCCACGAGCTTAAATGATCAATTGAATAGCTTAAGTGGACAAGTGGCCAACCAATCTGGTTAAGTAAAAATCGAGAAATGTCTCCGACAAACGAATGGCTCATCAAAATGACATTATCTGAAAAAGTGTTCTTCACGAAAGTTGTAGATTTTTCCGAGAGCTTTCCAATGCAATTTAAATTATGAAGATTGGAGGTCTACAACTTAAACAGTGATCAAGTGGCTAATCGATTTGGGTTAAGAAAAATCCCGAAATAGCTTCTGAGGAACACGAGGTTATCAAGAAGGCGTTTTACGGAGAAGAGTTCTTCATGAAAGTTGTAGAGTTTCATGAGACCTTAATTTTTGCATTTCGTTTGCAATTTTTAGAGGTCCGAACTCGAGATATGAATTTTAGAAGTTTAATAATTATATATAAAAATAAATATCTCCAACGCACATGTTGGAGTGATCAAGTTAGTGGGGGTAATCATGATTCCGGACCGAGCCGGCCTAATACCGGACCGGTCCGGCCCCTTCAACTTTGCCTATATAAAGGAGCTCATTTGCAACCGATGAGGGGGTACCAAATATATATACATCCTACATATATATATATTCTCCTCTTCTTTCTTTTTTATTTTTTTTTAGTAGTAGTTGTAAATAAGGCCTTACGCCGTAATAATGTAGTTTAAGTATCGTTGTAATGCTCGGGAAAATCTCGGAAGTCGGTTTTGCTAAAGAAGTTGTAATGTCCGGAAAATACGATTTCTGAATCAACTGCCGTATTCGGGTAACTTTTCTTAAGTATTTATGTTTGTTTTATATTTTTCGTTGTTATAATGTTTTTAGGCTAAATATAATATCGCCAAAACTATGTAATCGGTTTTATTTCGATCTTTTCGTTAAAGAAATGTTGTTAAGTTAAAATGACTAAAATTGAGTTAATTGAATCTTTTTCTATTTTGATCGTATTCGTATTAACATATTTAACCGATCTGAGGAATTCATAATCTAATTATGAATTGACGCCTCGTAGTCAGGATACGAGATAAAAGATAGAAAAACCGGAGGGTAAAATTGGCCGTGTGAATAACGTGATAACGGAATCCGATTTCCTACCCGGGGGTAAATTTGTTTTGGGAGAAATGAATTTTATTATAATTTGTACTCGAGATCGTAATAATGTTAAATCATCGCTTTAATTGAAACTTAAACCGGAAAGTTAAATCGTCCGGCTTTGACAACCGGAGCCTTTAAAATAAAATTGACCGTTTGACGAACGGAATGACTCCTTTTTATCTAAAGGTAGATTTGTACTCGGGACCTGTTCAGATTAATTCGTTTACCGTAATGATTGTGGACCTTGGGTGATGCAATGGACATATGACAATTTCATACGCTCGTGTGAGGAGGAATTGTTTACCTCGAGAGTGCACCGTTTCACTTACTCAATTGGACCTAAAATAAAAGGAGAGATCGAACACATTTCAATTAATTGAAAAGATCGTATAAACCAATTATATAAGTTTTGGCCAGCTTCTCTAAAATTATACTGCTTAATATATTGGTATCTATATATTTATATCTATATATATACTTTGCAATTTATGTACATCTATATATATTTATATATCTATATATATTATATTAGAATAACTTTTAAATTACGTATTTATTTTATGTTGACTAGAATAGTAGTGATCTGTGTTATAAAATTGCGATTTAGATCGAGTTAATAACAGCTCTTTGGTGTTTAACCACACGTAAAAGAAATTACCAAGTTCCCTGAGGATTCGACACTCTGACTCACCATACTAGCACCACAATTTGACCCGGTACACTGCCGGTTAGAATCGTTTAACCCGGGAATTGTCTGTCAGATTTCTGGCACCATTCTCAGGGATAGGTTAGGCGTTGTCACTCAGCTGAGAGCTTTTTTAGATTCATCACTTTACTCAGCTGATGTGGTGTCTGCTGTATGTTATTAGCACCCCATTGAGAGAAATTGGTGCTCTTCTTGTTCATGCTGATCTCCTCAACTGAACAAGTGCAGGTGCCTGTGCATTTGAGTATTACCTTTAGTAGTATGGTATGTTATGGTTGATCCTATGTTAGTGCTGGTCCCTTGAAAAGGCTTTGGTTAAGTTTAGAGAGGGGGTGGTGAATAAACTTAACAATTAAAACTTTTTGGAGTTGACAAACTCAGCAAGGTCAGTAGTCTGTTGACTATTAAAGTTACTGAATTTTTTGCAGCGGAATATATTTAAATTAAGCCTTATTACTTGTTGTTAAAAAGATGATACTAAGTATTGGATACTCAGTAGTGTAAGTGTGTGATTCAGTTGCTAGTTTCAGTAGGTTGGTGTGATCTGTAAGCTAATTGCATAAAGTAAATGCATAAAGTAAAGTAGGCATGATTTATAGTGGTTCCAGGTGGTGTAATCCTGTCAGTCCACTCTTCTCCTGTGATATTGGAGGAAATTCACTAGAGATCCTTGAGGTTGCAGTTACAAAAATCTCTAAGATGTTTGTCCTTCACCAATGACTATGGCTTCACAAACTGAACTTGAAACAGGTAGGATTCCTGCTCCAAAGTATTCCACTTGTCCTTGAAGGGTAGGATTTCCTCTACACCAGCTCCACCACAAACAACAGTTCTTGACACCCAAAAGATGCTTCTCTGTCTTCAGCTCACTTCTTGTAAAAGAAGGGTTGAATCAAGTAAGTGATTCAGCTTTCAGCAGCGTGACCAGGATGAAATGATCAGCAGCTTGAGGTCTTCAAGTGTGTATACTTGATGTAACTTGATAGCAGGTTAGACTTGAAGAAATTTCTTGATCAGTAAATTTAAGCTCAGTGTATGTCAGCATGGTGATTTTCTTGATAAAAAGCTTGATGGCTTCAACTAGATTATTTGTTGTTCATCATCTTCAAACTGAATCAGGAGTCTCATATTTATAGGTGTGAATTCCTTGACTTGTGTTTGAATTTTAAATGTAGCCGTTTCAGATTTGTCTCCATCTTGACTTGCTTTTTGTCCCTGTTCATAGTACTGACACTGTCAGTCAGCTTTTTGTCAGTTTTCAGACTGTCCCCCTGTTGACTTATATCCATTGGATAAAGCTCTGAGTCATCAACATTCCTTTTATCTTGACCATTGATTTGTACGTTGACAAAATCAAGGCTTGTAATCCATCCTTATCCTTTTAATATTTCAATGTAACTTTGATTAAATCAAGATTTACAATAGCAGATACCTGGGGTATATCAGTCTGTTGATGTTCCTAAATGTCAACTGGTTTGAGTCTGATGTGTTTCAATAACACTTCAGCTAACTTCCTTTCATCTAACTTTTTATTGTGAAGTTAGAGTACACCATTTTGAATATAACTAAGTTCCAATCACCACTTAACATATGGAACTTAGACCTTGTACACAAGGTATATGTAATCAGTTTTGGTCATCACAGACTTCCCTAAATTCGGATTCCATATCCTTGACTTTAAATACTAAGTTTGATCCCTTAGCCTTCAATAACTGAGTTTGAACCCTTAGCCTTCAGTCTTCAACAGGTCCCTTGTTAGTCTACTGACCTAGACACTCTACTGACCAAGATAGGTCTGCTGATAAAGTCAGCTGACCTACTTACAGTGCTTGTTTGATCAAACCTAAACAAAAATCAAACACTAGTAAACTTATGCATTTAATCTAGACGTCTTTTTGCCCTTGCTCTATAACAACTATTCTGGCACTCATCATTAAAACTTAAAATATGTCCAACAATTTCCCTCTTTTTAGTGATGATGCCAATACCCTCCTTATAGCAAAGAAAAAAGATAAAAACAAAAACAGAACAAATTCAGTCATTCTCCATTAAAATCATACTTGTTCAAAATTATTACAAACTAGGATCAGCAAAAGGTAAATGCATAAGTAAGTGTGCTGATCTAGTTTCTGTCTCTGTCTTGTTCTTTCTTCTCTTGAAACTCCCTGATTTCTTTGACAATATCTATCATCCATTGATTTTCCAAAGTGGCAAAGTCAACCCAGGTGTGTAACTGTTTGCACCATTTCCAGGCTTCTGGTAGAGTCAATCTTATAGTATGAACATTGAAGCCTTGTCCCATGTAGAAATGTTTGAATTCTTCCAATGAATCCCTTGCTGTTTGACTTCCCATTCTTTGACCTCATCCACCTCTGCCACCTCTTCCACCTCTACTAGAAGCTCTCAATGATTTGACCCTTACTTCCCAAAATTTGAGTCCTAAAAAGGAATTAAGTCCTTCCTGAAATCCCATGTCATAATAGGGTCTCTTCTTTCCATAGTAAAGCTTCTTGTATTCTTTCACAAAGGTCATCAGTCATCTGAATCCTGCCAGGTGCAGGTTTCCTGAACATTTATATCAGCCTCCTATTTCTTCTTAGCAAAAATCCTTGCAGCCTCCTTTGCTTCTGCTATAAGGCCCTCTTCCCCCTTATTGATATCATCAATAAACCAGAACAGTAGGCCATGAACACTTTCTTGTGTGATCAGCAAATTTGCAAGTTGACCTTCCATTATCTCAGTCCTTGTGTCAACTGCAGTGATTCTTCCTTCAACAGTTTGGTCCAGCAGATTGATCCTCTCAGCAATCTTGGGATCCAAGGCAGCAGGTTGAGGTGCCTCAGTAGGTTGAGGTGCCACAGTAGGTTTAGGTGCCTTAGCAAGCTTGTCAAGCTTCATGTGTAGTGAGGCAATCTGCTCATGCAAATTCTTATCTCTATTTGCTGTGCTGGTTTTTATACCTCTCACATCCTTGAGTAGACCATTGATAGCAAATTGAGCAGAGGTAATATTGGAAGCAACTGTTTCGGTAGTTCTTCCTCTGTTTTCCACCAGATTCACTAGGTCTTCAAACCTCTGTTTACTTCTGGTCAGTTGAGTCCTCAGTTGTGTAATATCATCTCTTACAACTCTCAACTCTTCCAAGACATGTGCTGGTACTACACCAGCCATACCTCCAGCCATTTGTCCAGCAAAATCACCAGCAGGCTCTTAAACATAATAATTTGCCCTTGGTATCTTGACAACTATGGCTCTTGTCCTGTCCCATTCAGCAGGTTCAGGACCCTCTTCAATCACATCTGCAATAGGTACCTCCTAAAAAATAGGTACATGTGCTTGTTGGGGCTCATATGCTACTCCTTCTTCCTCAGGCATTTGGAACTCCTCATCACTGAAGTCATAGTCAACAAGTTGTTCTTCCTCAGGTTCATCAGCAGCTTGTTGCCCATCTTTAGCATCAGCAACCTTTTCTTTAGCAGGTTGCTGTCTGACTTCATCAACAATACCATGTTCTTCATCAACCTGTGCTACAGCAGCTTGTTCCACAGTAGCCTCCACACAATGCACTGGGGATTCCTCAAATCCCATCAAAAGTTCCAACCTTTGTCCCAACACTGTTTGATCCTCAGTGACAAGGACCTTATGTTCTAACCTTTGTTCAGTTGCTTTCTGTTTCTCAGCAGACTGAACCACCATATCTTCAACAGTATCTTGAGGAAATACAGCCATATTTTCCTCTAACACACCTCCAGCATTTTCTATCTCTTTAAGAGTTTCAGAGGCTTGTGCCAAAACTCCATCAGTGTCAATACTTTCTTGATATGAAGTTGATTCTTCTGACAGAATTCCTTGTAGCTCAACCATCATAGCATCAGTAGGGGCCTTCAACATAGCATCTTCAAGAAGTGTTGATGCTGTCAAAATTTCTTCCAAATCTTCTTTAACAGCAACAAACAGTTCCTGATCCAAATCATCAGTCTGCTGACCTTCAGCAAACTTGTCACCATCAGCAGATTGATCTGCTGTCTTGTCAGTAGATCCTTGTCCAGCCTCCTCAGAAGTTCTTTACATTGCAGTACCACTAGACTGTCCTGGAAACATAGGATGCTCATCATCAGAGTCAGATGAAGATGAATCATCACTATCCGGTGTAAATTTGGGATCTTTGAACATAATATTCTTCTTTTTCTTGCCATCTTCAATGATTGCCATAATCCTTGCCTCCAATTCAGATGTATCTATCAATCCTAGTAAGGTTTCCACTTCTAGGCTTTCAAAAATCCATTCCTCAAAACCATTCATAAGTTCTGCTGCTGATTTCGGTCTTTTGTAGAAACCAAACTCCCATTCAAAGTATCTTTGGACCCTCTTGAAATCAGGATCCACTCTCTCTTTCTTTGATTTCTTTTCCCTCCTTTCATAAGGCATAGTAGGCTTCCTTGGAACAGGTTGTTCAACTTGTTGTCCTCCAAAGGTGTCAACAAGATGACTTAATGTATCATCAGCAGATACAAATAGGTTAGTAGGTTCTTCAAGTTGTAAATTTGTACCTACCACCTCCATATGTTCAACACTAGGTTCCCCTGACTTATATGCTCACCAGTAGGGTCTGCAATAGTTTGTTCTTCCCCTTGAGCTGTGGCATCCACATCAGGCTCTTAAACAAGTACAATGACTTCCACAATAGGTCCAGTTCAAAGAAGGTGTCTTTGTGGTTTTTCAAGATGTTGCTCAACAAAGAACCCCAAAGCGACCTCAGTAGGCTCAACGACTTGTGTTGTTTCAGAAACATCTTCTTCTATTTCAGCTTCCTTTTAGGCCTCAAAAACCCTCAATTCTTTGCCCTTTCAATGGCCTTTCTTTTTCACAACCTATTTTCTTCTTTTTGCAGGTTGTTCTTCATCAAAAAGTTCTTTTTCTAGCTGGTCTTTACTAGCAGCTTTCCTCTTTCTTCTATCTTCTTTCATCTCGCTTTTTTTAAGATCTCAAAGCAGACAATTTTCTTTACAACTCCAGGTGAGCTCAATAGCCTCAATTTCAACTTGAGCCTCGAGAGACTCAAAATAATGTCTCATCAAGTTTTCGCTTTGTCTTTTAGGCTTTAACAACTCAGTTATCTTTCTTGTATCAGTAGCTTTTCTTTTCTGTACAGGCTTCTTAGGTGCAGCAGGTTGAACATTATTTTTGGCCTTGGTCCACTGTTCCTGCCCACCATCATTGTCATCATCATCATCATTATCACTCCCAGTCCTTTCATTATCTCCTTCTTCATCATCATCCAAGCCAGGGATAGGATAATTGTTTTCTGGCTTGTATCTCGACTTGTTGATTTTTGTAGGTGCAACATCAGCAATCTGTAGGTGATTCAGCAGGGCCTGAATCATCAAACCCAGAGGTTTTGTCTTAGACTTCCTTGTTCCATCTCTATCTTCTGACACTACATTCTTCATGTATTGAACAAAGAATCCAGCCCAATCAAACTTCAGGCTTCTGCAAAAGATTATCCGCTAGTCTATCTTTGATCCAGAGAGTGTATCAAGACTTCCACTAAATCCCAGAATATTCTTGGCAATAATTTTGCTCAGCAGATTATATTCCAAGCCAATATTCTTCACATTTATATTCAAGACTGTTGGTGCAGACTTGTTTGTCTTTATTGCTTCAACAAACTTGTCACGGATTTTATCTAACAAAGCAAACAAGTAATAAAATTTATAAATCCGGTATTCCCCAAGAGTAGGGATCGTAGTATAGCGACTAATACCGGAGTCGGTCACAGGGAATCGGGGTATCTAGTTCAATTAATTCTCCTAAGGTTGATACAATTATTCCTAAACCTAAACTAAAACGGAAAATAAACTGGACAGAGGATTGTCAGTCCAAAGCCAGGAAAGATCGTTGCGAACAAAAACAAATAAAATAAAACTACAACTAAGAAAACAATAAAACTAACTATCATGATAATGACTGAAGCAAATCAACATAGAACAAACATGATCCACCATCCATGACCCTTAATTCTTCCCTAGATTATCTTATGATGATTCAATCAAAGTTGTGGTTCACCTAATCAAAGGTATGAATTCCTACTTCCGTAAGTAATCCGCCTCTATCAATCTCATCATCTTCCGATCTATAGAGATTAACGCTCTCAAAACAAGGTGCAAGATTTATTAGATCTAACAACCTAGAAATCTAACCTATCAACTTCCGTTATGTCAAGGTTAAAAGTCTAATCTTTCCTATGGTGATCTAAGGTTTACACCGATTTCCATCATACGGTAAACATCAAATAGCAATACATCTTCCGATATCGATTGCATAAACAAATAAACAAAGGAAAGATACAAACTCTAAATAAAATCACTCATAAGATTATCCAAGAGAGAAATCAAAAATGCTGCTGAAAAGTAACCATTGATGCTCCAGTTCACAGCTTGAAGGCCATCAGCATGGACGAACAAGAACAGAAAAAGAAACGAAAATAAAACCTAATCTAACACCACCCCACCTCCCTCCCAAAGGGCAGGCGTCTAAAACTCCTCTCTAATGTTTGTGTGTCAAGAGGGATCGAATTATATATCCATTAGGGTAGAAATCGCGCTGTATTTATAGACTTTTGAGACGGCTGCGCAATGGCGGTGGACGGACGCTCTTCCAGAAACTTGGACGCCCGTCCAAAGTTCTTGGACGGAAGTGGACGCCAGTCTGACTTGGCCTCGAACTCTCTCGATCTGATTTTTCACTCAACGCTGCGTTTAGAAAGGTTGGGCCGCTTCGTCCACTGAATAATCTTGAGACTCTGAATTGAATTCGCATTCCGGACGCCAGTTCAACGATCTTCTCAGCTGGACGCCAGTTCACCCTTCTGGACGCCCGTCCAGCTGGATCAACACACGATTCTTCATCTCTATCCTCAATCCATTTCATCTCTATCTTTTCTCCTCTTCATTAATCATCAAATAATTCGAACTTTATCACCTTTCTTCATATAAATCTTCAATTAAACATTATCCAATCCTCCATTGAGCCGCATTATGGTGTATCTACAATCATAAAAAACATGCAGAGTGTAACCATGTCCAAATAATCATAAATTCATCAATAAAACGCCTAAATTAACTAATTTTGCGAATCAACCATTAAAAACCTCACTTGCTTAATATTTCAATATAAAGCTCGATTTCTATGAAAATAATACGAATATGGGGAAAATTGACATAAAATATATCCTTACAAAACGTATAAAATCACCCTTAACAAAACTCCAATCTTGATAACTCCATTAATTCAGGATTTGTAGGAGCACCAGTTCCTGGTCCAAATCCAAACACTTCCCTCAGCAGGTCTGAAGTGATTTCAATCTTCTGGGCATCAACATCTTAGTGAATGCCTCTCTATCATCTTTTATCACCATATTCTTCCAGAAATTAACAACATTCGTATATGAAATACTTTCCAGCTTTGATTTTTAGAAACTGCCTTCCATCTTGCACATCTTCTTCCTTCTTCTTCTAATGTTGATGGCTAACTCAGACTTGTTAGCATCAACAACAAAGCCTCTAGCACTTTGGCTTGTACCAATATGAACATCTCCTTTGTCTGCCATTGTAGAAATATGAAAAAGATGAAGGAGAAACTTTGCAAATCTATGTTCACACTTGTATGTTTTCATAGAAAATCGATCTGAGGTTTGTATGTGTCTTCTGTGTGTATGTCTGTATAAATAAGAAAAGAAAGTGGGTGATAACTATTAGGAAAGTACTGTGCATGTACTGTAGCATTTAACCACGATTAATCTTGGAATAAATGTGATGATGCCACGTGTCCCACTAACTTGTCCCATTTAGAGTTGTAACCGTTGGATATTGTAACCGCAGTTATGATGGATAAGAATAATATCCGTTTACTGTTGACTTTCATTAAAGTTTGACTGTCTTCATAACGTATAAGTCAGCATACTTGGTCTTCAGTAGAGTTGAGCTTCAGTAGGGTTACTTCGAATTTACTCTGCTGATCATAAGATGGCTCAGTAGCCTGCTGACAGGAATACTCTGCTGAATTTCATACAGTCTAGTTTTGTCCAACTGATAATACAAGATGGAGTTTAATACCAATGACTGATCTGTCAAGTGAGCTCACCCAACAGGACAAAGACCAATCCTCTTGGCAACTTTATTTGCTCAATTGTCCAACTATTTAGGTACATGGAATTGTTGATACCAATGACTAATCTGCCAAGTAAGCACACCCAGTAGGGCAAAGACTAATCCCCTTGGTGAATTCCGGTACCCTGCTGACCATTTAACATATCAGTCAACTTTTATGATGCCAAGTTCAGTTCTTAACTTAGCGAATCTTTCACTGTCCAATGGTTAAAGATGTCAGCAAGTTGTTCTTCAGTAGGGATGTAAAGAACCACCACAATTTTCTTTTCCACATGATATTTGATAAAATGATGTCTTACATCAATGTGTTTGGTTCTTGAGTGCAAAACAAGATTTTCTGTGATTGCAATTGCACTAGGGTTATCACACATTATAGGAATTTTCTTTTCTTCAATCCCATAATCCCTTAATTGCTGTCTCAACCATAGTATTTGTGCACAGCAGCTTCCAGCAGCAATGTATCCAGCTTCAGCAGTGGAAGTGGGTATTGAATTTTGTTTCTTGCTAAACCAGGAAACAAGTCTATTTCCCATCAATTGACAAGTTACTGTGGTGCTTTTTCTATCAATCTTGCATCCATCATAATCAGAATCGGAGTAGGATATAACTTCGAAACATCCATCATTTGAGTACCATATCCCTACCCCCAAAGTCTCTTTTAGATACTTGAGAATCCTTTTGACTGCCGCTAAGTGACTTTCCTTTGGTTTAGATTGAAATCTTGCATAAACACCAACAACAAAGGATATATTAGGTCTACTGCCAGTGAGGTACAGCAGACTTCCTATCATCCTTCTGTATAAAGTCTGATCAACATCTTTGCCTTCTATATCTTCATACAATCTGATGCTTGTACTCATAGGAGTTGATACTTTGGTGCTATTTTCCATACCAAACTTCTTTAACAGCTCCTTGGTATATTTAGTTTGATGAATGAAGATTCCATCTTTCATCTGTTTGACTTGTAATCCCAAAAAGTAGTTCATTTCTCCCATCATGCTCATTTGGAACTTGCTTTTCATGAGATTAGCAAACTTTTCACACAGCAATTTCTTTTCAGAACCAAAAATTATGTCATCCACATAAATCTGTACCAGCAGGGTGCTGTCCCCTTCATCGATTCTAAAAGAGTTTTATCAATGGTACATTTGGTAAACCATTGTTCACCAAGAATTGAGATAGGGTTTCATACCATGCTCTTGGTGCTTGTTTCAAACCATAAAGTGCATTGTTGAGTCTATACACTTTATCTTCTTGATCTTTAACTTCAAAACCAGGAGGTTGATGAACATAAACATCTTCCTCCAGAATGCCATTCAAAAATGCACTTTTGACATCCATCTGGTATACTTTGAAGTTTTTATATGCAGCATATATCTTCCAATCTTGCAACTGGGGCATATGTCTCATCAAAATCTATTCCTTCTGCTTGAGAATAGCCTTTTGCCACTAGTCTGGCCTTGTTCCTAACAATGGTACCAGATTCATCCAATTTATTTCTGTATACCCATTTTGTTCCAATTATGTTTGCATGACTAGGCCTCTCCACTAGTGTCTAAACTTGATTTATTTCAAACTCATTCAATTCTTCTTGCATAGCAATTATCCAGTCTGGATCAGATATTGATTCTTCAACAACTTTAGGCTCCATTTGAGATTAAAAAAAACAAGTAAACATTGCTTCCAATTGTCTTCTAGTCCTTACACCTTGCTATATGTCACCAATTACTTGTTCAGCAAGGTGATCCTTTAACCATTGTAAATCTTGATTTGTTTGATTTACAGGAGCTTCATCTTCAGTAGGGTTTGATGTTGCTTCAGTAAGGGGATCAGCAGATCCTTGAACTGCATCTGTTGTTGCATCAGTAGTGTTACCAGCAGGTTCTTCAGCAGGGGCAGAGTCAGAAACTTTTAAGTCATTTATCTTTTCCAAAACATCAACATATTCTAGATTAATGACTTGGAGATTCTCAGAAGGTTCTGAAACTTCATATTTCATTCCAGTGAACTTAGGTTCATCAAAAACAACTTGTATTGATTCTTCATTTTTCAATGTCCTCTTGTTCAGTACCCTGAATGCCTTGCTGACTGAAGGATATCCCAAAAAGATTCCTTCATCTTATTTGATTGAAAAGTCTTCAGTTGTTCCTTATGATTTAAAATAAAACATTTGCTTCCAAATGGATGGAAATAAGATATAATTGGTTTTCTTCCATTCCATATCTCATAAGGAGTCTTCAGCAGCTTTTTGTTTATTGAGGTCCTATTTTGTGTATAGCATGCTGTGTAGATTGCTTCAGCCCAATATCTTTCAGGTAGTAATGCTTCACAAATCATAGTCCTCCCTGCTTCTTTTAAAGTCTTGTTCCTTCTTTCAGCAACTCTATTTTGCTGAGGTGTTCCAGCAGCTGCTAATTAATGCAGCACACTATTCTGTTCACAATATTCTCTTATGAATTTATTGAGAAACTCAGTACCCTTGTCTGATATGATCTTCACTACTGTCAAGTTTTTCTCATTTTGCAATCTCTTCAAAAGTTTAGGCAACTTTTGAAGTGTTTCACTTTTCTTGTTCATGAAAA
Source organism: Gentiana macrophylla (assembly GCA_026214975.1). Classification (NCBI taxonomy): domain Eukaryota; kingdom Viridiplantae; phylum Streptophyta; class Magnoliopsida; order Gentianales; family Gentianaceae; genus Gentiana; species Gentiana macrophylla. The sequence continues at coordinate 84,929 of JAOBSW010000665.1, read as the reverse complement.
TTACCCAAGTGTATCTTGAATAATCATCCACAACTACCAGAGTGTACTTCTTTCCTGTTAAACTTGTTGGTATTACTAGTCTAAATAGATCTATATGCATCAGCTCCAAAACTCTTTTTGTCTATTTTTTAGTCTTTGACTTGAAGCTTGACTTTGTTTGTTTACATTGCTGACATGCATCACATATAGCATCCTTTTTGAATGTGATCTTAGGTAAATCAATCACCAACTTCTTTTTCACTAACTGATTGATATCATCAAAGTTGAGATGATTCAACTTTTTGTGCCACAAGCAATTTAGTTCTGACTTGGTATACACAATAAGACATGTCTCTAGAACAGCAGTAGACCAATCCACAACATATATGTTCCGTTGTCTCCTTCCAGCCAACACAACTTGTTCACCTCTTTCACTAATGAAAATACAATAGCCTTTGTCAAAAGTGATTTTGTAACCCATGTCACATAATTGTCCAGTTCTCAGTAGGTTGTAGTCCAGTCCTTTCACATATGCAACATTTCTGATAGTTAATCCATTCCTCACCAGTGTTCCATATCCTCTTGTATATCCTGGTGTGTTCTTGTTGCCAAAGTTGACTCTTGGACCATCCTTTGCCACATAATTTGTTAAACAGTGCTTATTCTTTGTCATATGCCTGGAACATCCACTGTCAAAGTACTAGACACCCTACGAAACAAAGTCAATGTGTTTTATGTACCCAAAACTGTTTGGGTCCATAGTGGTCAGTGGAAAGCATGACCCTTGGCAAATTTCCATAAGGTCTTATTTGAAAAGTGTTGCACTTTTGTTCATATATGTACACTACATTTCCATAAAATCTAACATTTGGTTGTGTAGGATTCACATATGGTTTCTGGCCTTTTGGTACAAATTGCTTTTTGAAGTGATTTCTATTGTTAGAAGCACTAGCATACCCATGAGATTGCTGTCTATTAGGAAAAGCCCTGTAATATGGAGTCTGCTGATGTCTTAAATAAGTCCTCTGCTGAGTCCTCTATTGATTCCATTATTGAGGTTTCACCCTAGCATTATGGTTATGTTTATTGTTTCTAGCAGTAGGGGTTGGAGCATTCTAATCTTCATCAGTAGGGAACAACCTACCTTTCCCCCCTGAGAGAAGTATCCCTTTAATGATTAACATTTTTGGGTTTAGGATTCTTATCTTGGAATATTTCTGATTTTTGCCCTTTTGTGGTCCAGCAGACATTACAGTAGGTCTGCTATCAGCAAGTCTAGAAGGTCCAGCAGTCCTACCCTTGGATTTACCCTTTTTATTAGGTCTTCATTGACCTTTTTTGACTTATTTTTGCTTCTTTGAAGCATTCTCGATGAGGCTTTTGCGCCTCAAAGCAACCTTTTTGGGAGTTGGATCTTGTGTGAGCACAAACTTAGGACCACCTCGGTACTAGGTTCGATGAGCCTTACTGGATCCACCCTTAGTAGATTGTTGAGTTTCAAATCCAAGGCCTGTTCTATCAACATAAGGATTTACAGTTATGAATGCAGTGGGGGAACTAGATTGTGCAGCAGATTCAGCAGCTACTGAATATACAGTAGACTTATGTTGAATCTGTCCATAATATTTTTCCTTACCTTTGAGAATTTTTAATTCAGCATTTAACCTTTGACTTTTTGCTTGAAGTGCCTCTTTTTTCAGCCTTCACAATCTCATAACCCGATTGTATTTTCCTCAGTTGATTAAGGATGGAATCCAAAGGTTCTTCACTGTCAGAAAATTTAGGATTTGAACCACAAGTAGATTCACAATCACTTTCAGCAGGTGTGTTTACAGATACAGAATTGTATACCTCATCAGTCTCATCCATATTAGCCATTAAAGCATAATCATCCATATCAGCTATGAGTGCAGTGTCATCTGATTCATTTCCTTTTTCTGATTCCACTTCATAGCCAGATTCATCATCAGGAACCATTGCTTTCTTGCCAAATCTTCTTTGTTCACTTTTGTTCTTCAGTAGGTCTAGACAGTCAGGTCTGAAATGTCCAGGTTTCTTGTTGTTGAAGCACAAGTAATCAGGTTCCTTCTTTTGTTTTAAGTCAGGACAGTCAGGTTTGAAGTGTCCTAGTTTCTTGCATTGAAAACATAAGTAATCATTATCTTTCTTGGATTTTTCCTTTTTCTTTTCATTTGATTTCTTTGTGAAATTCCTTGGAGAACCCCTTCCTGATTTCATCATTCTGATTTTCTTGCTCAGTAGGGCTATTTGCTCTTGCATTTCATCCAGTAGATCATCTTGACCACCTGATGATTCTTCTTTATGTGCAGCAGCCAATGCAGTAGTCTTTGGTTCTTCCTTTTCAGTATCAGGAACAAGTTTCTTACTGAATTCATATGCCTTGAGATCTGAAAAAAATTTGAAGGTATCTTCTTCATGTAGTCTCCTAGACTCTTCTATGGCAGTAACCTTCATTTCCCAAACTTCCTTTGCAGCTAGGGCTTCTAAGATTCTTGTGTTGATCTCTTCTTTTGTATAAACTACATTCAGCAGGGTGAGTTCATCCATGATAGCTTGAATATTGACTCCATTTGTTCAATGGTTTCATTTGATTTCATTTTGAAATCTTGGAACTTTCTTTTGGCTACACTGTCTTTGTTTTTCTTGATAGCATCAGTGCCTTCACAGATTAATTGTAATTTTTCCCAAAGTTCCTTTGCAGTCTTGCAATCCTTCACTTTCATAAACATATTGCTATCCAAGGTTCTGTAAATGATATCAATAGCTTGTTGAGATTTGCCCTTTTTCTATCTTTAGCACCCCACTCTCTTTTTGGCTTTGGAACAAACTGAGTTTCACCATCCACAGTTATGGCTTTTGTGATCTCCAGTGGTCCATCAGTCAGCACATCCATCATTTCATCATGTGTTCCAGCTAAATAAGCCTGCATACGACGTTTATACTCATCAAAACGATCTAGAGAGCACATCAACATAGTCCTAGCATACTGGTTGTTATCCATGATGCAAAGCTTTGAAAATCAGAAACTTAAATAAGTTTTCAAAGAATTTTCACAAGCACAACAAGTAGGATTACTTCTCCGATACCAATTGTGAATCCCTTGAAAAGGCTTAGGTTAAGTTTAGAGGGGGGGTGAATAAACTTAACACTTAAAACTTTTTGGAGATGACAAACTCAGCAAGGTCAGTAGTCTGCTGACCACTCAGTAGTCTGCTGACTATTAGTGTTACTGAATTTATTGCAACGAAATATATTTAAATTAAGCCTTATTACTTGTTGTTAAAAAGATGATACTAAGTTTTGGATACTCAGTACTGTAAGCGTGTGATTCAGTTGCTAGTTTCAGTAGGTTGATGTGATCTGTAAGCTAATTGCATAAAGTAAATGCAAAAAGTAAAGTAGGCAAGATTTATAGTGGTTCCAGGTGGTGTAATCCTGTCAGTCCACTCTTCTCCTGTGATGTTGGAGGAAATTCACTAGAGATCCTTGAGGTTGTAGTTACAAAAATCTCTAAGATGTTTGTCCTTCACCAATGATTATGGCTTCACAAACTGAACACTTGAAATAGGTATGATTGCTGCTGCAAAGTATTCCACTGGTCCTTGAAGGGTAGGATTGCCTCTTTACCAGTTCCACCACAAACAACAGTTCTTGACACCCAAAATATGCTTATCTGTCTTCAGCTCACTTCTTGTAAAAGAAGGGTTGAATCAAGTATGTGATTCAGCTTTCAGTAGCTTGATCAGGATGAAATGATCAGCAGCTTGAGGTCTTCAAGTGTGTATACTTGATGTAACTTGATAGCAGGTTACACTTGAAGAAATTTATTGATCAGTAAATTTAAGCTCCATGTATGTCAGCAGGGTGATTTTCTTGATAAAAAAATTGATGGCTTCAACAAGATTATTTGTTGTTCATCATCTTCAAACTGAATCAGGAGTCTCCTATTTATAGGTATGAATTCCTTGACTTGTGTTTGAATTTCAAATGTAGCTGTTTCAGACTTGTCTCCATCTTGACTTGCTTTTTGTCTCTGTTCATAGTATGCGACATAATCGATCGACTTTTTCGCTTTGATTGTCCCCTGTTGACTTATATCCATTGGATAAAGCTCTGAATCTTTCCAACGTTCCTTTTATCTTGACCATTGATTTGTTGACAAAATCAAGGCTTGTAATCCATCCTTATCCTTTTAATCTTTCAATGTAACTTTGATTAAATCAAGATTTACATTCAGCAGATACCTGGGGTATCAGTCTGCTGATGTTCATGTATGTCAGCTGGTTTGAGTCTATTGTGTTTCAATAACACTTCAGCTGACTTCCTTTCATCTAACTTTTTATTGTGAAGTTAGAGTACACCATTTTGAATATAACTAAGTTCCAATCACCACTTAACATAAGGAACATAGACCTTGTACACAAGGTATAAGTAATCAGTTTAGGTCATCACATACTTCCCCAAATTCTGATTCCATATCCTTGACTTTAAATACTAAGTTTGATCCCTAAGCCTTCAATAATTGAGTTTGAACCCTCAAATTCATCTCTTGGCGAGTCCCTAGTTAGTCTCTTGACCTACACACTCTCTCGACCTGAGACAGTCTCACGATAAAGTCACCGACCTACTTACAGTGCTTGTTTGATCAAACCTATACAAAAATCAAACTCTAGTAAACCTATACATTTAATCTAGACATCTTTTTGCCTTTGCTCAATAACAGCTAGTGTGGCACTCATCATTAAAACTTAAAATATGTCCAACAGTTAGAGTGCTCAGCTGACTCACTCAGCTGATCATCAAATCCATGACTTGCAATGGTACTGGCATATCAGTAGTGGACCTAGCTTTGCCTAAGACCTACTGAAATAGAGGAAAGTATGTTTCATGAAATTGAGTATTTCTTGCAACAAATATATCTTCTTTGGCGATGTCCAAGAGTATGGAATCCTTGGAGACAAGACATTAATGCAAGACACTCTATTGGATTCTCAAGGTAGTGAAAATGATACCCCTACAGAGAGCACTATGGAAGTTGCTGGACTGGACATTGATTCTCAGACTAACACTTCTGACTCTAAGAGTGCCCCCACTTTGGGCTCTGATTCTCAAACTTCAAGAACTGAGGAACAAAGTGAGAGAGCAGATGGTTTTTCTATTAGATTCCCTCTTGTCCAAGATGCTGCAGCAAGATGTTTCTTATCAAAAAGGAAACTGTCTAATTTAGATAATTTGGTAATGATGTCTCTATGGAGCCAGACCTAAATAAGTTGTGCATTGATGATGGGGTGGAGGCAGCAAGCCCTAAATGGCTCCCACCCCCCACGATGAGGACATTGGTGTGGAATTGCCAAAGGTTGATGGGATCCTTGGCAATTTCCCATCTTGAGAAGACTTGCAATCTCCACTCTCTAGATTTTAATTTCCTTTGTGAGACAAAAACAAATCCCATTTAGTAAGAAATGTCTATAATAGAGTTAAGTTTGCTGATTACTGTTCTGTTGATCCAAGGGGTCTGTCTGGTGGCATGGCCATGCTCTGGTAGCATGGTGTTACTGTCTCTTCTATCCTCTCCACTCATTGTACAATTGAAGTCTTGATCTCTGACTCTGATAGTAATACTTCCTGGTGGTTTGTAGGCATCTATGCTAGCCTAAATCATGTTGATAGAAGGGCCTGCTGGTCTTTCCTATCAACCAGATTGGCTCTGTAGGGCAAGCATTTTGTCATAGGTGGAGATTTCAATGTTCTTTTGTCTACAAATGAAAATTTGGGAGGTACTCATAGGCCTGAAAGCTCTTATAGGGACTTCATGGATTTTGTGGTTAGCAATAATCTTATTGACCTTGGTTATGATAATCAGTTTTGGACTTGGAGGAGAACAAATGGGGGTGTTATTGTCAGTCTTGAAAAGTTATATCGCTTTCTTTATTCTAAGGATTGGAATGACCTTTTCCCTGATTTTTCCTGTGTGCACCTTAATACATTTGCCACTGATCATTGCATATTCTTGGGTAATCGGCTCTGCTCGTAAAAAAGGGTTCAGATCCTTCATCTTTGACCAAAGATGGATTCATATGACTGGGTTTGCAGCAATTATTGAATCTGCTTGGAACTCTAGTTTTATAGGGTCCAGGATGTATGTTTTCTTGATGAAAATCAAGGCTACTGGAGTGTGGATTCTAAAATGGAAAAAGGAGTAAGGATCTTAATGCAACAAATAAAATCAAAAGTCTAAAAGCTCACATGTCACAAATTGATCCACTTCAAGAGGAGTTAAAGGAGGCATATAGGCAGATTGAGTTATTCTGAGCACAAAAGGCTAGAGTTAACTGGCTTAGAGATAGGGATAAAAACACTAGATATTTCCATGCTCTTGTCTCTCATAGGAAGGGGAAAATTTTAATTTCTTCACTAAAGTATGCTAATTCCTCTTCTTGGTGCCAGTCTGTGGATGATATTTCTAGGGATTTTGTATCTTACTTCTCCTCTTTGTTTGCTTTTACAGGTGAATTCTCTCAGCTGGATAATTATTTTGGCAGGCTGGATAGAAGGATTTCTACAAATATGAACCAGTCTCTTTTGCTTTCCATTACTTAAAAAGAAGTCAAGAAGGATGTGTTTGGCATGAAGACCATCTCTGCCCCAGGCCTTGATGGTATGACACCAATTTTCTATAAAAATTTTTATCGCCGGATTAAGGATGACTTGTTGAAAATGATTCAGGGTTTTTTTGAGTCTGAAATGATGTTGAGGGAGATGATGTTGGAATAGTGTCCTAAACCCAATCGGGTTGGACCGGATCTGACCAGGTCGGATCATTTCTACTATTTCTTTATGTTTATACATATATTAAATGGCTTTTCTGTTGTCATATATACGTTCTTTTAAAGAACCAGTTATGAATTGTTTTATGATAACGTCCCTAGTATTAAACTGTGATAGAGAAACCATGATAGGAGATTATGGTTGATGAGATCTCTAATCACTTTAATAAGTTTGATACTTAAATGTCTCTAGGCTGATGTACTATTAAACAGGGCATTGATAGTACAAACATGCTAGCACATATTGGATGTCTTCTGTCTTTAAGGGCAGGGATAGATCTCGTCTATCAAAGTGTAGAGACACTTGGACTGTACGTGGACGTGTATTAGAGAATGCGTACGTTAGACTGGCCCACTTACATTAAGTGTCGCACTATGTGGCAGTTGTGTAATTATCCTTTAGACCGGAGTCTTCATGGAATCACGGAGTGGATTGTCAATCGTTGACACTATTGAGGTTTCCCCTAGCCACGGGGCGATCATGTGGTAGTGATTGGGTGTGATACTGAAGCATGCGGAGTATACATGTTTGGTCGTCTGGGAATCGCGTACCCTATCAGTAGGGGTCAATATTCGAAAGGGCCTTCTTATAAGGAATGTCTTACTCTCGTAAATCTTTGCAAAGTGGGAGTAAATGAGTTACTTCGAGAGAGCATGATATCCAGATTATAAGATACAATCGTTAATGTATTGACACTCGAGATACGATAGTATGAATATTATTACAGCGATAGGATTGTAAGTTACACGGTAACGGTTTCACATGAAAGGTAGTAGTCATTGCATTTGACTCTTCCGATGATTGGGGGTCACGGTGTGTTGCTAGACGCTATCCCGTGATCGTTAGGCATGAAGGAAATTTTCGTAATTTGCACTTTGTGTCTACGGCCAACATATTCGGAAGCCTATCGGGTCACACACATATGAACATCTAGACGGATTAAAATGTGGTTATAATTGATGACCAAATAAGGAAAGTTTATCTCGTACTATAACGGTTATAGTGGTAAATTAATATGGTGGTATTTATTTATTATGAATAAATTAAATACAAGATATTAATAATATTATATTAATTAAATAATATTCCCGATGCCAAAATATTGGCTAAAGGTGGCGCATTTTTGGAGTGTATAAGATACACTTGGATTGTGCAATTTAATTAATAGTATTACCAAATATTAATATTAGATATTAATATATATATATAAATAATACATATGTAACGTGTGGGCACTAATTCAAATTAGTGATTTGCATGCGCACCACTATGTATATATATATATATATATATTTGTGTAATATATATGTGATATATACATATGTGTAAATTGATTTATGGTAATAAGATAAATATAGTCAATATAAGATATTGACAAAATATTGGAAATATTTAATATAAGATATTGAATATTAATGAGATAAATCAATCAAATATATTTTCCTTATTTTACTAGTAAAATGTTTTCTTCCTCTCTACTCTATCTGGGGCGCCACATCCATTATAAAAGGAGGTGGGTGTCAAGCTATTTTGATCATCACAATTCCAAAAGCTAATCGTTCTTGAGAAAAATAGAGAGCTTTTTCTGGAGAGATTTTGAGAGAGAGAAAGGCCGGTCTAGCAGCCGGATTTTTCTAGTACCAATCCAATGGTGGATTCCGGCGGGTTGTTCGTGTGGACTAGCGGTAGAGGCCGCACACTTGGGCGACTCTATGCAGAACTACTCTCCTTAGATGGTCAAAGCGTCGATCTTTTAGGTCAACCAAGGTAACCACCGTCTACTACTTATTTGTTTATTGCTTAAACGAAGTCGATCATGGGTCGATAGGAAATAAATTTTTGAATTCCGCTGCGTTCCCGCGTAGATTTCCTAATAGATTAATCATACTTGCACCCTTATTCCTAAACATCCTCACTCTTTTGAAGTCTCCCACTTCAGACCTATTAGCCTATGTAATGTGTCTTACAGAAAACTTTCAAAAGTGTTGGATAATAGAATGAAAAAAATTATGCCTTTGCGTATTAGTGGTAATCAATATGCTTTTATCCCTGGTAGATTTATTAATGATAATTTTATCCTGGCACATGAATCCCTAAATTATATGAAGCACTGTAAAACTAAAACGAATAGGTTTATGGCTTTGATGTTAGATATGGCAAAAGCCTTTGACAATGTGGAGTAGCCTTTCATTGAATTTGTAATGAGGAAGCTGGGGTTCTGTTCTAAATGGGTTAGCAGGATTATGGCTTGCATTACTACTGTTTCTTACTGCTTTATAATTAATGGCACTAGATCAGGCTTTGTCAGGCCTACCAGAGGGATAAGGCAAGTAGATCCTTTTTCTCCCTACCTGTTTCTTATTTCTCACGAGAGGGTCTACTATGCTTTTAAATAATCTTTGTTTGAGGGTGTTTTGAAAGGGTTGAAGATTAGTAGATCAAGCCCCCCAATCTCCCATCTCTTTTTGCTGATGATGGCCTGCTTATATGTAAAGTTGGTCCTACTCAAGCCCAATATCTCTTTAACTTTGTTAGACATTAATCAAACATGCTCTAGACAACAGGTTAATATTTAGAAATCTGGCATTTTCTTTAGCAAGGGTGTGAATGACAGATTAAGGGATTCTATTACTTCCTCCTTTCCTGGCATCTTAGTTGCTCCTCATACTAAATACCTTGGCCTCCCTCTTTTTATTGGAAGATCAAAAAGAGAAGATTTCTGTCACCTGAAAGATAAAGTTGATGCTAAACTCTCTTATAGGAAAAATAGGATGCTCAGTCAGGGAGGTAAAGAAATTCTCTTGAAATCTGTTATCTCTATGATGGTTTCTTATCCCATGTCGGTGTTAAAGATCCCAAAAGGAATTTTCAATGAGATCTCTGCTTTAATGGCCAAGTTTTGGTGGTCCAAACGGTTAGCTTCTGTTCGAGGGATGCATTGGATTAGTTGGAAGAAGCTTTGTGTAGTCAAAGGTCTTCCTAGACTTGGTTTCAAAGATTTTGAAGCTTTAAATATGGCTTATCTTGCTAGCCAGGCTTGGAGGATTCTGAAAATTCCAAATATTCTTGTATCTAGAGTCCTAAAATCCAGATTTTTCCCTTCCTGCCCCTTGTTGGATGCAAAACCTGTTACTGCAGCTCCTACTTTTGGAAAGGAATTTTCTCTGTCCTTACCTACTTTAGGGATGGAATTTTTTGGTCCACTGAAAATGGGGAATCTGTTAAAATTAGGGAAGATATCTGGCTTCCTCAGAATCCTAGTCTAAAGCCCCTTACTGCTCCTCTTCACTCATTTAACATTTTTTGGGTTAATGATCTCATTAAGGAGAAATCTTGGAATGTTGATAAGATATAGCAGGCTTTTTGGCCTATATATGTGCATCAAATTCTTATCCTTCCTCTTAGTACAGGCCAGTCTACAGATCTCTTCTATTAGAAACATTCACTTGATGGCAACTTTACCTTAAACTCTGGCTAGGCTTTCTTTTTTGAAAAACTAAATACCAATCTCCTTAGTCGTGCTATTTCTAGTATGTCAGGCTCTAACTCTAAGTTTTGGAAACATATCTGGGCTCTTTCCCTCCCTAACAAGATTAAGAATTTTTCTCTGGAAAAATCCAATGGGTGTTCTTCCCTGCAAAACCAACATAGCTAAAGACTGTCAACTAGATCTTTACATACTTCTTGCAGTTTTTGTGGCAGTACTTCTGAAAGTGTTGATCACATCTTAGTTTCATGACCTAGAGAAAAGGATATCTGGAATCGTCTGCCCTCTATGTGCCTCAATTCTTTAGTAACTCGTTTGATCTGCAGTCTTGGTGGGCTTATCTTACTAGTACTAATTGCCTAGCTAATTACAAAAAGTCTGTTGAATTCACAGTTTTTGCCTTCTAGAATATATGGAAGGCTAGGAATTATTGGTGTTTTAATAGAAATTTGGATACTCCACAAGATGTTGCTTTTAAAATTAAGAAAGAATATGAAGAGTATGCCTCTGCGTGTGCCTCTGAAACTTGTACTGATAATTTGCAAAATCTTCGAACTGTTTTTATTGATGTTGCACATGTATGTTCCACTACTGCAAATTTTCCTCAACAAAACACTAATCTGAATTTTATATTGCATACAGATGCTGCTTGGACCAGGGTCTCTTTGCCAGCCGGGGGTGGAATTCCTGTTTTTGACAAGAACTATAATCTTGGTGATATATGGGGGAGGTACTTTGTGAATTATGATTCACCGTTAAGGGCAGAAGCTGAAGTGGTACATTGGGCGTTGATGATTGCAAAGAGAAAAGGCTGGAGTAATTTGATGATCAAAACGGATTCACATCTCCTGGCTCAAATGGTGAAAGGTTCTATCAACACTCAACCAGACCTCGTAATTATTAGTGATATTAGACATCTTTTGAATGCTCTAGGGTCCTGTAACTTGTGTTTTTTGCCTAGAAAATGTAATTTTGTAAGTCATAGAGTAGCTTCTTTTGCTAAGAAGCTCCTTAATCCGGCCTTCTGGTCTGGATTCTTCCTAAATGGATCCTTTCTGCTTGTGTTCAGGAAGGAGCAGATAAGAATGTTTTGTTGTAAACCCTACTTTATTTTAAAGAATTTTTCGTTTCGGGAAAAAAAATAGAGGTCAAATAATACAAATTTGACAAATAATATAAAAATCAAGATAATACCGTGAAAAGTAAAATAAAAAATTAAATAAAATAATATTAGAGCACCCCACATTTATTTGGAAGAGAATGATATCAGAAACTAAGCGGTTATCTTCTGATGAATACAACCAGTAATCTATGACCGTTGATCGTGTTAGATTTACACCTCATCCATTTAGACACATTGTGATCAACGGTGCAGATTACCGTGGCGTCATTCGTTATGACACAACCGTTATACCCGTATCATTACTCAATTTGGAAATAGGTTGAAAGATTAGGGAAGGGGAATAGTACAAGTGGGACCATCAACATGTCGCTGCTATTAAAAAAAAAATTCTTGTTTTTCTGAGAATTGCCGTCTAAAGGTGGGTTAAAGCTTGGGGGTACTTTAGGTATTACAAGTTATGTTTTAGATAAAGATGTGTAAAAATACTATTTAAATAAACATCAATGTAAGAGTACTAAATAAACAAATATCTTTTAAACCAACAATAAATAAACAAATACCCCGCAATTTTAAGAGAACATAACAAAAACCGAACGAGATAACACAAATGATGGTTAAAAATACCTTATACTAATGATTTTGAAAGGAATGACGGAAATTCTCTTCCAATCGGCATATTTCGTTGCCTAAATGCCGGACTTTCGAGCTGATAGTGAAGAAGCAGGAGAATAAAGAAAGTGGGAGCGGTTGTACGTATTCGTGCTAGGGCTTATGGTTTAATTTAGTCAACATTTATTCTTTTGCGTCATCCCCGTTGTCTCAAAAACATGACACACGTATGTTCTACGTGGCATAAGCATCTACGTGTCATCCTCATGGAATTCATGTGTTTAAATTTACTCCCTCCGTTCCAAAATAACTGATGTTGTTGTCAAAATGTTTGTTCCATTTTATGTGAGACAGTACAATTTCCAATGATTTACCCTTATTTTACATTATGAGTTATAAAAAGGTAACATCAATTATATCCAAGGAAATTCTAGTCATTTCATTATAAAAGTTAATGTATTAACTTACATCCTTAATATGCATGATTTTGACAGCTGCATCAGATAAATTAGAATGGAAGGGGTACTGTAATACGGATCATGAGTTGACGCAAAAACAATTTGTCGTCTCAAAAGTGTAAGAAAAAATGTGCGCCAAAATTCCCGCCAAAAAGTGCAAAACTGTATTGAACTTTCAGCGTCAACATTTTCATGTGTTGTCTCAAATAGTGTTTCCCCGCCAAAGTATTATTGTGGCGGGAGAGTATCTGTGTCAACGTTGTCTCAAATAATATCATTTGCGTCAACTCTAAATCCACCTCGTGTGTACCTCATTTTCCGTCAACATGTTGACTCAAAAACACATCTATTGCGTCAACATTATGTTGACACAAAAACTTATGTCTCAAAAGGCATAGATTCTTGTAGTAATATGGTTTTTATACCATTAATTAGGTGTAACTGATAAAGAAACAATAGATTCAGAGTACCTGAATAAACGGAAGAAATCAACAGGATCGTTCCAACATTCATTGTTATCGACTTCTATTAGCCATCTCGATCTAATAATAGAGAGTTGGCATCCTCAATGTTAGGAACATTTTATTTGTTTTGATGATGGTCATACTAGCTGTTATAGCAAGTCTGAAATAAGTTAGAGAGGTTTTTATAAGTCTTTACTTAGAGTTTGACATGTTGTATAAGTTCAGTGTGACAAGTACTGTACTAGACTGGTAGGATGGCCAAGTGAAAGACAGAAGATCAGCAGAATTAAAGGCAGCCAAGTACCAGCAGAGTCAAGTGAAGACATATGGACTGACTTATAACCAGGGAAGTCTATGATGACCTTGGATAAGTCTAAGATACGTTTCAAGTGATGAAAACTATTGTTTTAGTATGGTGTACATTGATCTCACATAAATAAATGATCAGTGGATTACAAGCATACTTGGAAAATCAAAGGAGAAAAAGAAAATAGCAAAAAGGCTAAGTAAAAGCTCTACTGGCTGACTATCAAGAAAAACGGTGAAGAGAATCTCAACAGCAAAGTAACAGCCTATAAGCAGATTCTCTGAACCGGTAAAGCAACAGGCAAGTGAAGTATGCTATCTGCATTTTATTCTGAACGTGGAAATTAAGGAGATCAAGCAATTAATGCAGAATCAATCAAGGACGGATTTTATGAAGAATGTTTAAAGAAAATCCGGATCACTGAAATTGAGGAAAATAAAATCAAGGATTATTCTCAGATAGCCAACGGACGGAATTTCAAATTCAAGGAAAATCAAGGCTATAAATAGAAGGCATTGACAGACAAGAAAAAACACGACACGCGATACAGAATACAAAAAGAGCAAAAACTCTGTCAATTTCAAAATCCTTCTCTCTGAACTTAAAAGACATATCTAGCAGATCAACTCAGAATTCAGAGCTACAAATCTACATCAAGCACTGAGATTGATCTACCCTTTGTGAATCCTATTCACATCAGTTTGCAGCAATTGAATCAGATCGTCTGAGAAGGAATTGCACCCTTTGTGATAGCTGCTGAAGGATTTGTTTTCAAGGAGTAGTGTTAAAAACCGAGTCACTGAAACTTTTGTAGACAGGGAGTGATAGTCTTGAGATTGTGAAGCTTGTGTAGCCAAGGACAATCATACTATTGCATTGGTGAAAAACAATAATGAATTCCTCCAATCATCACAGGAGAAGAGTGGATTAAGGGATTACACCATTGTGACGGATTTTATTAACACAAAACAAACAAGTAATAATCCGGTTAACCTCAAGTGTAAGGATCGTAGTAATAGTGGTTAATGCCGGGTCGATCTTACGGGGAACTGGCGATTGCTAACCCTAGTTTTTGTCTAACCTAAACTATGTCACGAAACTAAACTAAACAGCGAATAAAGTAGAACAAAACTAGAAGTAAAACTAGACAGATGATACAATCCAAAGCTAGGAAGAATACGGGTTGCGAACCTTTAACTAAACTTAGCTAAGATGCAAATAAAAGTGAACTAACTAAACAAATTCAAGTTTCAAGGATTTAAATTTAATGTTTAACGAGACAAACGAGGATTGATCCACCTATCCAACAAGCATTGATTTCCTATCTCGATTATATTGTGGTTTTTATCTAGGTTGTGATTCACCTTATCTAAACATGAACCCTAATTCCTTGGAAAGTTCATCTATTAATCCATTATCTTCCAATGCAAGATTAATGCGTTTTCTAACCAAAGGAGTAAACTTATGTTTATAATCTAGCAATTAAACCTATTAACTTCCGTTAGGATAGATTCAAATACTATTCCTATTCATGGTGATCTAAGGTTTGTGGAGATTTCCATCAACAATAAACAATCAGCACATGCAAGTCTTCAGATATAAAAGCAATTAAACATAATAAACATGAATAAAGAGACAACCTCTAATAAAAACTCACAGTATAATCGATGAAAACGAAATCAACAATCGTTGGATGGCTTCACAATACTCGTTTGATAAAGATTTTAGCTTCTGAACATCCTCAGCAACTCAAATTTGCAGAAACAGTGCATAAAAAGTAACTAATTTTACCTAGATCTAAAGTGCATAAAAACTGGAATAAAAGGAAGAAAAACGCAGCCTAAAGCCGCCCCTCGGTTTAGGGTTTCGAATAATGTGTATATGGTATATCCTAGGTGGAGAAAACAGCTACTATATATAGATTTTGAAGTCGGTTTGCCAAAGTCGGTCAACGGACGCTCGTCCGTCCTTGTGAACGCCCTTCCAGCTAGATCTGGACTGCTTCAGACGCCCGTTCAGACGGCGTCCAAACTCTCTGTATCAAAATCACTCCTCAGGATGCCCGTCTGCTTTATCAAATGCCCGTCCACTCTGGACGGGACCTGGACGCTCGTTCAGGTTGATCGAATTTTGATTTTTTGGTCTTTATCTCTTTTTTCTCTAAGTCATTCCTTCATTATCTCGTCTATCATCAATTAGCTCGAACTTAGTCAATTTTTGATCATCTCTTGAGCCTCAAACATGTATCTATGACACATAAAAACATCACAAAATGTAATAATGTCCAAATAATCATAAAATCATATTAAAAGCACCAAAATCAACCAATATTACGAATAACTTATTTAGAACCTCATTTACTCAATATTTCCATTAAATACTCGTTTCTTATGCAAATTAATACAAATACGGGGGAAAATACCATAGAATATAGCGTTATAAATCGTATAAATTCACCCTTAACAACTCCCCCACACTTAAGCTTTTGCTCGTCCCAAAAAACAAAACTAAAATTAAGGCTCGAGACAAAAGCAGACATCTAAGACAAATATAGCATACATTCAATAACTCGAGAGTTCACCTTGTGTGTGTGTGCAAAGCCATAGAAAACTTCCACTAAATCCAAACTTGAGAGACTCAAAGCAAAACTAGCTAATACCCCCTCGTAGACTAGCGATAAATGACACTCATAAGGTGTACCCTACAAACGTGACATATCCCGAAAAAGATGATAGAGCATATCTAGGGCCTATCTGAAATACTCAGAGGATAATCCCTACAGCATATCTATCAGTTTCTACTGGGGATAAGATAGACGATAACTTAGTCTTATATTCATTTCATATCAATTCTTTAGTTGATTTAATCACTTTTACTTTAAACACACATCGAATGAGCTATTGCCCTGCCATGTCATAGCGAATAGGATATTCGAGGTATACCCTACCTTACTCAAATCATAAAGCGACTTCTTACATTTGTCGTGAGCTTTTAGTCATTATAGTGGTATAGGACATACGTGGTATACCCTATCGCACTCAAATCATCGACTAGCTTTCGACACACCCAATTAATTCATTTCGAATTCAACTTTTTCATTTGACAATAAGTTACGTGTCACTTATCACATTCAAACCTTAGATATTCACAATTATAACATACTTGGATCTAAATACAAACTATCATAAATCTCAAGATACATACGTAGCACTAAGTACATGACTTATAAGAAAATCAGAAATCACTCGTCAAAAGGGGTATAACTTTATAAATTAGCTCATCATTCACTATGGCTCGTGAAATATATATATCGGGTGAAACAACTAACTTATCAAACATATGATATACAGCTTGGATGACTATAAAAATAACGAACAAAGAACTGAATTGCCTACTCAGGACAAAACAAAAACAAAAATGGCGAAAAATTATAGAAAATTCTAGCTCATTTTTAGCTCATTTTGCATAAAAACATAACGAATGTAAGCAAATGTATAGATACATATTGAACCATTCCTCCCCCCACACTTAAAGATCAACATGTCCTTATGTTGTGCAGAATGGAAAGAAAAGGTCAAAGACTTAGCTGAGTTAAATCGTCATGTGAATCGTCGGTCAGGCCGGAGCCTACATAGTGACACTCAGAACTCGTAATCTTACAATGTAGTTCGACAAAACCGCTAGAATGATACCTGCACTACTTGACAAACACGGAAACATCTCGGGGAAAACGGGGAACGATAGCAGAATGAAAAGAGAAAACGAGTAATAACAAAAGATAAAGTATTAAATACATCCAAAAGGTGAAACAAAGTATGAAACGAAAGTACTGATGCCTTATGGCTTACATGATCCATCGGAAATAAGAAAGAGTACCTAAATACGAAATACAATGAATCACGGAATCAAAAGTAGCAGAAATATACAATCACAGTATCTAGGGCAAATCAAAAATCCGAAGATAGACAAATGAAATTATGACTGCCCCGGAGCCGGAGAATCATCAGCCGGAGGATCGGAAGAGGGTCCAGATGGTGGTGCTGCAGTCCTATCTACGGAGTCAGGCTGCTCCTCATCGGAAGAAGACTCAGATTTCTCCAAAACATCCGCAATGGCCTGCTCGATCTCGTCAGAATAATGGTAATCAATAACGCTCGTATCGAAGACTCTGATGTCCCTTGGCCGCCGGCCTTCACTGATACACTGCAGAATCGTCAAAATGTTGTTCTGAGACGTCCTTATGTCCTCCAGCCAGTCTCGCACACTGTTGCCCATACTGACCCTCATTCGAACCGAAGGAGATGAAGTAGGAAGGGAGGATGCTCGCGGCGGTGCTGATGATGAACCAGGCTCACGTGGTGCCCCTGACTCTGACTGACCCGAAGGCTTACCCTTCTCTCTCTGTATAGGCCTCGGGTTCTTCGGTTTGTGATCGGCTCCATACTCAGGCACACCGGCATCAATACAGAGACTGTGGATCAGGTGAGGGATAATCAAGCAACGAGTATAGATCTTCTGATTAATAACCACCTCATCATATAATGCCTCGTCCCCACATCCACATTCGGGCCAAATGTCAATGCATACGGCATGCCTAGGTCACCAATATGAAAGTGTGTCGAGGTTGTTCTTAGGCAACAACCGACTCTGAATAAATCGACACTGGACTTTCCAATCCTCCGTCCAGGTCGTGGTAACCAACTCCTTCCGGTCTCCTCCCGGCCTTAACGTCCAAGCCACATCCGGGCAAACTCTCAACCTCAACTCCTCCAAGGGATCCTGCCCCAAACTCTGTCTATGTACAATCTCCTCCTTGTAGTCCCGACCCTCAAAAGCTGCCAACCCATACCTCTTATTGATCACATCCGGCGTAAACGGAACCTGTACCCCTTGAACCATAACCACTCCCGTCTCCAAGTCGGTTTCCGAGCAGTTAGCGTAAAATTCTCTAACTAGGGAGCCATTTACCGGGGTAGTCGGGATAGTCATCAAGGCGTCCCATTTCCGGTCCTTCAATAATTTGACAAACCCTGGATCGACCTTAGCCTCCAATGTAGCTCTTCTATCAACATAGTCCCCGAGAAATAGTGCTTGGTATATGCATCGTGGGCCTTAGGGTTCACGAATCTACGAGGCATAGGCATAGGGGTGCGGTCTTAGCTTTCTTCCTGGCGGAGCGACCCTAGTGTCAATGAGTTTCCTCTCCCGAGGAACATCCATAGCCTCCTCAACCCTAGACGAACCTCCACCTTTCTGGGCTCGAGGCATCCTTACCAAAGGGATATCATCGTCCGTCTCAGACTCCGAGGGTGGTTCATCCCTCAAAGTAGTCCTAGTGTGGGTGGCTCTATGAGGTTGTTCTCGGATACTCACACCCCGGTTAGGATCAACTAAGGTGGGATCAAACTCCTTGCGTTTCTTCCCGGCCTCCCTAGCCACTTCCTTACCGTGTCTCTTCACAACTCCCTTCTTATGAACCATATTCTAGCCTAAACTACACGAAAACAATCCCAATTCACCACAATGTACCCGTTTAACATCCAAAGAGGGATTTCAAGGCAACCAAACCACAACCACAACCACAACCATAATCAACACCAAACAACCCCATTCATCACCCATCACAACACCGTATCACCAAAACAGAGCAGAAAGAAACACAAAACCGTAATAAAAAGCGATAAGGTGTTATTCAAGCGAACGAGCCGACCCAAAGATCGAACTCACAAAACGTGAATAAAATCCAGAAGCGTTGTTACTAACTTACCGAGTAAGGTGAGTAGATCTTGATCGAGGTGAAGATTAGTCCTAACAACACCAAATTGGCTCCCAAAATCGGATTTTTCTATCAAAAGTCGGATTTGAAGAGGCTCTGATTCTCCAAAAGATGGTGTGTTGGGGAATTTGGCCTTGAAAATCGAAGAGGGGATCAAAAGCGGCTTATAGCACTTTGAATCGCTCGAAATGGTTTAAATTGAAGATTTTAGGCCAAAAGAGGAGAGAAGCGGTTTTTCGTTTTAAAACTCATAAAATATGAAGGTTCATGCGTTGAGGAGTATATATAGCGCGAGGGCGGGCGGGCGTCCAAGAAACCGGACGGGCGTCCACTGGGCAATTAGATGAACCGGGCGGGCGCCCGATTATTCGACGCCGCCCAGGAGTTTAAATCACATACAGGATTGGAGGGAAAATACCAGACGGGCGTCCAGGCTTAGTGGACGTTCGTCCAATAATTGGTCATGGCGGACGGGCGTCCCGCCTTCTAGACGGGCGTCCCAGGTAGAATAATGCAAAAATCATGAAATTGCATACAATTTAAATTCAAATTTGCACTTTCTTATTAAACTTAATTAAAACTTCAAAAATACAACTCTAAATCGACGAAGTACATAAAATTACTAGAAAACAAAATAAAAACAGATAGAAAATAGTGGGTTGCCTCCCACTCAGCGCTTTTGTTTTACGTCGTTTGCTCGACGAAACATCCTAAGAACGCTAGTCATCATAAATGGCCGACCAATCTATCACTTTCGAATGAGACAAATGGAGCATGTCAATCGCCGGAGGAAGTCATACTCATCTTGTAAACCCCAGTCCTCACTAGCTACATCAACACCTCGAAAATGTTCAGCTTGCAGCACTAGCGCTAAATCTGTCAGCATCGGATCATTGAGGATCGTGTACGGACGTCCTAGAGCCTCCTGTAACTCCTCAGTAGTGAAGTCTCCACCTCCCGAACAGCGGGGAACAATGAGAACATAGGTGACAGTCTTGACGTGGGTACTAATGTCAAAATCTACGTGCAAAACGATAGTCCCTCCCGGTCCATCATCTATAGTGATAAGTGGGATCCTCCTAAGGAAAGGTAACTCCTCTGGTAGAACTCCGTAATCCATATCTAGAAAGCACAACTAACTGACAGATATACACAAATAACAAAACTTAGTAAGCTAAACTTAAATACTAAAAACTACAAAAGCAAAACAAAAACATCTAATATAACGATATCTAGGATGCCTCCTAGTGGCGCTTTTGTTTAATGTCGTTAGCTCGACACCGTTTAAGCTCAGCCTGGATCAGGCCATTTGACCTTTCTGCCAGCCACTACCTCGTCTAGACTTTGGTCAGTAGTCTGGCTGCAGAAACAGCACCTAACACATGGGGTAAAACCTTTAATAGCTTTCCAAACACACTTAAACTTCCCCATGGTTGACTTCTTCATTCTCTGAGCCCTCTGATGACGCTTCAACTGACGCTCCCTCTCAAACTCTTCCATATCCCAACTACCAGCTAGAACTTCTTCAGATTGACCACTACCGCCATCCTCTGAAAACAGGTCGGGTGAAAACTCGTCGAATTCTTCGACTTCCGTAGCACCGCACCCGAGGATATCGAGGCAACGGACAATCAAAGATTTCTCTTTAGGCTCACCAATATAGTGCTTGCACCTTTGTCCATTCACTCGAAACGGTTTACCGCTATAACCACGAAGTTCTAGAACGCCTCCAGGAATGATTTGGAGAATCTCGAAGGGACCGGACCAACGTGTCCTCAACTTTCCAGGAAACAAATGTAACCTAGAATTGTATAGAAGAACTTGTTCTCCGACTTGGAATTCTCTCTTCTTAATCTTATCATCGTGGAGTAGCTTCATCTTATCTTTACTAATCCTGGCACTTTCATAGGCCTGGAGTCTGAATTCGTCCAACTCATGCAACTGTTGCAGTCGATGTTTTCCACAAGATTGGGAATCAAAGTTCAGAAACTTTGTAGCCCAATAAGCTCTATGCTCTAACTCGACCGGTAGATGACATGGATTACAATAAACCATTTGATATGGAGATGTACCCATAGGAGTCTTGTAGGCGGTTCTGTATGCCCATAGTACATCGTCCAACTTCAAACTCAGTCCTTTCTATGATCATTATCGCTTTTTCTCGAGATTTTCTTAATGCTTTGGTTGCTCCGTTCAACGACCACTAGTCATCGGATGATATGGTGTGCCAGTTTTGTAACGAACACCATACTTTTCAAGGACTTTTTCCAGGGGTCGGTTGCAGAAGTGCGTCCCTTCATCACTGATCAAGGCACGTGGACATCCAAACCTCACGAAGATGTTTTTCTTTAGAAATTTCATGACTGTCTTATGATCATTGTGAGGAGTGGCTTGAGCCTCTACCCATTTTGACACGTAATCCACGCAGACTAAGATGTATTTATTACCACAAGATGATGGGAATGGTCCCATAAAATCGATACCCCAAACATCAAAGACTTCGCATTCTAAGATGGGTTTCAAAGGCATGTCAAAATGACTTGTCAGAGTACCGGTTCTTTGGCACCTATCACAAGCTTTACAGAAAGCTTCTGTATCCTTAAAGATCGTGGGCCAGTAGAAACCGGATTGGAAAATCTTAGCAACGGTTTTCCACGGACCAAAGTGACCTCCAGAGTGGGTCCACTTTGGCAATTTGCTCAATAATATCGCTACGCTTTCAGTTCCGGAACACATCTCCTAAGCAAACCATCTTTCTGAGATCTTAAAAGATAAGGTTCATCCCAAACGAAGATTTCAAATCGTAGAAGAACTTTTTCTTCTCCCCGATAAGACATTTCGGATCGAGATAACGGGCATGAAGGTAGTTGACAATGGAAGAATACCATCGAACATCAGGAGGACAACCGTCGATAAGCATAATGTTCTCAAAAGGAAAGTAAAGATATATATCATCTGGATCATCCTTCTCCTCATTTAGCATTCTAGAAACATGATCAGCTACTACGTTTTCACTGCCCTTTTTGTCTTTAATTTGAACATCAAACTCTTGTAGGTCGAGATCCAACGCAGTAGGCGCGGTTTAGCCTCTTTCTTAGTCATCGATAATGCAAAGCCGTGTGGTCCATCCACACAATCACTTGAGCTCCTAACAAGTAACTACGAAACTTGTCCATAGCAAAGACTACGGCCAATAATTCCTTTTCAGTGGTCGTGTAGTTAACTTGAGAGGGGTTCAACGTGTGACTAGCGTAATAGATAGGCTGGAATTTCCCGTTAAGCCTTTGTCCTAAGACTGAACCAACAGCGTAGTTTGACGCGTCGCACATAAGCTCAAAAGGTAAGTTCGGTCCAAAGCGATATAAGAATTAGAGCGAGATATTAAACGATTTTTGAGCTCCTCAAACGCTTGCTTACTCTCTCTCATCAAAATTGAACTCAACGTCCTCCTTAAGTAAAGTAGACGAGGGCTTGGCAATCTTGGAGAAATCTTGAATGAATCTTACGTAGAAAACCGACATGTCCAAGAAAACCTCTTACTTCACGCACATTCTTGGGATAGCTCATCTTCTCGATAGCTTCTACTTTCTACTGTCAACTTCTATACCCTTGGTTTGAGATCTTATGGCCAAGAACTATGCCTCGCCTACCATGAAATGGCATTTTTCCCAATTAAGCACTAAGTTCTTTTCCACGCATCCGGATAACGCTTGATCAAGATTGTCAAGGCAATCATCGAAAGACTGACCAAAAACCGAAAAATCGTCCATAAAAATCTCCATACACTTTTCTACCACTTCGTCAAAGATGTCCAAATACATCATCTCTCAAATGTAGCTGGGGCATTGCAGAGACCAAATGCCATTCGCTGTAGTTTAAATGTACCATAAGCGGTGAAAGTGGTTTTCTCTTGGTCAATTTGGATCAATGGGTATCCGGAAATATCCCGAATAACCGTCCCGAAGCGATAGAATCGTGCCCCGCCAGACGCTCAAGCATCTGGTCAATGAATGGAAGGGGGAAATGATCCTTCATGGTTACCTCATTGAGCTTTCTATAATCGATCTGAGACTCAAATCATTAACAAGTCTCAATGCTATTTCCTCTCCCTTCTCATTCTTCTCAATCGTAATTCCTCCTTTCTTGGGAACTACTTGAGTTGGGGAAACCCATTCACTATCAGCGATGGCATAAATGATTCCCATGTCCAGAAGCTTAATGATTTCCTTTTTAACGACTTCTTGCATATGAAGGTTGAGCCTCCTCTGGGGCTGTCTAACACATTTAGCACCCTCAGTAGTCTTGATCTTGTGCATACAGATGTCCGGAGATATCCCTCTGATATCTCCTACCTGCCATCCAAAGGCTTTCTCATTCTTTTTCAAGACGTTGATCAATTTCATCTCTTCTATACGAGACAGCTTGGCGGATATGATTAACGGAAGCTTGTCGCCTTCTCTTAAAAACACATACTTTAGATGTTTGGGCAACGGCTTCAGAACCAAATCAGCAGGGGGGGTCTTCCAAACTGGACTTAAGATCTCCACCTTTCAACTCAACATCACTGAGCTTACTCAGTGGTCCCACCGCCTCAACTTCTCCTCTCAACAGTTCTTCCTCAAAATCAGCTGCTAATTGATCAAGATTGACCATACCATGAGTATTTAGATTATCAACCAATCGCTCATATTCAACCTTCTACAACATGACTTGTCGATCCATATAATTGGTGAAATCATCATCATATAATCAATGGAAAAGCCGGTTGGAGGGCCGAGAGGTACTTGAATGGACTTTAAGACATTGTAACTCACCTCTTGATCATCAACTCGGATAGTCACTTGCCCACCATCACAATCGATGAGGGCTCTAGCTGTAGATAAGAAGGGTCTTCCAAGAATCAAGGGGACGTTTTCATCTTTCTCCATATCTAAAACATACCAATCGACTGGGAAGGTAAATCTATCAATCTGAACTAAAACGTCTTTCAGGATCCCTGAAGCTTTCTTAGAAGATCTATCAGCGAATTGTAAACTCATAGTAGTGGGTTCTAGAAGGCTTTGTAAACCGAGATGTTTGCATCTGAGACATTGGCATAAGACTTATAGAGGCACCTAGATCACACAAAGAATTAGGAAGACTAGACCTCCCATTAAAAGCGTAAGTACGAACTTGCCAGGTCACCTCTTTTAATTGGTAAGTCTTCATAATTAATCATGGAGCAATCCTCACCAATTTGCCTTTCCATGCCTCAAGTAACTTTTTTTTCAAGACACAACATCCTTGATGAATTTTGTATACTTAGGCATCTCGACCAAGACCTCGGATAATGGAAGATTTACCTGAGTATTTTTCAAAAGGTTCAGCACCTTTCCGTAATTTTTGTCCTCACTCAAGGAAATGTTGCTCTTTCTTGGTGGAAATAGAAGCTTCTTAAGTTCACTCTCAGAAAAGACTTTCGTTGAGGACGCACTTACGCCTTTATCTTCCGAGATCTTTCCATCGAATGGCTTTTTCAGATTTCTTTGTAGTCGAGGATCGACCTCCGACTTCCGCTTCTTTCTCTCGGTCCTCAAGGATCAGCCACTGAGGGTCTCCATCTTTTTCACCTCTCGGGGATCACCACACCTGAGTCTTTTCTTGCAAAGGGAGTGTAGGTGCTCGGCTTCCCCTCTCCCTTTATCAATGGCGGGAGGGGCTAATGGTTTCCGGTGGGAAGGACCACTAACTTGAGTACCACTTCTTAAGTTCATTGCACCGCCTCCTCTCTCTCTACCGTAAGGAATTGAAGTCACGAGGTCGAGACAATGACCTTTGTTTAAATCGGTCTGGGCAACATGACCGCCCTTTGATTCTTTTTCAAGAAATCGCGGCGAGATGCCCTGGGGTCTTGAAGCCAATCTGCTCAAACCAGCCTCTATTTGCCTCTCAAGGTTCTTGTTTGTACTCATAAGGAGCTGAATATTCTTGTTTTGCTCCTCTCTGAATGAGTTCCATTCAGCCTTGAGGTCTCCTGAGCTTGAAGGGCCTTGGGAGTTTGGAAAATTTTGAGAGTATTGCTGGCTGGGCCGACTTTGAAAATTAGAATTGGAATTAGAAGGCCAATTCTGGTTGAACCTTTGAGTAGAATTGGAAGAATTCGAGCTTTAGTTCTGAGCAAAACCGGGGTTTCTATTGAAATTCTGATTCGAATTAAAATTCGAATTTGGATTGAAACCAGAAGATTGATTAAACCCGTGGTTTTGGAAATTTTGCTAGCCAGAAACTTGATTAGACCTTTGGTTGTTCTGGCCATAGAACGCATTCACTTCAGCATTCTGTCCGTTCATAGGACAGAATTTAGATGTGTGCCCCACCTCGTCACAGTTTTGACATGTGACTTGATTATACTGTCCATAATCATGAACATCATTCACTTGATAAGGAGCAGGGGAATTAAACTGACACTGGTCATTCATATGGCGATCGACAAAGATTTTCAAGATCTGAAACACGAGGGTTACGTGGAAAAGAAGAAGTTTGATTTATCGGATTTGAAATTTGAGATGCTGCCATCTGCTTCTGCAGCATGGCAATCAAACTTTGCATGTTTACCTCCTCTACCTTAGGAGGAGGAGGTGCTTGAATAGCTTGATAGGATGGAGCATAGTTATACTTAGCAATGTCCTCGAACAATGCCCATCCCTCTTCAGGTGTTTTCTTCAGAAACGCCACACCAGATGAACTATTGACCATGCCTTTTGTAAGCTCGGTCAATCCACTAAAGAATGTGTTGACTTGCCTTTGCAATGGCAAGCCGTGGTGGGGGCACTTCCTCAGCAGAGATTTGAATCTTTTCCAGCAATCGAAAAAAGACTCATTCTCTTTCTGATAGAAAGTGAATATTTCATTTAAACACTGGGCTGTCTTTGAAGGTGGAAAGTATTGACTCAAGAACTCCTTTTCGAGTTCAGCCCAAGTGGTGATTGATTCAGAGGGAAGAGAAGTATACCACTCCTTCGCTTCTCCCTTGAGAGAAAATGGAAAAAGTTTCAGCTTGATTGCATCCTCACTAACTCCTTGGATGCGTGTAGTGCCGCATATCTCTAAGAATGTATGTAAGTGGGTATGCGGATTCTCTGATTGATAGCCATGAAAAATTGATGCATGCTGCATCATCTGGATAAGTCCCGGCTTGAGTTCGAAAGTTTGTGCAGTAATGGCTGGTAAGACGATAGCCGGGTTGACAGTTATTGCACCAGGCATGGCGTAGTCTGCCAACGTCTGTCTATCCTCGGCGGCCATTATTACGAGATCTTCGATGTCCTTTATTAGGTTTTGTTCAATTTCTTGATCGGTTGAAATTTCCTTGCGGAAGGATCGGCAAAACGAAGTCTTTGCTGTTGGGTCGGACTATGGTCCGCCGAGGTCAGTGAAAAGAGTAGTGGTCCTTTCGACTTGAGTTTGCATAAAGCCGACCAAAACAAGTGAAAAGAACCTAAAGACTAAGAATCCAAAAACCTAAACTAAAAATTAAAGCCTAAGAGAAGAAAAGAAAAGAAAGAAAGAAGGATTACTCGGGAAAGGTGAAACAGACGGGCGTCCAAAGGTTTGGGCGGGCGCTCGCCAGCTGTCGAATCGGATCGGCGTTCGGATGCTCGCAGCCCAAACGCTCGTCTGGTCTTCAAAGAACTTGAACAGGCGTCCAAACCTTTGGACACTCGTCTAAGTGGATGGAACAGAACAGGATTGAAAGTTTGCCAGCGGACGGGTGTCCAAGATCCTAGACGCCCGTTGGGTAGCGGAAAAACTGGAACAGAAGCAGAAAATTGCAGAAAAGAGAAAGGGGTTAAGGAAAGAAAAGATATAGATAGCAAAACTGAAGGAAAGAAAATCTAACCCCAAGAGAACTAAAGAAGACCTTAAACCCTAACTAAAAACCCTAATTATCTAATTAAAAACTACCAAAAACAATTAAAACACGAAGTAAAATTAAAAACAGGAAAACAAAAACTAGACAACCGTCCGGTTCCCCGGCAACGGCGCCAAAAACTTGTCACGGATTTTATTAACACAAAACAAACAAGTAATAATCCAGTTAACCTCAAGTGTAAGGATCGTAGTAATAGTGGTTAATGCCGGGTCGATCTTACGGGGAACTGGCGATTGCTAACCCTAGTTTTTGTCTAACCTAAACTATGTCACAAAACTAAACTAAACAGCGAATAAAGTAGAACAAAACTGGAAGTAAAACTAGACAGAGGATACAATCCAAAGCTAGGAAGAATACGGGTTGCGAACCTTTAACTAAACTTAGCTAAGATGCAAATAAAAGTGAACTAACTAAATAAATTCAAGTTTCAAGGATTTAAATTTAATGTTTAACGAGCCAAACGAGGATTGATCCACCTATCCAACAAGCATTGATTTCCTATCTCGATTATATTGTGGTTTTTATCTAGGTTGTGATTCACCTTATCTAAACATGAACCCTAATTCCTTGGAAAGTTCATCTATTAATCCATTATCTTCCAATGCAAGATTAACGCGTTTTCTAACCAAAGGTGTAAACTTATGTTTATAATCTAGCAATTAAACCTATTAACTTCCGTTAGGATAGATTCAAATACTATTCCTATTCATGGTGATCTAAGGTTTGTAGAGATTTCCATCAACAATAAACAATCAGCACATGCAAGTCTTCCGATATAAAAGCAATTAAACATAATAAACATGAATAAAGAGACAACCTCTAATAAAAACTCACAGTATAATCGATGAAAACGAAATCAACAATCGTTGGATGGCTTCACAATACTCGTTTGATGAAGCTTTTAGCTTCTGAACATCCTCAGCAACTCAAATTTGCAGAAACAGTGCATAAAAAGTAACTAATTTTACCTAGATATAAAGTGCATAAAAACTGGAATAAAAGGAAGAAAAACGTAGCCTAAAGCCGCCCCTCGGTTTAGGGTTTCGAATAATGTGTATATGGTATATCCTAGGTGGGGAAAACAGCTGCTATATATAGATTTTGAAGTCGGTTTGCCAAAGTCGGTCGACGGACGCTCGTCCGTCCTTGTGAACGCCCGTCCAGCTAGATCTGGACTGCTTCAGACGCCCGTTCAGACGGCGTCCAAACTCTCTGTATCAAAATCACTCCTCAGGACCCCCGTCTGCTTTATCAAACGCCCGTCCACTCTGGACAGGACCTGAACGCTCGTTCAGGTTGATCGAATTTTGATTTCTTGGTCTTTATCTCTTTTTTCTCTAAGTCATTCCTTCATTATCTCGTCTATCATCAATTAGCTCGAACTTAGTCAATTTTTGATCATCT
Organism: Gentiana macrophylla; assembly: GCA_026214975.1. Lineage (NCBI taxonomy): Eukaryota > Viridiplantae > Streptophyta > Magnoliopsida > Gentianales > Gentianaceae > Gentiana > Gentiana macrophylla. The sequence goes on along the minus strand of JAOBSW010000665.1, from coordinate 56,561 downwards.
CTTGAGCCTCAAACATGTATCTATAACACATAAAAACATCACAAAATGTAATAATGTCCAAATAATCATAAAATCATATTAAAAGCACCAAAATCAACCAATATTACGAATAACTTATTTAGAACCTCATTTACTCAATATTTCCATTAAACACTCGTTTCTTATGCAAATTAATACAAATACGGGGGAAAATACCATAGAATATAGCGTTATAAATCGTATAAATTCACCCTTAACAACCATCCTGAACCACTATAAACCTTTGTGTTCAATTACTTACTGCACTTTACTTTACAGCATTTCTTTACTGCTTTTTATTTATACTCTGTGTGTGTCTAATCTACTTTGAAATTCTGTAGTCATATGATAAGAGGCTCCACTATCTTGGAGCCAAGGTTGAGCAACAACATAATGAGCACGGGGTGGTGGTGGGGGCCGAGCCGGTGGAGTTAGAAACTGCTGAAAGAACGGATTTGTAGGGCATTTCTTCCCATTATGACTTGGAACCCCACAGAGTTGACATTTACCAAGATAGGGCCTTGATTGATAAAAGCACAAGTTACCAGAGTAGCAGGAACCATTTTTTTGGAACGTTGCTGCTACTTTTTTTTACGCTGCCGCTAATACGGAAAAAAAGAGAGGAAAGAACAAACTAGTTGTAGGGATGGGTTGAACATATCAAAATCGACAGTCCTTTGAGCAGAAAAGTAGTGGCCGGTAGGTGAGGAGGGTCGAACTAGACATTAGCCACGTGTCATTCTTATACTAACTCAACATTAAATAAAGACAGAGAAAGTACTATGTTAAGGGCCAGGAGCCCCATTTTAGGCCTAAGGGCAGATATGCACCCTAGGTGGGAGATCGGTCTGGCCCACTTCTTAGTCCAGCATAGGTCGGTTAGGGCACAACAGAGCTGGGTCAACGCAGCTCGACAATAGCAGCCTCGGGGGCTCGACGAGATCGGCCAAAGCTATCTCCAATATTTAATACACGTACATAATATATAAGATAACATGGAAAGAATCCTTAGTCATAAAACTCTTGTTAGGAACATTTTATTATGTTTTGATGATGGCCATACTAGCTGTTATAGCAAGCCTGAAATAAGTTATAATTCTCAGATAAGTCTTTACTTAGAGTCGACATGTTGTATAAGTTGAGTCGACAAGTATTGTACTAGTTGGTAGGGCGGCAAAGTAAAACCAGGACTTTCGGCAGAGTGAAGCCACCAAGTACCAAAGCAGAGAAGTAATGAAGACATTATGGTCGACTTATAACCAAGGAAGTCTGTGATGACCTTGGATAAGTCTAAGTTATGTTTCAAGTGATGAAACTTAATATTCAAATATGGTGTACACTGATCTCACCCCAATCAAGGATCAGTGAAGTACAAGATTCTCATCATACTTAAACAATGAAGAAAACAGTGAATCGGCGCAGTACACTGACTTTCGGCTGAGTGAAGACAAAACGGTGAAGGAAGATCTAGAACGGCGAAGTCAGATGAATCACTCAAACGCTCTGAGAACGGCGAAGTAAATCTAACCAAATCAGATTTTGGAATATGATGAAGATTCAGAAGATCATGCATTAAATGCACAATCAAAAGAGGATCAATCAATGACGGATTTTCTGCTATATATTTGAAGGAAAAATCCGATCACTGAAACCAAGGATAATACAATTAAGGGGGAATCAAGAATAAAATCAAGGATCATTCCCTCATTAATTTAGCCAACGGACGGAATTTCAAATCAAGGATATTCAAGGCTATAAATAGAAGGCATTGACAGAAAAATAAACAACGATTAATAAGAGCGAAAAAAAAAGGAAAGCAGAAACTCTGTCAATTTGAAAATCCTTCTCTCTGAACTTACAAGGACTTATCTAGAGATCAACACAGACATCAGAACTACAATTTTATATTCAGCACTGAGATTGATCAAGCAAGTTTGTGAATCTCATTCACATCAAACTAAAGCAACTGAATCAGAAGCAATCTGAGAAAGAGTTGTGTATGTGATAGCTGATGAAGGATTTTGATCTCAAGGAGCAGTGAAAGAGACTGAATCACTGAAGCTGTTGCAGTCAAGGAGTGATAGTCTTGTAGATTGTGAAGCTTGGGAAGTCAAGGACAATCATACTATTGTATCTATGAAAACAATAGTGAATTCCTCCAATCATCACAGGAGAAGAGTGGATTAAGGGATTACACCATCCTGAACCACTATAAGCCTTGTGTCAATTTACTTTCTGCAATTTTTACTTTACAGCATTTGTTTAAATTGCCTAGACCATAACTTATATCTGTGATTGTCTAAACTGATTTGAAAACAACATAGTAAGAAGGGACTTATCCGCTTCCCAAAAGCTTTTAAAACATAAGAAAAGTTTTTGAAACTCCACTATAGTCATTCACCCCTCCCCCCTCTGACTATAGTTTCACCCTTCTCTGGGACCAACAATTGGTATCGGAGCAGTGTTCCTAGTATCAGAACCTGTTCAGATCTAATTTCTAGTAACAAGGAGATCACATATTTTCAAAGTAGTTTTCAAATCTGAGTTTTCTATTCATTCACATATAAATCTATTACTTGTGCTAATGGATTCCTCAAACTTTATGTCAAAAGTACATGTTTTCAATGTTAATAATTTTGATGAATATAAAATAAGAATGTTGTCTCATCTTGCAGCAACTCATGAGGAGATGCTGGACGTAATCAATGATGGACCAATCATGATTATGACTGTGGTATCCATAGGAGCAGATCAAGGAAAGGAGATAGACAAACCTAAGAAAGATTGGACCAAGGATGACAGGGGAAGAGCAAATCTAGACTTTGTTGCAAAAGACATGATTTTGAAGACCCCTAGATAGCAACATGTTCATGAGAATCAAAGACTGCAAAACAGCAAAGGAGATGTGGGACAAGCTAGCTTTGATAAATGAAGGATCTGAAGCGATTAAAGAAAACAAATTATCTCATTTGCAAAAGCAGAAATTTGAAAATTTCAAAATGAAGACTGGTGAATCTATTGATCAAATGGACAATGATTCTATAGCATCATCGATGAATAGCATGACTTGGACACACATATTCCCAGAAAGAAGTATGCTTAAAGATCTTAAGAGGCTTACCTGAAAGATGGAAGATCATAACATCGATGTCAGGAGGAACAACAAATCTTGCAAACACGAGACACTCGACCACGATGTCTCAATTAAAAGCTCATGAATTCGAATTGAACGGTAAAGATGGTGCTCCGGAAGAGACCCAAAGAGCCACTGCGCTGATAGCACCCCAGCAAAGTAACTTTGCCGATTGTATCAGCAAAGAGACACAAGAACTCAAAGAACAGGTAGCTTTATTAGTTAAACGTTTTGTGAGTTTAGCAAAAGAAGCCATTCAAAGGAAACTCATCATCAAACAAGAGGTCAAGCTCAAACAAAGACATGAAGAAGAAAGATGATGAATACAGATGCTTCAACTGCAACAAAAAAGGTCACTTCAAGGCTGATTGTCCTGAAGACGATGATAAAGATGATGAAAAGAAGAAATATAAAACATCTAAGAAGAGGAAAGTCAAGAAAGCACTCAAGGCTGAATCCAGCAGTGAAAAGAATGAAGAATCATCTGATAATGACTCAGATGATAGTGATGAAGAAGACAGCTCAGACAATGAAAAAGCATGTCTATGTCTCATGACCAAAGAATTAGATGAGGATGAGGATGACAGCTCAGACACTGATTTATGTCTAATGACCAAAGAATCAAATGAAACTGAGGTAACATCTAGCTCTCACTCTTCATCTAATGCATCCACATCTGACACTGCACAATCTTCTGATTCCCCATTAGATACAGCAGACCTAGCCCAAAATCTCATGACTAAATTTGATGAAATTGAAATGAATCATGAAATTCTGGAGAAGGAATGCAAGGATCTAAGAAAGGAAAACAAAAGATTAAATAAAGAACTGGATAAAGCAAAAGCGGAACTAACTATTAAGGAGACCCACTTAAATGATCAACAAACAGCAGATGATCATACATCTGTTATTGACCGATTAGTTAAGAAAATCTCCCCACCAGTTAAGATAACCACTGCACCACTAAATGCACCAGCTTACAAACCCTCAAAAAGGTTTGGATCCAGATCTGGTCTTGGCTACAACAGTCAGGATGAGAGTAGAAACAATGGTCAACACAATTCTAAATTCAGGACCAACAATGGACCAAAATTTAGAAAGGGACAGACCATAGTTCCAACCAATCATCCTGCACCGGTGAAGTCAAAATCCAGTGTAGTGAAACAGCAGACTAAATCCTCATTCCAGTCAACCAAAAACAAAAACCTTTTGAAAGGTAAAGGTAGACTTTACCCTTCAGAAGATGATTGGAATGTTGCACCTCCAAAATACAAGAAGAAACCATTGAATGATATGCATCATGTGTTTAAGAAAAATCAATCTAGATAAGTTCCTAGACACATGAAGCAACACAGGTTTCCTACTGTATATTGGAAAGTGAAGAAGGATGCACATGCACCAAAAGTTAGAGAAAAGTATCAGAATATCTTCAGTAAAAATATTAGAAGCTATTCTGCCATGCCTTATACATATGAAGTTGATGACTTCAATTATCCAAAAAGAAGAACTTTTGGATATACACTTGGTATGGGAGGCATGATCAAGTATGAGTATGGACCCAAGCGGTGTTGGGTACCTAAACTTAATTAATTTGTTTTGTAGGATGTCCGTACATAGACAAAGTGGAGGTTCCGGACACATGACAGAAATAAGAGATGGCTCACTGACTTCAAAGCTTTTGATGGACCCAAAGTCACTTTTGGAGGCAAAGAAAACCCTGGAAAGATTAAGGGGGAAGGCACAATACTCAAGAACAAATTAAAGATTCAAAATGTAGCATATGTCAAAGGACTTAATTTCAATCTGATGAGCATCAGTCAATTCTGTGACAAAGGCTACAGTGTATATTTCAATAAGGAAGGATGCAAAGTGATTCACAGCCAAATCAACACAGTAGTTCTTGCAGGTAGAAGACAAGACAACATGTATGTGGTGGATTGGAAAACAGCCAAGGCAGAAACATGTCTGCTTGTCAAAAATAAACAATCAACCAGCTGGATTTGGCACAGAAGATTAAATCACTTGAATTTCAAGACCATCAACAAATTATCAAAGAACAAGTTAGTTGAAGGCCTACCAGAGATCATATTCAAGAAAGAAAGTCTATGTGATGCATGTCAGAAAGGGAAACAAATCAAAAGTTCATTCAAGTCAAAGCCCTATCAATCAACAACAAGAATTCTACATCTGTTACATATGGACCTGTTTGGACCAGTCACACCAGTAAGTGTATGTGGTAAGAAATACACCCTAGTAGTGGTGGATGACTTCTCAAAATACACCTGGACCATTTTCATGAACAAGAAGAAAGAAACACTCAAAAAGTCGCCAGATTTGTTTGAGAAGACTCCAAAATGAGAAAGAATCAAGATCATCAAGATCGGATCGAGATAGAGCAATTTGAATTTCTAAATGAGATTATCGAAACCTCATCATGAAGAAAATGGAGTACTACATCAACTATCTGCAGCAGGAACTCCACAACAAAATGGTGTAGCAGAAAGAAGAAATAGAACTCTCAAAGAAGCAGTTAGAACAATGATTGATGAAGCATGCTTGCCAAAGAGATTTTGGGCTGAAGCAGCAAACACAGCATGCCATACACAAAACAGATCAATCATCAACAAACATCATGGAAAGACTCCATAAGAAATATGGAATGGTAGAAGACCTAATATCTCAAATTTTCATATGTTTGGATCAAAATGTTTTGTTTTGAACAGGAATCAGCTACATACCTTTGATGAAAAGGCTGATGAAGCAATCTTTATGGGATACTCAGACACTAGCAAAGCATTCAGAGTACTCAACAAAAGAACATTGGTGATTGAAGAATTAATACATGTAGTTTTTGATGAACCTAATACAAATGGTGAAGATCTTCAAGATCAAGAAGAAGAAGCAACACAAAGGAAATCTATACAAATGCAACCATACCAAATTCCATCTTAAATCACCATTTTGAAAATCAAGAAGAGCCACATATCAATACAACGGAAGAAGTACCAGAATTTGAAGTTCATGCTCAACAGGAAGGTGTGGAAGCACCAAGTGAAGAACAACTTCAACCTGACCTAAATTGGCTAAGAGATCATCCTGAAGAACAAGTCATTGGAGATATTCACACAGGAGTTAGAACCAGAATACAACTGGAGCACATGCTAACATGTTTTCTATCACAAGTGGAACCCAAGACCATAGATGATGCAATCCAAGATGCAGATTGGATCACAGCCATGCAAGAAGAACTAAATGAATTTGAAAGAAATGAAGTCTGGGAACTTGTTGATAGACCAAATATGTCCAACATCATTGGTACAAAATGGGTATTCAGAAACAAAATGGATGAGCAAGGAACAGTTGTCAGAAACAAAGCAAGGCTAGTTGCAAAGGCTATTCTCAAGCGAAGGAATAGATTATGATGAAACATTTGCACCAAAGAGCAAGATTGGAGGCAATCAGACTTTTTCTAGCTTTTGCTACAGACAAAGACTTCAAAGTCTATCAAATGGATGTCAAGATTACATTTCTAAATCGACTTTTGGAAGAAGAAGTTTATGTGGAACAACCTCCTGGTTTCCAACTCAAAGGAAAGGAAGACAAAGTATACAAACTCGAAAGTTCTCTATGGACTCAAGCAGGCACCTAGAGTGTGGTATGAAACACTATCACAATTTACGATCAAGAATGGATTCAACAAGGAACTATAGATAAGACTCTATTCAAACTAGAGGAAGGAACAAGCACATTGCTAGTACAAATCTATGTTGATGATATCATCTTTGGATCGAGGATGAAAAGCTATGTGAGAAATTTGCAAATCGATGAAGAGCAAATTTCGGATGAGCATGATGGGAGAACCAATTATTTTCTTGGCCTTCAAGTAAAACAAATGAAAGATGGAATTTTCATTAATCAAGCCAAGTATACAAAAGACTTGATACACAAGTATGGGATGGACACAAGTGGCACAGCAGATACACCAATGTGTGCAAGAGTCATACTTGGAAAAGATGAAACCGGGAAGGATGTTGATCAGAAAATATATAGAGGAATCATTGGATCCCTACTATACTTAATCGTAAGTAGACTGACATAGCATTTGCGATGAAGATGTGTGCAAGATTTCAAGCTCAACCAAAAGAATCACATCTCCTAGCGACCAAAAGATGGAGGATTTAAGTTGATATCATATTCGGACTCGACTATCTTTGGATGCAAAATAGATAGAAAAAGCACCTCTGGAACATGTCAAATGTTAGGCACCAGACTAGTCTCTTGGTTCAGTAAAAAGAAAAACTTCATATCTACATCAACAGCTGAAGCAGAATATAGAGCAGCAGGTAGTTGTTGTGCACAAGTGCTTTGGATTAGACAATAGCTAAGGGATTATGGAGTGGAGGAGAAAACAATTCCAATTATGTGCGTGTTTAGGGCCAAATTATAGTGATTTTCATATATATTTTATGAATCAATTTCCCCCATATATGGATTATTTTCATAGATATCGGGCCTTATAGTCAAATATTGAGTAAATGAGGTTTTTAATGATTAAATATGAAAACGTATCGATTTTTATGTTTATTTGATGTTTTTATATTATTTTGGAAATTATTATGTTTTGGTATGTTTTTTATATTTGTAGATACCCAATTAATGATGGAAAAGATGATCCTAAAAGGCTAAATTCGAGATGGAAGAGGATCAATTAAAGATATGGAAGAATAAAAGAGATAAGGAAAGAAATAAATCAAGATAAAGATGGAAAAATCAAGAAATTCGATTTCAAGTCAATATGGACGAGCGTCCATCTGAAGCAGACGAGCGTTCAATAGTGGACGGGCGTTTGGTGAAGTGGACGAGCGTCCTAGAAGAGATTTTACATTCGAGTCTCCAGGCGCAAGTCGAACGAGCGTTGACTCTCCGTCCAAGGCAAATGGACGGGCGTCCATGTATTCAAACGAGCGTCCGCCGCCGCCTTTGCCTAAACCGACTTAATCTTCTATTCAAACAGCCGTCGCCCCAACCCTAAGGGCATCCATATTTTTCTTCACATCAAAAAGAGAGCACAGCCGCATCTTGAGAGTTTGAAGGCCGGTCACCCGAGCCTTGTGCTCGGGTGAAACGAGGTTAGATTAGGAGTAGATTATGTAGCTTTTCTTTTCGTTTCCATGGAGTTCAACCATTGTATCCAAGACTATGTGAGTTTGATTTCTTTCAATTAATTTAATTCCAGTTTTATCTTCATGAGCTTTAAGTCGTTTGTATTCTTCTATGCGATTTGTATGCCATGTGAATTAGAATCGAAAGATTAGTTCACGATTGATGTTTATAATACGGAAGTTGCGTAAACGCTAGATCACCATAGAAAGATAGGGTTTTTAGCCATTAATGATGACAAGTTAATGAGTTAGATTCCTAGGTTGTTAGGTTCTTTAAAAGCGAGAGTTAATTGAATCTACACCGAGTTTTGTTTGGTAAATCAGTCTCAACACTCGAAAGATGAGAGATAGATAATTGAATTCACTACAGTAGGCTTTCATAGCTTGAGAGATAAGTTCACTAAGAGATTTGGGATTTGTGTCTCGTGAAAGGTGAAACCACAAACTGAATTAGAATCATGAGATTAACTAGAATTGAAATCACTTAGGTTTGTACTTTGGTTGTTCCCATGTTTCTTAGGTTAGATTTATTTTGATTGTTCGTGTATGTTTTTGTTTTTATGTTTTGTTCTTTCGTTCCTTTTGTTTATTCATTCTTTGAGTAACAATTGAGAGAGTTAATGAAATTAGATTCAACATCCCAATTCCTCATGTGGATCGACCCTTACTTATCTCGCTCTACTATCAACAACCCGGTATTCGGCCGGTTAGGAGTTAGTTTTGCATATAGGTTAGGGTTATAAATTTTCTTTTGTTTTTACCTTTCCATCTACGAATCCATGTTAAATAACTGATTAATTTTTATATGCATGATTCATCTATGCAAGTTATAGTCACTGTCGGTTCTCGTATGCTATAACTGGTCTTCGTGTTAATTAGTAGCTAATGTCGGTTTCCGTATGCTACATACCGCTGTGATGAATCTTTTAAGCTTTTAAGACTTACGTGCTTCCTTTGTTTTTATAGTTCATATGGGTAGCTATCGCCGGTTTTCCGTATGCTACGCCCTTTCTCCATATGAGTTATACTGCTTAGATAGATGATTGTTGGTTTCCATAAGTCTATCACTTTCGATAAGTCTTAAGGCGCGTCGGCACTAGTGGACAAGACCTTTATGTTTATCGTAACTTTGTCATTATGTGGTGGACGTTTATATATATGTCGTGTTGCATATAGTGGGCTAGTTTTCTTTCTTTTATTTTATTTTCTTTTGCATATCATTTAAATGCATTTCATTTAGTTGCATTTCATATAGTTGCATTGTTTTTCTATTTTTCCTTTTATTTTTCTTAAGTGTGGTCACCATCGGTTTTAAGTAATACCACCTAGTTTATTTTTCTTTTTGAGTGTAGTTAGCTCATCGGTTTCCGTAATACTACCTCGTTTTTATTTTATTTTTAGGATTTTTCACGTAGATTGCATTGTAATGCATTTTCATATAGTTGCACCTAGCCTACTATTTTGTAATATTCCATGTATATGTCCATCTTTATATGAGCTTAATCTAAAAATTCTCTGACTTCCTTTCCTGTGCTTTATATGTTATCTTCCCTATCCCGAGGTATTTCATGTTTATCAAGTGTGCGGGGGTATTTGCATTAGCTATTGTGAGTTTTTAGACGATATCGCTTTTTTAATTGGATGGTCCACAATCTCATCGATTTCTTCAAGCATTTACAGGTGAGGTCGACCCACTTCCGAATAGCTCCTTTCGAACAACGAATCGACTAAGTTTTCTGCTTCTTTTATTTTTGAACACCATGAGGACATGCTGTAATTTAAGTGTGGGGGAGGGGATGGTTTATGTGTATCTACATTCATTTGCTCTAAGTAGTTATATTTCTATGAAAAGTGCTAAATTTTTCAAATTTTTTTGTTATATCCCGAGTAGACAAAGGCATATCTTTGCTTGAGTTTATATCATTTTTGCTATATTCTGTATATTTAGTAATTTTAGTTGTTTCACCCGACACTCTTTTTCACATGCCATAGTAAATGATGAGCTAAATGTTGAAAGCCTACCCCATTTTAGTTGGAGATTTTTGATGATTATAGCATGTTTCTTTGCTTATGTACAATTCTTGAAAAGTTTAGTAGTTTGTATTCTAGGTATTAAAGTATGACATACTGTGAATATCTGTAAGTTTGAATGTGATAAGTGAAACGTGATTAAGTCTTTGCAATAGTAATAAATTGTTTACTTGAGGTGTTATGCTCGGTGGTCTCATTGCTACTAGAAATAATCTTTTCCACTCCCACACCAAAATCTCTAGTAAACATAATTGTAATTGTGTGTGTCGGAAGTGGTTTATGATTTGGGTGAGGTAGGGTGTACCACGTATGTCCTATTCCACTATGATGACCAAAAGCTCACGACATATCGGTTTATAGTCGCCTTATGATTGGAGTAAGGTAGGGATTATCTTGAAATGTCCTATTCGCTATGAGGCAAAAAGCTCATTCGATGTGTGTTAGAAAAGTGTGAAAAAGTGAAAATATTGAAATATATTATTATGATTAAGTAAGGACTTAGTTATCGTTAATCTTATACCCAGTATAAATCAAGGATATGTTGTAGGGATTATCCTCTGAGTCCATCGAGAAAATGTTTTAGATATTCTCTACTATTTCTTTTTGGGATATGTATGTTTTGTAAAGTGCTCATTATAATTTTTGAATATTTCTAACTTAGATGGGAAACCGGGCTAGTTTTGGTTTGAATAACTTTCAAATTGTGGAACTTAGTGGAAGTTTATTATGGCTATGCACACACTCACTTGGGTGAACTTCTAAGTTAATAAATATGCTTCATATTTGCATAGATGTTTATTTATCTCGAGTTGGTTTTGTTTTGTTTTGCTCGGGGACGAGCAAAAGATAAGTGTGGGGGTGTTGTTTAGGGCCAAATTATAGTGATTTTCATATATATTTTATGAATCAATTTCCCCCATATATGGATTATTTTCATAGATATCGGGCCTTATAGTCAAATATTGAGTAAATGAGTTTTTAATGATTAAATATGAAAGCGTATCGATTTTTATGTTTATTTGATGTTTTATATTATTTTGGAAATTATTACGTTTTGGTATGTTTTGATATTTGTAGATACCCAATTAATGATGGAAAAGATGATCCTAAAAGGCTAAATTCGAGATGGAAGAGGATCAATTAAAGATATGGAAGAATAAAAGAGATAAGGAAAGAAATAAATCAAGATAAAGATGGAAAAATCAAGAAATTCGATTTCAAGTCAATATGGACGAGCGTCCATCTGAAGCAGACGAGCGTTCAATAGTGGACGGGCGTTTGGTGAAGTGGACGAGCGTCTAGAAGAGATTTTACATTCGAGTCTCCAGGCGCAAGTCGAACAGCGTTGACTCTCCGTCAAGGCAAATGGGCGGGCGTCCATGTATTCAAGCGAGCGTCCCGCCGCCGCTTTGCCTAAACCGACTTAATCTTCTATTTAAACGGCCGTCGCCCCAACCCTAAGGGCATCCATATTTTCTTCACATCAAAAGAGAGCACAAATGCATCTTGAGAGTTTGAAGGCGGTCACCCGAGCCTTGTGCTTGGGTGAAACGAGGGTTAGATTAGGAGTAGATTATGTAGCTTTTCTTTTCGTTTCCATGGAGTTCAACCATTGTATCCAAGACTATGTGAGTTTGATTTCTTTCAATTAATTTAATTCCGTTTTATCTTCATGAGCTTTAAGTCGTTTGTATTCTTCTATGCGATTTGTATGCCATGTGAATTAGAATCGAAAGATTAGTTCACGATTGATGTTTATAATACGGAAGTTGCGTAAACGCTAGATCACCATAGAAAGATAGGGTTTTAGCCATTAATGATGACAAGTTAATGAGTTAGATTCCTAGGTTGTTAGGTTCTTTAAAAGCGAGAGTTAATTGAATCTACACCCGAGTTTTGTTTGGTAAATCGGTCCTCAACACTCGAAAGATGAGAGATAGATAATTGAATTCACTACAAAGTAGGCTTTCATAGCTTGAGAGATAAGTTCACTAAGAGATTTGGGATTTGTGTCTCGTGAAAGGGTGAAACCACAAACTGAATTAGAATCATGAGATTAACTAGAATTGAAATCACTTAGGTTTGTACTTTGGTTGTTCCCATGTTTCTTAGGTTAGATTTATTTTGATTGTTCGTGTATGTTTTTTCTGCTTTTATGTTTTGTTCTTTCGTTCCTTTTGTTTATTCATTCTTTGAGTAACAATTGAGAGAGTTAATGAAATTAGATTCAACATCCCAATTCCCTGTGGATCGACCCCTTACTTATCTCGCTCTACTATCAACAACCCGGTATTCGGCCGGTTAGGAGTTAGTTTTGCATATAGGTTAGGGTTATAAATTTTCTTTTGTTTTAATGATGCAAAATCTCCCCAACAGTGCGATAACACAAGTGCAATATCTATTACTGAAAATCTAGTGTTGCATTCAAGAACAAAGCACATTGATGTGAGACATCATTTTATCAGAGATCATGTTGAAAAGGGAGATGTCATTCTAAAATACATACCCACTGAAGATCAATTGGCTGACATCTTCACTAAACCACTCAGTTATGAAAGATTTAGGATGTTAAGAACTGAGTTAGGAATGATTGAAATTGACTAAGTACCAAAGAGCAGCTAACTGGAGTAATCGGCTAAGTGACTTTATCAATTTGTTTAACCCTTTCCCATTCTGGGAGATGTAGCGGGGTAAGGCAATCGGAATTCAGCCGAAGTCAACTTAAGTGATTGTTAGGAACGGTTAAATGGAGCAGCTTAGTGAAGAATTCACTACATCGGCTAAGTGACCAGCCAAAGCACTCCACCGAAATAAAGACTTGGACAAATTAAAGTGTGAACAAAATCAATTTTTATTACACGTGGAGAATAAGGAAATTATGCGAGATTATTCATGGAATATTACACACGTGGAGATCAACTTATGATCATGGAGGTAACCATATTATTTTTCGAATTATGAACGCCTTGATTCCCGGGCTCTATCATTACTTACCTCAATCCACTCCCCCATTGCACTCGAATATCATGATTTACATACAAAAAATCACGCCATTATGTCATAAAATCCTTCCACATACAAACCACGTTCACACTACTGTTCTCGGTGAATTTTATGATTTATATTGCAATATTTCATAACAATAATCCCCGTGTTTTAGTAATTTTTATAGAAAATTACGTATTAAATGAATAGATTGAAGAAATGGTTTTAAAGTTATAAAAAGTGTAAAACGTGCCAATTACGTGCTTAAAATGATGATTTTATGTTGGTTTGAGTTGTGTTACACTTTGGTATGCTTTCAATGACTTGCAGGTGTTAAATGCATTTGGAAAAAAGATGATTTGGAGATTTCGGCATTCAGACGGACGTTTGCAAAGGCGGGCGTCGTTTGTTGCCCATGCAAGGCTGGATGACGTCTGAATCACCAGCACGGCGCGCCCAGGAGGATATTTTAGATTCAGAGTTTGGGCGTTGCATGGACGAAGTCCGGCGGCGTCCAAAGCATATTGAATCAAGGCGTCCAAGAGAGTGGGCGGGCGTCCGGCTGCCGACTTAACCCTAGCCGCCTCAGTTTCCTATAAATACAGTGCCTATTTCAACCCTAAAACACACAGCAGCCGCACATAGGAGAGCAGTCGCACCAAAACCCTACGAAATTATGAGTTTCTGTCCTTCAACCGTGTCTTGGATCATCACAAGGATGCAAGGCTAAGCATACAGCGGTAGAATAGCTGGAGGATACCACATCAACGTCACCACAACCACGAATTGTTAGGTTATCTTTATTTATGAGTTCGAATATTGTATTTTATTTATCTATTGGTATTTGGATTGATTGTTAAGTGTTTTGTTAGATAGGAATATCAATGAAACCGCATGTTGATTTGAATTTGTATGGAAATATAATTCAACAATAGAACCTTTTCGATCGATACAATTAATAATACCTTGAGGAATCATTTGTTGTTAATTGGGTTATATAATTTGGGAACAAATTGATGATCTTGTGATGAATGTTAGATTGTTTTGCTTGTAAAAGAAAACAAAATCCTAGAAATTGAGTTAAAGGAATTTAATCGATTTTGAGATTGATCATACCAATAAAATCGTATTCTGATCATAAAATGGTTGTGTGATTGTTGTGTGGTTGATTCTAGTTGTTCTAATGTTCTTTTAATTCTTTGATAAATCAAACCGTTCGTTATCAACTTTTATTGCTGCGTTTAGTTATTTCAAAGATTGTAGTTTTACTCATTGTTTTCAGCATATTTCGCTTCGAGCGCTTATCGAGGCGCCCGTCCACCTTCAGTGAACGGCCGTCCATCGTCGAAATTTTCTGTTTCCTGTTTTATTTTAGTCATTATTCATCGTTTTTATATTATAGTTAATATATACCTTTGTTTAATTTGAATTTTCGTGACATTATTTATAATGACTATACTGTAATCCGATAATTATACGATTCCCTTAGGACGACTCGGTAACACCCTATACTACGAACCTTATACTTGGGGTGTTCCGATAAAATAAATTTAAAACTAGTTTTATCGAACAACAGAGGAATACAACGAACAAGTGACACTGCTTACAAACTAGTGAACGACGAAACATAATTATTTAATCACATCCCATTTCGTAACAATCATGGGATGAAAGTGATAGCGTCCTCCAATACACCATGATTTGATCATTTCCAATACACTAATTTTCCCAATTGAGCACCTCAATTACCATTTCGTAACGACGGTATTGCGGTTCAGCTAGGGTTATAATTTCACCTTGTTAGACAGCTAGGGTCGACTCATAAATTATATCAGTGGACACTTCTAGTCTAGGATTGTTTATGCCTTCGATACTTAGAGATTTTCATAAATCTTTACATCCTCTTGCAAAATTACAAACCCTACTTTTGATTCTCTCTAAAAACTCGAAGTATTCTTTTCTAATCATCAATTACTTATCAATGGCTTCATCCTCCACAATCTCTCCCAATCGAAAAATACTATGAAAAATCAATCATCACCGGGTTCGTTTTCAAACCTCGAACACTATCTCTCGTTTGTGATAATGATGCAAAAGCTCAACGCTTGGTTGATTGTTTGTTCAATTTAGGGCTGATGACCTTCCTAAACCCCCCAATAACTGGAATCTGCTATGAAAATCTGATAGCATTTTGGAAAAATGCCAAGTTTGTGCCCAGCACAAAGAAGACTGAAGTCGATTGGATAAAAAGCTCAATCTTTGGAAGAGAAATAGTCATCACGCCTGGTACACTCAACAGATACCTGCAACTTCCCATAATAGGTCCGGCTAATGTCAAGTTTGTGACGATTGACACCAAGAAATTCTGGGCTGAGATAGCCAAGAACCCCAAAAGAAACAGCAAAACATACAATCTACCCAGATCAATGCTCAAACTTCCGTTTGCTGAATTTGCACCTGTCATCACCAAGAATATCGAAGGCAGAAAGGGGTCAATGGAAAACCTAACTAAGGTACGGATCAGACTGATGGCCATCATCTACGAAGGTACCAAATTCGACTGGGCAATATTTGTTTTCAATCGATTGAAGGATCAGATTCAAAAAGAAATTGATTTATCAATAACGGCACCAAGCAAGGGTTTGCAGAAAAAGGGCGATTTATGGGAGAGGAAATCATATGGGTTCCCTCTTCAACACCTGTTCAACGCATTGAAAGTACAACCCACAAATTTGCAGTCTCCACACAAGTCAAAGACAATGTTTACTTACATCAAGGATTCAATGAAACCCAAACCCATTGCTGGGAGCAAAAGAAAGCAACCTGAAGGCAGTAGATCAGGAGTGGGAAGAAGAACCAGATCCCAGAAGGCACATGAAAACATCTCTCGGCCTGGAACCAGCAACTTGAATAAACTTGTGACAATCAGTGATGACACCGCAACAGAAGAAGAAAAGCAACAAGAGGAAATCACCTACCTGGAGGAAGGTGAGGAAGGATATAGAATCACTTCATGTGAAGAGGAGGAGATAGATGAGGAAGAAGCTGAGTCTAAGGATGAACACTCAGAAGGTGGTCATTTTGAAGCAAATCAAGAAAATTTGAGAATTTCTGATGATGAATTGACACTTCAAGAAGTGCTTTTCAAGAGCATTGGCAAAGTTGACGAACAGCTAAGTGAGCCAGCTGATAAAGCTCACCCAGCCGAAATTGTCAAATCCCCCACTATTGCACAAGGGGAATAGCAAAGAATTGGCAGCGACCCACACTCAACGAAGAACCTCTAAATGACTCTGAGTCAAACGAGGAAGAACAAGAAAAAGTGGAAGAAAAATGAGAAGAGACGCAAGATGAAAAGGAAGAAGAGAAAGAAGAGTAAGTTGAAGTGGAAAGTGAGAAAGAGGAAGATGCAGATGATGCGGATGTCAATGTGGCACCACAGGAATTGATCCTGAGAGGATTTTCAATTTGGACATTCAACCCCTCATTGTGGACATGGAAAGGCAGTATTACAGCCGGCAAAAACCTGAAGAATGCCTTAAGGAGGAAGAAACCTCCTTCAACCACAAGATTGAGGCCCTCATCAATCATATCAAAATCCAAGATGAGGTCATGGAGAGACAAGGAAACCTGCTTTGCAATTTACAGCAACTCATTCCTCACCATGTCCAAACCAATCTTGAGTTCCATGCTGAGACGATTGACAACAATCTTAAGCCATTGGTGGACACCCTCAATGCTCACACTCATCAAATTCAGCATCTGGATGAGGTAATGGAGCATTCTGGCAAGAAATTGGACCTTCTAATCAAAGTTGGTGAGGCCAACAACAAGATACTGGAAAGGAGGTATGGTCCTCTCCCTGATTCTGACACAGCAACCACAAATCTTGAAGCACTTTTTAGTGCTGCCAAAAAAGGGGAAGGAAGCTCTAAGCCTGAAAGCTCCAGTGAAAAAATGGCAAGCCCAACAGAAAAAGGAAAGGGCAGCAAAGGCATCAGGTTTGAAGAAATGAAGAAGTAGACCTTTTGCTTAATTTAATTTGAATTTACCATTTGCCTTTGTCGTTTAAATAAAAAGATGCAATATCTTATTGCCCTTGATGGATGAATAAAATTGCTGAGTTTTGTTCTGTTATTTATTATAAAAAGGTTGGATCACTTATGTTCAGGCTTATGAGGGTTTTGGCATCATCAAAAAGGGGGAAATTGTTAGGAACATTTTATTATGTTTTGATGATGGCCATACTAGCTGTTATAGCAAGCCTGAAATAAGTTAGAATTCTCTGTATAAGTCTTTACTTAGAGTCTGACATGTTGTATAAGTTGAGTCAGACAAGTATTGTACTAGTTCGTAGGATGGCAAAGTAAAAACAGACTTTCGGCATAGTGAAGCCAGCCAAGCACCAGCAGAGAAGTAATGAAGACATTATGGTCTGACTTATAACCAAGGAAGTCTGTGATGACCTTGGATAAGTCTAAGTTATGTTTCAAGTGATGAAACTTAAAATTCAAATATGGTGTACACTGATCTCACCCCAATCAAGGATCAGTGAAGTACAAGATTCTCCTCATACTTAAACAATGAAGAAAACAGTGAATCGGCGCAGTAAACTGACTTTCGGCTTAGTGAAGACAAAACGGTGAAGGAAGATCTAGAACGGCGAAGTTAGATGAATCACTCAAACGCTCTGAGAACGGCGAAGTTAAATGAATCACTCAAACGCTCTGAGAACGGCTAAGTAAATCTAACCAAATCAGATTTTGGAATATGATGAAGATTCAGAAGATCATGCATTAAATGCACAATCAATAGAGGATCAATCAAGGACGGATTTTCTGCTATATATTTGAAGGAAAAATCCGATCACTGAAATCAAGGAGAATACAATTAAGGGGGAATCAAGAATAAAATCAAGGATCATTCCCTCATTAATTTAGCCAATGGACGGAATTTCAAATCAAGGATATTCAAGGCTATAAATAGAAGCCATTAACAGAAAAATAAACAACGATTAATAAGAGCAAAAAAAAAAGGAAAGCAGAAACTCTGTCAATTTGAAAAGCCTTCTCTCTAAACTTACAAGGACTTATCTAGAGATCAACTCAGACATCAGAACTACAATTTTATATTCAGCACTGAGATTGATCAAGCAAGTTTGTGAATCTCATTCACATCAAACTGAAGCAACTGAATCAGAAGCAATCTGAGAAGGAGTTGTGTCTGTGATAGCTGCTGAAGGATTTTGATCTCAAGGAGCAGTGAAAGAGACTGAATCACTGAAGCTGTTGCAGTCAAGGAGTGATAGTCTTGTAGATTGTGAAGCTTGGGAAGTCAAGGACAATCATACTATTGTATCTGTGAAAACAATAGTGAATTCCTTCAATCATCACAGGAGAAGAGTGGATTAAGGGATTACACCACCCTGAACCACTATAAGCCTTGTGTCAATTTACTTTCTGTAATTTACTTTACAGCATTTGTTTAAATTGCCTAGATCATAACTTATATCTGTGATTGTCTAAACTGATTTGAAAACAACATAGTAAGAAGGGACTTATCCGCTGCCCAAAAGCTTTTAAAACATAAGAAAAGTTTTTGAAACTCCACTTTAGTCATTCACCCCCCCCTGACTATAGTTTCACCCTTCTCTGGGTCCAACAACTCTGATCATATCATTCAAATACCATGATTATCTTCTAAAATCAAGAGATAAACACGGGGAAATCCTATACTTGAGGGATACGAAAATAGAGTCCATCATGGATACGGCACAGGAATGCCTAGAGCACAAGGCCCTCTATATAAATGATCCCAAGAACTGCAAAGAGACTTGATTCCTGACATTATACATGATACGTAGGAAACTTGGGATAAACATTATCTCAGGCTCAGACTAAATCACCACAAAACCACCCCTCCTTCATATTTCTCAAGGTTTTCGGATCTTGATCATTGTCACTAGGAAAATACAGCCTAGATTATTTATTATACGACATCCAGATCGTCAATTGGTGCTAAAAAAGGGCCCTTCTACTGGTAATTGTTCAATATTCCAATCATGCCTAAAACACGTAAACAAACAGCGGCGGAAAAAACACCCAAGATGGCCAAAATACTGATGGTAGAAAGGCAACAGCCACCAACACCGAAAGCCTTACCCAACCATCTGAAGGAATTGAATTTGATCCAAGATCTAACCCAACAAGTATGGGTGGACCAACTAGTGGTTATGGAGGTAGTTACTCGGCAAGCCATTCTCTAGGAAGCCAAACAGGAGGAAGATCCAGAGGAGGATACATCGGAGAGCATGTAGATTACTACGATCAACACTATCTCAGGTGGCTCGAGCAACCTAGCTCAGAACACATGGGAGGGCATTAGCAGGTCTGATGTCCCTTAAACATCCAATAAGAAACAACGGTTTTCTAGAGAAGTGACTGATAATGTTGAAATTATCACAGTGTGTTAGCGGCGTTTTGCAGTGGATATCTGGTTACAAGATGGTGTAAAAGTGGTGGTGTACGGTGGTGCAAAGGTGTTTCGGTGGACTAAAAGTAAAGAACAAAGAGAGTAGTAAACATGGCAGAGTTTGCCTGTGTTTTGTACTAATTAAATTGTTTAGAGTATTACATTGAGTCTCTATTTATAGGCAAGCTACAAATTAGGGTTTAACTAATGATAAAACGACATAGTTAAGCACAATGCGACGCCGACTAAGCTAAAGACTATCTTGCAGGGCCGGTATAAGGGCAGACCCATTACACTTGGTCATTTGCTTAGTCTCTATCGTGTTACCCTTGAGTCATAGCTTGTTGTTCTTGATAGTGGGCTCAGGCCGCTGACAGGCCTAGTAGCCTGAGGGATCAACGGATCGGCCCCGTAGCCTTTTTTGGTGCCGCATATTGCTTAAAGGCTTTGGGTGGGGCTGATGGCTGGTGGTCCCAAGCCTGGCTTGTGAATACTCGGACTAAGATGGCCTATGACCTTGTCCACCATTATGGTGGCTGGACAACCCAAATGAGGATCCGATGGTCGGATTGCGGTTCAGGCATGTCAATGGCCCCCCCAATCCGTGCCTTAAGCATTTTCATGAAATGTAAGGCAGGGAGTAGTTTATTCATGGATCGATTGCCTTGAAGTTTCTGGTGGCTTTCTATTGTGGCGGATCACCTGTTAGCTTTGCCTAAATGCCTTACTTATAGTAGGTCTTTTGTGGCTTCAATGTCGTCAAGCGACTTGCCTTTTATGGCTTATGTCATGAATTGACTTTGCCTTTGAGATCGCTCCATTAAGCGGATGAACTCGGGTGCCACGCTATGAATAGGACGATATTAAGGTGGCTTTGGTGTTGCGGTGCGACTTGCCTTTGGCATCGCACTATCAAGCAGATAGACTTATAAGGTCGTGGCGTAATTTCTCTTTTGCGATTGCGCGATAGGCTATCAACTCGTGTCTTTGGCGGTTGAGTGCGCCTTTAACAGAGTTGCTTCCATTATTGATAGGATGGTTGAAACAACAGATCGTGGTCTATGATTGGTTGGAACGCATCGTTAACCGCTCTATAATCATGACGGTTTCAAATTTAAATTCGAAAAGACCGCCTGAACTTGGTCTGTTAGATCTGGTTCATCTTGACCGTCGGATCGTTGAGCCCTAGGCTATATAAAGGGGAGTCCCTTAAACACTTTACGCATTCTGAATTTCCTAGAAAGGACTTACGGCAAAGTTTGAGTTTTTCGTGTCTTTGATAGAGATTTCCGGTCAAGGCTTGAAGGTTCGGTTAGAGTTTGAGTTTTACGGCTTGTTTTTGAAGATTGCGATCCGTTTTCTCGAATTTCTTTGGTTTCCAGCAATTTCTCTACCGTTTTCTGGTAATCCTTCTATCTCATTCTTGTTTCTTGTCTTTTACGTTAGTAGCTTCTGAATCTGTTATCTTTTACTCGTTTTCTTACCTCTTGGCTTGATTTAGAGGCTGAAAACCACGTCTTTTTCCGAATGATATGAACATCTTCATGATAGTGTTCCATGTTCATCTTCTTGAATTTCATGTTCATCTCCTTGCATGTTGGTTTTCCATTTACGAATTGGTGCTCTATTTCCTTTAGGTTTCTGCATAGCCTTAGAGCCCTTTTTTTATGTAATTGTCGTTTCTCATTTTTCATTATGTCTATATAATTTCATCTGATGATATGCCTTTAGGCTAGAAGCTATGTTTTCTTTTTGAATCATAAAGTCGAAAGGCGAGGTGTTTGGGTGAGCGGATGCGCTAGCCTCGGCCTCGACTTCCAATGCCTGGTGATTACTAATTCCACCTTGCCTTTTCTCTTTCTCGGGATGTCTAGCCATTCTGAGATTGCTAAGCGAGAATGACGACGTCCATGGCTATGATCCTGGCGGCGCGGAGGAGGCGAGCACAAGTGGTAGAGAGACCATGAGTGACGAGTTGACAATCGGCGACATGATATTATCTCAGTTTCCTACAACAAAGTCGGGCTGTAGAAAGGCCATCGTGTATAATATTCCTTGTGATCCGGCCGCTTCATCTAAAAAACCCAAGTGGAAAGAGGCCGCCAAGGCCAAGGGTAAAGGTAAGAGGGCCGCTGCTGCGGGTGGCTCAAAGAATAAAACTGCTGACGACGACGACAAGCCGAAGAAGAAGAATAAAACCTCGAGGCCGAATAACCCTGAGGCGGATAGGGGGGACCGATTAATGGATGCCTTAGATAAGGAGATTGAGGCTTGGTGAGCGGTGATTCAGGCTCGCATTGATAATTCGGGGACTTTCACCGAGTTTGACATATCCAAATATTATGTCTTCTCAGGCTTTTGTACCGAAAAAGATGTTGGAAACACAATCGATGTGGATCGGTCTGGCTAGCATTTGGATGATGGCGCCATAATCCTCCACTATGGCCACTTTATTGCTGGGCTTCGCCCACCTTTCTACCCATTCTACATCGAAGTAATGCACAAGCTAGTGGCTCTGCCATGTGATTTTACCCCTGGAGCAGTCAGAATAATAACGACTTTCATAATGCTGTGTCGGATCTTGGAGTACGAGTCTACCCTATTGGTCTTCATGTACTTCTATTGTTTTAGCAAAGCGACGACCAATAGACCCGAACCCAGTAACTTCTTGTCGGCTAGTGTAAAGCTCAAGAGGTGTCGACTGTTCTATTGGCTTACTGATAAAGTTAGACACTAGGAAAGACGGGGAATGATAGTTGCATCTGTCGTAAGGTGGCCATTCCCAAAGTTTGGGCCACGTGATGAGAAGAGATCGAACTCAATCATGGTTCCCAAGACTCTTGACGCCGATCAGAAGAATCTTGTGGACAGGATCCATAAATTGTTAGGATGGTACGGCGCCACCCAGACCCAGAAAAGGACCTTTAGCTGGAAGGCTCTGATCGACCTAATTCAGCCCTACTGTGTTATGGCGGGCATCCCTAGGCCACGCAATTCTCAACCCACAACTGAAATAACGACGCTCAAAACTGATGAAGACTGGTACGGGAATGCCATCATGGAAAATCCATCCCGTCAAAATGCCAAACATGTGGCGGGAAACCATCCCAGCGGTCCCCCGGTACTCGCAGTAAACTTCTTTATTTTTCTTCTGTTTTACTTTTTCCAGTCTTTCACACTTAGTTTCTGTTTTCTTAATCCTTTTCCTTTAGCTTTTGTGTAGATTTTTATTGCATGTGATATTAACTGTTGAAGTTCCATAATGGGTAATGCGACCGAGGATATGAATGCCAAGTTCGCCAAGCTCAAGGAGGAGAATAAGGAGAAGCTGAAATTACTGGCCGCAAGTCAAAGGGCCAATCCACCTTTTGTCGATATGGCGACTATCCTCTCCACTGATGCCGCTTCCAATGAGGAGCCGCTAAACACCGTATCTACTGATGCATCCTTGGGAACAAGCGGTGCAGGCCCCATTGTGGGAGGAGTGAGACCCGACGATGCCAAAAAAATCCAAGAGGAAGAAACCCGGTGGGAGCGAAGCCTACTAGGCTTATTGATGTGGAAGATGTCATGGCAGATGAGTCGGCCACCACAAAAAAGAGTAAGGCTGGCGATGGCGGCCAGAGTTCTTCTATTGTTGTTGATGCCTCTAAGTCCTTTGAGGCCACTCCAAAGATACGGTCGATCTGACCTCAGAGATCCTGATTAAAAATACTGATAAGGGCAAAAAGATAGCCTCAGAGTTGGCGCTGATTTCACCTTCTAAGAAGGTGATTCCGGTTGGGCCCACAGGAAAGCCGGCCTTGTGGATGGACCCGGATTACATGAAGCAACCTTTTGACTTGAGGAGGGTATGTGAGCTAGCCGCATCGTTGGCCGATGTGGTCCCTTTGAAAAACTTGATAATCAAACAGCCCGACCAGGTGCAACAGATCATCGGCCGAGGGATCATCTCTCGTATTGTGAAAGAGTACGTGGTGGCCTCGACGGTTTTGGGGGGCCCTTCCCACAATTCAAAGCTCATCGCCGAGGCAATAGGCACATTTGGATCGCCATATGCTCAGTGAGTCATCCTTTAAACATTTCATTTTTTATTGCTTCTTCTTTATGATGATTTTTGAGCTAAAAATGTACCATCTTTTCTCAGGTCGCTACTAAACTGATGCAGATCGAATGGCCACACAATGCTGAGGCGAAGCGGACCATTGACCAGTTCACTGAAATGTGTGAAAAGCTGACCGAGTCTGAGGAGCGGGCTTTGCAAGCTGAGAGAGAGAAGAATATTCTTCATGCCGAGATGGGTCAGCTCCGGGCTAAGAACGAGGGGCTCGCCAAGAAATCTAAAGAGGCTAAAGAGCTATAAAAGACTGCTGAGGTCCAGCAAGATGAGGTTGCTACTAAAGTTGAGGGGGCTCAAAGCTGGCGGGTAAGATCAGAGTTGAGCTGAGCGAGATCGATGCTGCTATTGTTGGGCATCTGAAGAAATTTGAAGAAAGCACAGTTAGGCGGCTCTGATAAGGGGTTTTTCCATATAGACCGATGTGTATGAAGTGCTCATGGTTTTAAGTTTGCCGATCTGGATACTTTTCAAGATTGGCTCACTACGGATCAAGACGATCCATCACTGAGGATCATTCACCCCGATCTTCCCTACACTGTTGAACAGTTGGCGGACTTTGCGGATAGCCAAAGGAAGAAGAATAAGCTAGTTTGGGATCCTCCTCCGAGTCAACGATGTCAACATGCGTTCAATGATAAATAAGTGGGAAGACCTGGCCGTCGAAGATGCTCGGGAGCTTGCAAGTGATGATGGCGGATCTAAAGGGGCTGGTGGCGCGTGGTGAGAAAAGTGCGAGGTTGACCCGACAAATATCTGAGCACTCCATTTGTGGCGCCCGTTCGGACACCGAGTCCTTATCCGGAAAGAAACGCCCGCACGCATATATATTTTTCTTTAATAAATCAAAGAAGTATATATCGTAAGCCTACGTCATCATACATTAATATCAAGCGCAAAGCGGAAGACTTAAAAGAACAACTCGGGAATGTCAAGCGACAAACAAAACAGATCGATCAAAGTTTCAGATCAAGTCTAAGAACATCCTCAAAAGAAACAACAGAATTAAATGTTGTTTAAACTATTACAATCCCAAATAAAAAAGATGAAACGGGAAGCTAAAAGACTAGTGGCATCTCAAACGTTAAACGTTTACAATTCCAAAGTATTATTGAAACAATGAAAATTAAATTAAACTTCATTTCGAACTCCATGCTCAAACGTCTGCATCTTGACTATCGTCATAGCCAAACTCATCTACCTGTCAATCTTCTCGGGGTGGGGTACAATAAAGAAAGGGGTAAGTACATTTTGTACTCAGTAAGGGGTAGAAGAAACGGTTACACACAACATAGCATATCATACATAACAAGATAAGTTCTACAATCTCTACCACGTAGGTTGCATTGAGATACACTCCCCTCTGCTAGATCTGTTAGCACCGTCACGAGCAATTAACTATGTTACATTGTAATTCAAGGACACAATGCCCGAATGATGGGTATGCACCGGGACATATTCAGCACCTCATATGGCACGGATGGTTCCGTGTGGAACATTTCCCAAAACCCGAATATTGTCCGTTACGTATGAGAAATGATTTCATGCTGCGAATCATAAATGTGCCTCACCAAGAATTACAACGTTTTAGCTTTTAGACTCATCACATATGTTTATTACGTAGTTAATCTAGCCACCTGAGTTCATTCACATATAAGGCTCCTTAGGGACTTCTAGTCCTAGACATCTAATTACACTACCTAGCACGTTGTAAAAGGCGTCAATGACTAATAAACCAATGACCCCATGATGTGTCTAAACAACCGCCTATACAGGCTACCACCTTCTCCCCATGAGAGGGTCTCAGTTGTGGCGATTGATGCTAAGGCACCAAAGTCGAAAGTCAGACATTGTAATTTAACATATAATGTTCTATAAGAACATACAAACCACATCGCATATGATATCAATTAAACCAACTATATTCATAATCCAATTTTTTTAAAAATAGAATACTACATATATACTTTTCTTTCCCTTTTTTTTTGTAATGCTGTTGCTGCTCCCCTTTTCTTAATTAATTTTTTTTTTTAAACTTTCGAACTTAGTCACTACTGTTCCCTTTTCAATCCTTGGCTAGTATACCTAAAACCTGGGGAAGGAATTTATTTCTAATGCTAATATTATCATTATTATTATATTTTTCTTTTGACTATTATTAGTTTTCCTTCAAGCAACTTTCAACATCATCTGTATACTTTTTTTCTTTGATGAGAACACAAACGAAAACACACACATACGGTATATACTGCATATATATTATATATATATGATAACGAGACAACTTATCTCGGATAAAAGAGAACCAGTAAAAATTACATCAACAATAACACTAATAAACAGGGTTGCACACAATTTATCCGTTTAAGAACACCCCCTTACCTATGATTCTTCAGAAAAGATCCAAAACTCAAAAGAATCAAAGAGCAGCCTTGAATCCTTGCTTCCACTACGAATTCTACAAATTAAAGACACCAACTACAATCACTAAACAGTTTAAGGGCATCTAAAAACACTAAAATGCCAAGAAAAATCTCTAATCAAAAACTGGTGCTAAAAACGATCACTTACCAAATACGATGATCTTAGGATCAAAAGAAAGCTTGCGATGAGGCGATCAATTTTCTCTACTGCGGTCTGCACAAATTATCAACCTTTAAGCCTCGAATTTGAATTACGGTGCCCGAACTATTATTATTATTTAGCGGCAGAACTTCTCCTCTTTTCTTTTCTGATGAACCGTCCAAATAAAGGAAAAATTAAGGGGTGGGGGTTTCAGATTAGGAAATTAAATAGCCAAATATTAATTTCCCATTAATTCTTAAAAAAATCTTTAAAATAAAATAAATTCAATATTAATTAAAATATTAAAAAATCTTTTACTCTTTTACCCTTAACTGAAATATTGGGATATTACATCCCTTCCCCTTAAGAAAAGTTTCGTCCTCGGCCCGAACGCATTACCGGAAGGTTCTTGAAGTGCAGGAACTCAACAATCATGTCATCTTCTTTCTCCCATGTTGCCTCTTCTCGGTGTATGATTACTCCATTGAACCAACACTAGTTGAACATCTTCACCCTTGGCTTGCTTTACTTTCCGTTCAAGATACAAACCGGGTTCTTCTTGGTAAGTTAGGTTCTCTTCAACCATTTCAAGGGCAACGTTTGCTTCCGTATCAAAATCAGTCAAACATTTCTTTAGCATTGACACATGAAAGACGTTATGAACTCTCGACAAGGACTCTGGCAATTCCAAACGATAAGCTAAAGGTCCCACTTTAGCTAAGATCACAAAAGGTCCTACATATCTGGGGCTCAATGTTAAGGGTGTTTTTACACGTTTTATATTGATATATTTTATAATGTTTTCCCCGACATTCGTATTAATCGCATGGAAATCACGTGTTTAAATGGAATATTGAGCGAATGACATTTTTAATGAGTTAATCGCAAAGTTGGTGGATTTGTATGTTTTAATTATGATTTTATGGTTATTGGAATTATGTTACGCTTTGCGGTGTTTTTGATGTGATGTAGATACATGTTGGAGGCTAAATTGATGATCAATGTTGATATAATTCGAGCTAAATCAAGATAAAGATGGGATAAAGAGATAAAGATCAAGAAATCGAAATTACCATATTGGGTCAAGCGTCGTGTTCCGTCCAGTGGGCGGGCGTTTGAGACATTGAACGAGCGTCCCAGAAGGTATTTTACATTCAAAGAAGTTTGGACGCAGGTGGGCGCAGGGATGGACGGGCGTTTAAGGAAGGCTCAGCCCGATTCGAAGTTCATTGTAGAGCGGACGAGCGTCCAGGAAGACCAGACGGGCGTCCGACCGCCGACTGAAGCACAACCGACTTAGTTTTGACCTAGCCGCCTTAGTTCATCTATATATAGCAGCTTGTATTAAACCCTAAGATCATCATCAGACGACCTACAGTCGACTTTCATAAATAAACAAAGCACTTTTGTCTTTCTTTTGGTTTTCAATGCAATCAAAACAATCTTTAGATCTCAAGGTTGATATGAGTAGCTAAACTCTTGGGTTGGACGAACGGGTGAAGCAATTCAAGAGGCGTTCTGGTTTTTCTTATTTTTCTGCGTTTTATTTCGACAAAGGTTAGATTTATATTGCGTTTATTTCGTGCTTCATATCGATAGATAAAGCCTGTGATGTTTGTTTAACGATAGTTGAATGAATTCTAGATCTCCGCAATAGTAATCAGATTAATCAATTTGTCTGGAAACGAAAGTTATCAAATTGTTAACCTAGATAATAGGTTCGAAAGAATTTATGCCTATCGTGCTTAAAGAATCAATCTTTGATAAAAGTTGATAAACAAATTATCTAAGATATTAGTAATTTGCGTTTAGTATAAAGTTAATCTTGGCCTTAGTTGATTTGCATGCGTAGGAAATTAAGAGCCTTTGTGGTTATCTTGAATTGTGGATCCTTGTTCGTGCCTTTTTCTCCCCATTATTTGATAAACCTAAAATTATTAGTTTTGTGACACTTTTAGCCTAAACTTAAAAACGCATTCAACCTCACGTTCCTCGTGGGATCGACCCGGCATAACCGCTTTACTACAAGCTTTGCACTTGGAGCGACTAACCGGATTTTTATTACTTGTCTTTTTGTTTCGTTTACAAAAATCCACCACAAGTTTTTGGCGCCGTTGCCGGGGAACTTGGCACGGTTTTATGTGTTTTTTTTAGCATAAGATTTAGGTAGATCATTTCGCTGCTGTTTTAGTTAGGGTTTAAGGTTCTCCCTTAGTAGCCTCTTTTCTGCAAATTTCTGCATCTGTTTTTGTTCTTCCGGTACCAAACGAGCGTCTGGATCGTGGACGCCCGTTCGCTGGAATTTTTCTATCCAATTTTATTTTTATTCACTCAAACGGCGTCCCATAATATTTGGGCGCCCGTTCAGAGATTCGCCAACCGACGGCGTTTGTGTCACTAAACGCCCGTCCAAATTTAATACCCACCTGCACGCGCCCGTCCCATAACCTTGGGCGCCCGTCCTGCCTCTTCCTCTCCTTTCTTCTCTTTCTCTTTCTCTCTGAGTTTGACTTCGTTATATGCAAACACGAAGTAAACAAGGACGATTAATTTTGAACTCGAGCTTGAACGAGGCGTAGTTCGAGTAAACCGTAAACGGAAAGTTCCCGAGCCCGCTCCGATTCCCGAAGAGGAAATCGAAGAGAGTTTGAGTGAAAACTCTTCGAAGATAATTTCTTATCCAACCTTTTCTTTGAGGAAGAAACTCATCGATTCAATGGCTCAAGCCAACCGCACTGGCGGACTATGCCACTCCCGGTGATGTGAACATCCGCTCATTTTGTGGTTATCCCTACCGATACAAATTTCATTTGAGATAAGACCAGCCCTCATCCGGATGGTGCAACATGCATCAACTTTCTATGGGTATCAACTGAGAACCCCTATACGCATCTTTATGTATTTCTGGGTATATGCGATACTACTACTCGCATTAAGGATGTCGATCAAGACATCATTAAGTTTGAACTATTTCCATTCTCACTCCGTGGAGAAGCAATGGAATGGTTTAAATCTCTTCCTTCCGAATCTATCCAAACTTGGGCCCACTAAAAAGTCAATTTTGGCCCAATATTTTCCTCCGTCTAAGACAGCTCAATGTCTTAACGAGATCTCAAACTTTCATCAACTGAGTGATGAATCTTTCTTTGAAGCATGGAAGCGTTTCAAAATTTTGTTGAACAAGTGCCCCCATCATGGAATGGATTTGCAGAGGAAGGTCCATACTTTCTTCAGTGGTCTAAATGAGTCCACTAAAGGGATGGTCAACTCCTCATCCTGAGAGTCTTCTTGAAGAAAACCCCACAAAGAAGGGTGGGAGTTATTTGAAGATATAGCTAGGTATAACTATGCACCTACGTATCAATCACCAACGGTCCTGCTTGGTACCTAAAATCGAAGAAGTCAACAACCAGAATCATGGTCAAATGATTGCAGCCCTGCAGGCTCAACTTTCTGCTTTGACCATGACTAAAAATCAAAATCAGCCCTCTCTCCAACAGAATGCACAAGTATTCTCGTGTGATAATTGTTATCAGACTGGTCACATCAGTGACCATTGTCAATACACTCCTACCCCCGGCTTTCAAGCCAATGCTGCCCAACAAACGAGGCAGTATGATTCTGTGAACTGCTATACCTGTGGGCTTAGAGGTCACATTTACGCAACATGCCCCTTGAATGGTGGACATGAGAGAAACAATTCTTCCGGCCAAAAAACCGTAGATTTTCAAACCGAATAACTCTCAAGGTCGAACTACAACGAGAATAGAAATTATGCTCGAATCAAGGTTATGACCAAAACCGCACTCAAAATTCGGGATGAATATACCTCTCGCAATGCCTACTACCGAACCCCAACTCGAGTCAAAGTTCAAATTCTCAACCAAAACAAATCCAACTTTGGCCCACTAATCAAAACTCACAAAGAAAACCGCCCTAATCAGGACTCCTCAACTTATGGTACTGCCCCTACAAGGGCAGAGTATGAAGAGCAACAGAGGACGATGAAGAACTTAGAAAGACAGTTAGGACAGCTAGCTGAACAATTGGCTGCCAGACCTCAAGGTCAGCTACCTAGTTTTACAGAAAAAAACCCTAAAAGTGATCATGCAGCCCAAGCTGAGGCAAGAACAAACCACTGTGCCGAGCTCGCACCCATTACCCCCTATGGACAAGAGGAGTCAAATGC
The DNA here is from genome assembly GCA_026214975.1 of Gentiana macrophylla. NCBI lineage: Eukaryota > Viridiplantae > Streptophyta > Magnoliopsida > Gentianales > Gentianaceae > Gentiana > Gentiana macrophylla. Next base: position 25,890 of record JAOBSW010000665.1, on the reverse strand, counting down.
TATGAATCTGAGGTCCGGTACGCAATTGCAACAACACCCTGGTTACAGACAGAACCAGGGAAACGAGTAAACCCTCCTACCCCTGATTCGGTAGGAGGGGAAGAATCGCAGTTCCCTGACCTGGATAAAGAGAAAGATGAAAATGGGATTGAAGCAGGAAAGAGATCTCAGGTGATTGAAAACCAAGATGATGAACCGGGGAAAGACACTCAGGCGGGTGACCCCATGACGAGTAAAAAGACAGAAAAGATAGTGAGGTGGAAGGATCTTGAGGACAAAGCTATAAGAGCTTCCTCGCCCAGGAAAGTATTCTCCGAAGAGGAACTGAATAAGCTCCCATTTCCGCCAAGAAAGCAAAACATTTCCTTATCTGAAGACAAAAAGTACGAGAAGGTACTCAACCTATTAAGAAACACCCAAGTAAATTTGCCTTTATCCGAGGTATTGGTTGAAATGCCTAAGTACGCCAAGTTTGTGAAGGATGTTGTTTCTTCAAAGAAGAAGTTGGGTGAAATGGAGAAAATTGGGAGAGGAATGCTCCGCTATTGCCGACGGAGGAATTCTCAAAAGCGCGGCGATCCCGGAAAATTTGTCTTAACTCAAAAAATCAAGGATTTAAGCTTTCCAAATTCTCTGTGTGATTTAGGAGCATCCATCGCTTTGATGTCTCTTTCTGCCTGCAAGAGACTACACCTTGACCAGCCTATTGGAGCCTACCCCCATAAGTATCCAACTTGTAGATAGATCTTTCAAGAGAGCCGAAGGAGTGCTTAGAGACCTTCTGGTCCAAGTAGACAAATTTACATTTCTGTGGATTGGTACGCTTGGACACTAAAGAAGAAGATACCCCCTCCTCCTCGGGACGACCTTTCCTATCCACCGCTAGAGCCACTATAGATTGTGATGCGAGGATTTGTCACCTTACGTGTTGGAGACGAGGAAGTGCGCTACTGATGTAGTTAAAGCTCTCAGAGCACCTTCGAAAATCCTCGTGTTTTGTGATTGAGACATCGGCGATTTCACAGACTACACTCTGGACGAGCTCGAGGTCACTTATGGAGAAGAGGTTGTTGAAGAGGACACGAGTGCTCTCTTGAAAGAACTCTTTCACCCTCGGAAGAAGTCGATTTGCTTGAGGCAAGAGGTTTTGACCCTATCAAGTGAGGAAGATCTAAAACGAGGAGAAGCCAAAACCAGTTTAGAGGAACCTCCTGAGGACCTTGTTCTAAAACCTCTACCTCAAAGATCTAAAGTATATCTTCTTAAGAGAGGGTAAGCACTTACCTCTGATTATCTCCTCTACACCGTCGTGAGACGAAAGAAGCCGAGTTAATTGACGTCTAAAGAAAATGCGAAAGCCTTCGGTTTGGCGGTAGGTGATATAAGAGGAATATCTCCAGGCGCCTATATGCATAAGATTAGAACCGAAGAAGGTGCAAAGAGTATAAGACAACCGCAGAGACGTTTAAACCCACACATGCGAGGAAGTGGTGAAGAAAGTGATCATTAAGTCGTTGGATATGGGGATCATTTATGCGATAGTGATAGCGATTAGGTGTCCCCACTCGGTAGTACCTAAAAGGAGGTATTACCATTGAAAAGAATGACAAAGGTGAAGAGGTAGTCACGATTAGTCACTTTGTACGCAGTCCAGATATAGACTATAGGAAGTGAACGAGGTGACCTTAAAAGACCATTTCCTCTCCCTTCATAGACCAAATGTTGGAACGTTTGGCGGGGCATGCTTTCTACTGTTTTCTGGACGGTTATTCAGGTTATTTCCAAATCCCTATTGACCCAGTAGATCAAGAGAAAACAACTTTCACCTGCCCTTATGGTACTTTCGCTTATAGGCGAATGCCCTTTGGACTTTGTAATGCACCAGCTACATTTCAAAGATGTATGTTGGCTATCTTTGATGGACTTATAGAGAAATGCATGGAGGTATTCATGGACGACTTCTCGGTGTTTGGCACATCGTTCACGGACTGTCTTGAAAATCTAGACAAAGCACTGCAAAGGTGTGTGGAGAAGAACTTGATTCTCAATTGGGAGAAGTGCCATCTTATGGTAACCGAAGGGATTGTTTTAGGTCACAAGATCTCCGCTAAAGGCATAGAGGTTGATAAAGCTAAGGTAGAAACTATTGAAAAGATGAATTACCCTAAACGCCGAAGGAAGTAAGAAGTTTCCTTGGTCATGTGGGTTTCTACAGAGAGATTTAAAAGATTTTTCAAAATATCGAAACCTTTATCAACTTTATTGAAAGATGACGTCACCTTCAATTTCGATAATGACCACCAAATTGCCTTCAAAGAGCTTAAACAGCGTTTGACCTCTCCTCTATCCTCGATCTCTCCGGATTGGAACATGCCATTTGAACTAATGTGTGATGCCTCCAATTACGCTGTGGGTGCTGTATTGGGGCAAAGGATTAATGGTAAGTTCCAACCTATTTCAATGACGCAAGTCATACCTTGAATCCAGCCCAAGCAAATTACACCACTACGGAAAAGGAACTGTTAGCAGTTGTGTTTTCCATGGATAAGTTCCGCAGCTATTTGCTTGGTGCCAAGGTGATTGTATGGACTGATCATGCGGCTCTGCGTTATTTGATGAACAAGAAGGATGCTAAACCGAGACTGCTGAGATGGATTCTTACACTACAAGAATTCGATGTTCACATCAAGGACATACGGGGTAGTGAAAACACCGTAGCGGACCATATTTCGAGAGTTTTGCCAGTAGCTGAGGAAGACTCTCAGGACATTGATCTTTATTACCCCTTCGAGAGCGTTATGAACATGGATGTCCACACTCCCAATCCTCCCTGGTATGCTTCGATTGTTAATTATCTTCACTCTGGCTATCTGAACCCTGAATTCTCTTACCAGGAGAAGAAGAAGTTCTTCTCGATCTAAAGTACTATGTCAGGGAGGAACCATATCTGCTCAAGATCTGCAAAGATGGGTTGCTTCGCGGTGTGTCCTCGAATCCGAGCAGCGGATATTATTGAGCAATGTCACGGTGGTCCCACCGGTGGCCATTTCAATCCGTGGAAAACCGTTGCCAAAATTTTTCAATGTGGTTTTTATCGCCCGCAATTTTAAAGATACGGAAGCCTTACGCAAAAGCTGCGATAGGTGCCGAGAACCGTACTTTGACCAGCGGTATGATATGCCGCTTCAACCCATATTGGAATGTGAAGTGTTTGACGTATGGGGCATAGACTTTATGGGACCATTTCCGTCTTCATGCGGAAATAAATACATTCTAGTCTGTGTAGACTACGTATCTAAATGGGTAGAAGCTGTCGCGACTCCACTAAATGATCATAAAACGGTAATGAAATTTCTGAAGAGGAACATTTTCACGAGGTTTGGCTGCCCTAGAGCTCTGATCAGCGATGAAGGTTCGCACTTCATTAATAAACCCCTGGATAGCCTGTTAGCTAAGTATGGTGTTAAGCATAAGAGTGGCACACCATATCACCCGATGACCAGTGGGCAAGTTGAGCGTAGTAATCAGAGTATAAAGAAAATCCTCGAGAAAACGGTCAACTCCCATCGAAAGGATTGGAGTCCGGTCGGATGATGTCTTGTGGGCTTACAGGACCGCATACAAAACCCTATGGGTACATCACCATACCAAATGGTTTATGGAAAGCCCTGTCATTTGCCAGTAGAATTAGAGCATAGAGCTTATTGGGCAACTAAGTTCCTAAACTTCGACTCCCAAGCTTGTGGAGAACGTAGGTTCCAGCAGATACATGAATTAGACGAGTTCAGGCTCCAAGCTTATGAGAGTTCACGGATAAGCAAGGAAATGATGAAATTCCTTCATGATAAAAAGATCAAGAAAAGGGAGTTTCATGCGGTAAGTTGCCGGTATTGTTATACAATTCCAGGCTGCATCTTTTCCCGGGAAAGCTCAGGACGCGTTGGTCCGGTCCATTTGAGGTCCTGTCTGTCTTTCCTAGCGGCGTTTTGGAACTTAAGGGGATTGGTGATCAGCCTTTCAAGGTCAATGGTCAACGATGCAAACACTACATTGGCCAACCGAAGGAATCACCCGAGGTAGTTAAATTCCTTGATTTGTTAAGTTGTATCGCTTCAGGAGTCGATGACTGCGATGAGTTCTCCCCAGACCTATTCTCTGATGATAGTACTGAATCACCAGCTGAAGCTTTTGCCGGAAGCTGGGACATGGAACAATATTGGAAGGAAGTGGATTTGAAGAAGCATAAAGTACGGAAGAGATCCCCAGTCAGACGATGGCAAGATCAGCGGGCTGGAAAAATGGTTGGGACGAATCCCGAGTCTGCACTGCTTTGTTTTTGTAGACCTAATTTTGTTAAGAATTCTGTTGCTGAGATGACCGGCAAAAAGCCAAAGTGGCCCGACCCGGGTTAGACCTGAATTGAATGTCGAGCTAACGACATAAACCAAAAGCGCCACTAGGAGGCATCCTAGATATCCAATCTTGTTTTAGTTTTTCTTAGCTCTTTTTGCTTTCGTATGTTATTTTAGTTAGTTTTACTAAGCTTTTATGTTTCTCTCTGTCAGTAGTTGCTTTCTAGTTATGGATCTTTACGGAGTTCGCCCTGAGGAGTTTCCACTCATTAGTCGGATCCCGCTGATCACAGTAGATGATGGACCAGGAGGCACTATAATCCTTCATGTAGATTTTGATATTAGTACTCAGGTTAAGACCATCACATACGTTATCATTGTTCCACCTTGTTCGGGAGGCAGCGATTTCACGACTGAGGAGTTGCAGGAGACCATAAGACGTCCGTACAAGATACTTAATGATCCTATCTTTGTGGATTTGGCGCCGGTCTTTGGTGAGCATTTCGAGAGTGCGGAGGTAGCTGGTGAGGATTGGTGTTTGCAGGATGAGTTCGATTTTCCTCCGGCTATCGACATGCTTCAACGTCTCATTAGCGTAGTGGACTGGGACGAGATCTACGCAGACCAGTGACCTCTTAGTTAGTTTCACCTCCGTCGAGCCCCGACGTAAAATGAAAGCGCTGGGTGGGAGGCAACCCACTGTTACTTATCTATTTTTGTTTTGATGGTACTTCGTTGATTTACATTTGTATTTTTAAAATCTCAATTAAGTTAATAAGAAAATGCACTTTTGAATTTGAGTTGTATGGAATTGTATGATTTTTGCATTTAAGCCTGGTTGGACGCCCGTCCACCAGTATGGACGCCCGTCCGGCATGACTAAACTTTAGACGAACGTTCACTAGGCATGGACGCTCGTCCGATAATCTCCCTCCAATCCTGTATGTGATTTAAAATCTCGGACGAGCGTCTACCAAACTGGACGCCCGTCCAGTTCATCTGATTTCCTAGTGGACGCCCGTCCGCTGAGTTGGACGAGCGTCCGCACCCTGTCTATAAATACCCTTTCTGCGAATGAACCTTCACTTTTCAGAATATTCAAACGCGAAAAACGGTTTCTCTTCCTCCTTTTGCCCTAAATTCCTCCATTCTACACCATTTTGAGCGATTATAAGTGCTATAGACCGCTTTTGATACCTTCTCTTCGATTTTCATAACCAAAACTCCCAACACGCTATATTTTTGGAGAATCAGCACCCATTGTGGTCCGACTTTTAAGAGGAAAAATCCGATTTTGGGAGGCCATTTGGACTTGTTTGGACTAATCTTCATCTCAATCAGCATCTACTCATCTTACCCGGTAAGTTAGTAACAACTTTTCTCGATTTTGTTCACGTTTTTCTGAGTTCGATCTTTGGGTCGGCTCGTTTACTTGAATATCATCTTATTTGTTTTCCTTCTTTCGTTTTTGATTCTTGGCTCGTGCTGGTTGATGTTGTTGATGATGCATGGGTTGGTTATTGATCATGGATGGTTGTGATTGTGGTTTGGTTGATTTGAAATCCCGATTTGGATGATTAAACGGGTGTCTTTTGTGCGTATTGGGATTGTTTGGTGTAGACTAGGCTTGAATATGGTTCATAAGAAAGCAGTCGTGAAACGGCATGGTAAGGAAGTGGCCCGGGAGGCGGGGAAGAAGAGGAAAGAGTTTGATCCTACCGCGGTTAATCCTAACCAAGGTGTAAGTATTCGGGAGCAACCACCTAGAGCCACCCAAACTCGGCCTACCTTACGCGATGAACCTACCTCAGACTCTGAGACGGACGACGATGTTCCTTTGAGCACGGATGCCTGTAGCTCGTAGAAAGGCCAAGCCTCGTCTAGGGTTGAGGAGGTTGTAGAAGCTACACGGGAAGATGTGCCGGTTGAACCGAGGGCTGAACCGCCTCGAAAGAAAGTGAGACCAGCTGTGCCTATTCCTATGCCTCGTCGGTTTGTCAACTCTCAAGCACATGAGGCCTATACCAAACATTACTTTGCGAGAAACATGTTGGTTGAGCGAGCGGTGTTGAAAACGAAAGTGGCCCCTCTTTGTAAAAGCGTTGGAAGATAGGAAATGGGAGGAATTGATGAAGATCCCGACTACCCCGTGAATGATTCGTTGGTTAGGGAGTTTTACGCTAATTTTTCGAAAACCGACTTGAAAACGGGGTTGTGTTGGGTCGAGGTGTTAAGGTTCCCATTTCCCCACAGTGTTTTAATGCAAAATATGGGTTGGCGTGATTTGAAGGGTTGGATTATAAGGAGGAAATTAAAAGACGGCAGGATTCGGGACAGGATCCTTTGGAGGACCTGAGGTTGACAGTTTGTCCCGATGTGGCTTGGACACTCAGACCGGGGGGTGATCGTAAGGAGATTGTTACTACGGCGTGGTCTGAAGATTGGAGAGTTTACTGCCGTTTCATCCAGAGTCGTTTATTGCCGAAGAATAATTTGACACACTTTCACATAGGCGATCTCGGGATGATGTATGCTTTGGTTTTCAAGTTGAATGTCGATGTTGGCCAAGCAATTTATGATGAGTTGGTGTTCAGTCAGAAGAATTACAAGCGGAGTTTGATTGTCCCCCATTTGATTCATCAGATCTGCAAGGATGCCGGAGTGCCGGAGTATACGCAGGATCATAGGCCTAAGAACCCGAGAGGTATTCAGAGAGAGAAAGCTCCGTCTACGGGTGAGTCTGAGGCTGTTCCCGTTACTGAGCCTGGAACCACTTCGATACCACCTCGAGCCTCAGTTCTTTCTGGATTATCTTCTTCCGAGATTACTCGGCATAGTATGGCTCATAGTTTGAGGGCGATGTTGAGTGACATCCGGGATGGCCAAGATAATATTTTGTCGGTTTTAGAGTGTATCGTTGATGGACGGCAACCGAGAGATCGGCGGGTATTCAATGCAAGTAATATGGATTATGTCTTCTCCGAGCAGATAGAGCGGGTGATAGCTGAGGTGGTCAAGATGGAGGAGAAGCCCGAGTCGTCTGACGATGAGGAGGATGAGCCTCCAGTAGACCCTGCTACTGCATCTACTACGCAGCCTGAGCCTACACAGACAGCATCTACAGCTGGTGTCCCTTCCACAGATCCTTCTCCGGTTGATGCTCCGATTCCGCCTAAGTGATGTTGAGATTTTTATGCATTCTCTGTTTGATGTATTTCTTTCTTTTCTCCGACTTCGATCTGGTTGTACGATGACTATTACTACTTTCCTTTTGGATGCTTCTATGATTTTTGTACTTTCTATTTTTCTCGCTCTGCTGACTATCGTAGGGGTGTGTTTTATTAAATAATGTAAGTTTCTAGCACCACGCCCTGGATTGCGATTTCTTTGGTATTATGATCATTTTTGGATTGACACTTGTTGTTCTATCTCTTGCATTCATTCTTTTCACATTATTCCGTTATTGTACCCCGTTCTCCCCGAGATGTTTCCATGTTTTTCCAAGTTGGGCAGGTCTATTTTAGCAGTTTTTCCGGGCTACATTGTGTTACTACCTAGGCTCCGGTCTGACCGACGATTCGTGTACCGGTTGCAATCAGCTAAGTGTTCTTTTATTTTTCGTTCTGCACAACATGAGGGCATGTTGAACTTTTAAGTGTGGGGGAGGGGATTAGTCGGTATGTATCTACACATTTGCTTATATGATGTTATTTCTATGCTAAAATGAGCTAAATTTTAAATTTTTTTGTTTTGTCTCGAGTGAGCAATACATGTTTTTGTTCGGTTTGTTATATTCATTGATGCTGTATGCCGTATGTTCCGTAAGTTAGTTGTTTCACCCGACACTCTTTTTCACATGCCATAGTAAATGATGAGCTATATTATAAAGTTATACCCCTTTTGATTAGTGATGTTTGATTCCTTATAAGTCATGTGCTTAGTGCTACGTATATACCTTGAGATTTATGATAGTCTGTATTTAGCTCCGAGTACGATGTACTGTGAATATCTAGAAGTTTGAATGTGATAAGTAACACGGGGCTAATGTCAATTAAAAGGATAAGTTAATAGTTGATTAAAAAGGGTGTGTCGAAAGCTAGTCGATGATTTGAGTGAGGTAGGGTTTACCACGTAAGTCCTATACCACTATGATGACTAAAAGCTCACGCACGCTTAGGAAAAGCTCGCCTTATGATTGGAGTAAGGTAGGGTATTATCTCGAAATATCCTATTCTGCTATGAGGGCAAAAGCTTATCCTAATGTGTGTTTGAAGTGAAAGAGTTAAATCAAATAATGAAGTGTTATGAAATGAATATAAGACTAAGTTATCGTCTATCTTATCCCCAGTAGAAACTGAAAGATATGTCTTTGTAGGATTATCCTCTCGAGTATTTCAAAAGGCCCTAGATTCATTCGATCATTCTTTTCGGGATATGTCACGCTTGTAGGGTGCATCTTATGAGTGTCATTTATTGCTATTCTACTTATGAGGGGTATTAGCTAGTTTTACTTTGAGTTCTTCAAGTTTGGATTTAGTGGAAGTTTGTTATGGCCATGCACACACTCACGTGGGTGAACATCTAATTTATTTGAATATGTGGTATATGTGTTGAGATGTCTATATTCTTTCCGAGCCTTTATCTTGTTTTGTTTTGCTCGGGGACGAGCAAAGTTTAAGTGTGGGGAGTTGTTAAGGGTGTTTTTACACGTTTTATATTGATATATTTTATAATGTTTTCCCGACATTCGTATTAATCGCATGGAAATCACGTGTTTAAATGGAATATTGAGCGAATGACATTTTTAATGAGTTAATCGCAAAGTTGGTGGATTTGTATGTTTTAATTATGATTTTATGGTTATTGGAATTATGTTACGCTTTGCGGTGTTTTGATGTGATGTAGATACATGTTGGAGGCTAAATTGATGATCAATGTTGATATAATTCGAGCTAAATCAAGATAAAGATGGGATAAAGAGATAAAGATCAAGAAATCGAAATTACCATATTGACTCAAGGTCGAGTTCCGTCCCAGCCCGGGGACGGCGTTTGAGACATTGAACGAGCGTCCAGGAAGGTATTTTACATTCAAAGACGCTTTGGACGCGGGTGGGCGCTGGGATGGACGGGCGTTTAAGAAAGCTCGGCCGATTCAAGTTCATTGTAGAGCGGACGGCGTCCCAGAAGACCAGGCGGGCGTCCGACCGCCGATCAAGGACAACCGACTTAGTTTTGACCTAGCCGCCTTAGTTCATCTATATATAGCAGCTTGTATTAAACCCTAAGATCATCATCAGACGACCTACAGTCGACTTTCATAAATAAACAGCAGCTTTTTGTCTTTCTTTTTGGTTTTCGAATGCAATCAAAACAATCTTTAGATCTCAAGGTTGATATGAGTAGCTAAACTCTTGGGTTGGACGAACGGGTGAAGCAATTCAAGAGGCGTTACCGTTTTTCTTATTTTTCTCGTTTTATTTACGACAAAGGTTAGATTTATATTGCGTTTATTTCGTGCTTCATATCGATAGATAAAGCCTGTGATGTTTGTTTAACGATAGTTAAATGAATTCTAGATCTCCGCAATAGTAATCAGATTAATCAATTTGTCTGGAAACGAAAGTTATCAAATTGTTAACCTAGATAATAGGTTCGAAAGAATTTATGCCTATCGTGCTTAAAGAATCAATCTTTGATAAAAGTTGATAAACAAATTATCTAAGATATTAGTAATTTGCGTTTAGTATAGGTTAATCTTGGCCTTAGTTGATTTGCATGCGTAGGAAATTAAGAGCCTTTGTGTTTATCTTGAATTGTGGATCCTTGTTCGTCTGCCTTTTCTCCCCATTATTTGATAAACCTAAAATTATTAGTTTTGTGACACTTTTAGCCTAAACTTAAAACGCATTCAACCTCACGCTCCTCGTGGGATCGACCGGCATAACCGCTTTACTACAAGCTTTGCACTTGGAGCGACTAACCGATTTTTATTACTTGTCTTTTGTTTCGCTTTACAAAATCCACCCGCATCGCTCCAAAGAATGCTGATTCATCTGTTGAACGCGCATTGCCTTGTTGAAGTTTTCATTGATGACCTTCTGAATTTGGCAATATCCTTGCGTAGTTCCAATTTTAGTGATTTAGAAAGATAATTAAATTATTCAACTTTATGAAGACAACAAGTCGTAAAAAGTATGTATCGGAGAAATTGCAGATAAAGAGAATGTAGCGCAAAGACCAACTATATTTGATCCGCTTTCCATCCCCGGCTTTGGTTACGCCACTCTAAGTCTCATGCCTCATCTTTCGGCTCATAACTCACCTAGATCTGCACCACAACATTCAAACACATACCGATAATCAGAACATCCCGAATTTTTCGGAAAGCAGAAATAGAATTGGATATGTGTACATGACCTAATTATTATTTAACCTATTTATTTAATTAAAAGAATTCATTTTAATTGATTTTAATTAATAGGTATAAAAGAAAATAACCCTAATTCCTCATTTATGTTTCACGGCAATTTTTTCTGAGAGTTGAGAAGTGGGCGACGCACAGAAGAAAAAATATTCTGGACGTTTCAAATTCGGGCTTAACGGTTGATTTTCAGGCACCATAAGAGGAAATTGATCACCATGGCGAGACGATCGCTTCGATACCAACCGCCTTTTTTCGGTGATCGTAGGAAGATGTTGGAATTGGATTGAAGATTTTTACTATCCGCTTTGCTTAATTCGTCAAATACCAAATGAAGAGTGCTGCTCAACTGCTTAATTATATGTTTATTTATTCCTTATTATTGCATTCTTGTTTGTTATAAAGGTTTGTATCGTTATTATTATTATTTTTTATAATGTCTGGTGAATTGCCGAAGGAGGAGAAAATTATGATTTCACCCATTATGCTTATGTTTCCTGGTTTATGTTGCCGCAGAAAAGATGAAAAAATATAATAATAATATGAGCAACTTTACAACCATAGGAAAAGAAGTATAAATGAAAATATATTATAGAAATAACAAGAACAACCTTGCAGTGGGGAAACGAAATAAAATAAAATATATATATGTATAGTACTTCCAGGAAAGAAGTTGTTATTAATATAGTCGATTTAATTGATTTATATACTAAAAGTTATGCACAACGAGGTACTATATATATCTGATTTACTTACTTTATTGTAATAATAATTTGGTTATTATAATATTTTACAATAATTGTTTAATGGTTATAGAAAAGTGTGATATATATTACACTAAAAGTGTATTATATCAATTTTGTGTTTATAATACATTACACGACATTGAGATTATCAGATGCCCATGAACATTATACGCAATGCAGAATGCCTAACTACGACTTCCAGAATTTTAGATCAAATCGCACCAACCGAGATCCTCCTCATGCAGATGAGACTGTATGCGCTTGTTTAGGCCTTGTGACTTTGACCTGGTCAATGATTCTTTACAACGCGCTTGAGTGTGAACTGTAGATGCCTGTGACTGTAAGGATTTATAGCCTTATACGTGAATGAATCTGTGTTAAACTTAACTTGTAAATTACATACGTTACATGCCTAAAAGTTTAAAACATCGCATCATCATAGGTACGCCTATTCTTCTTAGATGGACTATTACACCTCTACTTGTCCGATGCGACGGCTAACTCCCACACGGGACCTAAGCCCGTGCCTCGAAGTGCTTCCGTCATGTGCGCTGTTCACCAAGGTAGTGTCCTTTGGTATTGATGTAACAAATCTTGGTCAGTGGATATACTATGAAGCAGGTGAGTGAGCCTCTACTATTACAACCTTTGTGGTAATGATTGATATATCATGTTATAATTATATACGCTTATTGCTATTTATCAGAACTGCTTTCTACTCTTACTAAGACGACGATTTACCTCTTCTTATCATCCCACCTTAGAAGTGTGTTGTAGGTTGCTTTGATGGGCCACTAAGGAGTGACCGAGATGATGCATTTAAGTTTCATCGTTCTATTTTTCATTGTAATTTGTATGTTCTCTAATTTCAGAATGATAAATCAAATGAGTGATTTTAGTGATACCAATATATGGGTTAATTGTATTTGATGGTTATAGAAAAGCCTTTGATGTTGTACTAAATGCAAATGTATTCTTCTCTGTTTGCTTTTATTAAATTGCATCTAGTCACTTTTTTGTCATTGTTTCGATATTTGATCACGTAAGGTTTACGATATAATTAGATTAAATTTTAATTATATCCGCGTCGGGCGTTCTTTCCTGATAATGACTCAGATCCTATGCGCGCCACAATAACTCCGCAAGATAACTAGTGGCCTGGAAGCGTCAAATACCGAAATATGTTTTCATCTATTGACGGTTTCATTTCAAAGTGAGCCACATGGATTTACTTCTAACGGCCTAAAACTACCTAATATAAGTCAAAAGTATCATAAACGGAGTCAAAACACGCACCAAAGATAAGAAAGTTGACTTTCATCACGGTTCCCATCCCTTTCCATCTCGGATGAAAGTTTGCTAAATTATACAAAATCTTATAGTTAAATCAGAATTATTGATGTAATGCGATACTATTAGAAGCGGATACTTACAGAATCAATTGAAAGGTATTTGCAGAGAGCGGAAATGATTTAGCTATGGTGGGTTTATATTAGTTAATTTAGTCCAGTTAAAAATATTTTATTCTTAAATCAACAAAAATAATGAAATATGATTAAAATTTATTTAAAGAACTAGCTTAATTAAAACATAATATTCCTTACGAAAATTACAGCATTCCACATGATGTATTCTTTAATTTTCATCATTTCCGAATTTGCAATGCGAAAACTTGAAGTTAAAGGGGAGGTATTTTTATCTCTTTGTGAAAGGCCCAATCGTTCAGTTTTTAAATGGTGGACTAAAAATTTCCAACAAATTTCATGAAGATGGGCCTACCAATTTGTGCGTCTGAGTCCAAATTATTTTTATGGCCAAGAGTGACATTCAATAGGCTAAGAAATATTAACATGTACATCGATATGGATTATTTGAATCAACCAAATCATTACACTGATTTTGCTTTAAAATTATTTTTGGTCGTTTGTTAAAAATATGGAAAACCGAAATTTTGATTCGTGACAGATAACTCTAAATAAATTCAAATAAAATCTGAACAATTTATTACCAATAAAATTATTAAGTTTTATTTCAATTTCGATTAACTCAACATAACTAAACCATATATTTTGGTTCGATTCAATTCGCTTACCTAAAACAAATATGGTTTGATTTTGAATTTCAATTAACCAAAATTTGTTTGGTTTGTTACAAACCATTAATCGTGATTGAACTGAACCATGTCTACCCTTAAGTATGGTGTTCACAATGCGCTTGACATCTGATTTTGAAGTTTTAAAACCAAATAAATTATTTTCTTTTATAAAAGATGAAATCAATAATGCATTTGGTTCGTGTTTTATTTCTGGGACAATGGTTTAAAAGGATAAAATGAGGGAAGAAAATAAATTGGACAATAAAATATAAAACCGATATAGGATAAATCCAATCGCTCATAACTCAAATCCACCGATTACAGCTGACCGATCTCAAATCTAATGCCCACTATTAGAGTGAAATAAAGATACGCCCTTTTACCCTAAAAAATTCCACTGCTTCATCAGATATTTCTGCGCTTAAATCATTATTTTTAACAATAAACTCTTTATTTCACGGTTTTGTTTTATAAAATATGAAATCAATGATGTTAATACCCGTTACATATCACAACTATGCAATATATTGCATAAATTATTGACGTGTTGTCCAAGTTTCATACATTTACATAATTTATTAATTGAGAGTGATATATCATAAAATAACAATGGCATAATATTCCAGTATAAGTTTTGTCCACAAATCGCAAACAAGAAAATGTCAAAGCAAGAGTCCACTGAAAGTCTGTAGTCATTTACTGATATATGAATCATTACGAGAAGTTTTATGCCAGATATCTATACGTATTACTCCGCCTAAAATATATATCCTATAGCTGACATGGATTAATTTAACGTCATTAACGAATGTAAAATAATTGACTATCATTAATGCAATAAATATAAGAATAAACGTTAATTCATAATAAATTCAGAAGAAGAGAAAGAAAGAATAAACAGATTTGAATTGAACACTTATCATGATAGGTGTCATAGATACTTATATTGACTGAGGTAGTATTAATTGATCGTAATTAAATCTGACATAATGATTAATTCTTAAAATAAAATATATATTGATCAAAGATATACCAGCACTAATAATCAAGAAAGAAAGACAAAGCTACCATCTTTTGATTATATAAAGCTTTGAAATATATGTCTTTGGGATCTTTTTTCTATTTTAATCACATATGGAATTTTTTTCCTTTTTCTTTTTTAACAATATGGAATTGCCAGCTAGGAATTGAGAATCCTCTATGAACCGGTGGGAAGAAAAATCTGTTTCAACTTTTTAATTTCGTATACGCTTCACCTCTCAAAATCGATTTATCGCCAATGCCTCTTCGATTTCTTCCGGGATCACAATAGATATATCTTGTAAATATCAAATAGAATACCGCATTAACTCCCGCAAGATAAAATAGGCTTTTCAAATACAATAATTCCTCAAAAGTGAGATTTTCAGACTTAGGCATCTTTAAACTCAAGTGAGTGTGATGGTGAAAATGTATCATAAATCAATCAAACTACTCTAAAAGTGCATCAAATGAGTATAAATGGGTAAAATCATAAGAAATTCAAGAAAGTTTACTCTCATCAATAAAATAAATGAATTTCAGGAAGCATTTGCCCCATTTATGGTTGTGCGCCTGCCCTGGTTATCTACCGTAGCTTATCTCGATTAACATCTCCACTCATTTTAAACAAGTGAAGAACTTTTATGGTTGGGGTTTATCCATTTGATATATGTATATATATTCATACTATACCAGCTTTATTTCAACCCTACATGATGCTACTATAGAAAGGAGCATCCAAGAATTTTCATGAGAAGGCATTAATTTGTACTTGTTTACACTACAACACCTCTTGTGAAATTTGTTTGTTTTTTCTTATAATAATAATAATAATAATAAATATGGAAAATTTACTTAGGGTTTCCTATACGCTGAAACATCCACGCGCTTCTATTCTCGATCATACGCCATTACAGAATGAACCACATGGTTTGTAATGTTCACATACGTTACTCCGTACAGAGTAATCAGGTAAGAACTTCTGTAATAATTCAACCAACTAAATCATAGACTTGTACACAAAAACTTCAATCATAGACTTCACCAACAAGTATAATAAATATGTGGAGCATGCATTGTGTACCTTAGGCTATATTAATTTTTTTGTTGAAAACAAAAGACATCAGTAATTTATAAGTAGTCCCCATCCACCTTCCACATGACATAATAATAAATCCCAAACCACATGCATACAATCAATCAAATCAATCAATCATGAGAATTGCAACATGGACCCTAATTAATTATGACACCGTTTGATTGTTGCTTAATTCTCAATATCTATATTTTTTTTTTCTAACATTCTATACTTTTAGTATAAAATTTGTTACGCGAGTTAGAGAATATTTATGCAGAATTGTATAAAATGAGGTGATTTATAAGTTTTTATCATGGCTGTTTAAAATGATCTGATTCACGCGCATTTCTTAACCATTATTAATATCAAAGTCATTGATATTCTACTTGATATCTGTTTTATCATAAGAATTGAATCAATATGTCCGATAATTTAATTTTATATCGCGATTATAATGTATCATTAGGTTGATATAGTTTATTCAATCAGTAAGCCATCCAAATGGAATATTTCATTTTAAGTTCAAAATGGATTAAAACCTTTTAGTAGTTTGAAGCATCTATAACTAGTTGCACTATTATAACCTTTATTTATTGTTGGAGATAATTGAGGAAAATGAAGATGATTTTTAATCATTTTTACAACAATTTTATGAGCCGATTTATTAGGCTCTTTACCATTTAAGATTTATACGACTTCAAATCTACGCACGACATAGATGAAGACATTTTCAATCATTCATTTTGATATCTATAACGGTAGATGTTCCTCGTTGGTTAATTAGTTAAAAGTTGAAGTGCAATTCTGAAGTCAAGAGTTCAACTTCCTTAATCTCACATCGGGAAGTGTGCTAATTTTTTCACAATATTTGAATGAGAAAGTTAGTTAAAGGTAAGCTCCATGAAAGGAAGAAAGTTCGAACGATTTGGCTGAGATATTCGCTAAAATCGGATCATTACTTCAACATGATGGAGTTAAAGGTCATTATGGAAACGATGAGTTAAAGCCCTATTAGTGGAGCCTTCTTCAACCTGCCTTCAATACACTTCAAAGCGCCCTCCCTATAAAAGGATCATCTATCGCAATGGAAATTACATACAACCATACAAAGACAAATTAATCTTTCTGCATAAAATAGTTGATGAGTTTCAAGATCATTGAGTTCGTTATTCAGAGTCCCAAGTCCTTTGAACAAGTAAACTGTCAGATCTTAGATAAATCGCACATCCATGATATACGCGAACAAATTGTTTTGGCGACAGAGAGCTTTTCTCGCTCGCCAAATTATATCTTTACTGTTTGCTTTGTTTTCATTATCAGTAATAGTTTCTTTCGATACATTAATAAAATTGTTTTTCATCTTTGTTTTTTTTATTTCACTGCATACTATACTGATGGTATAACATTTATTATTAATAAGATATAAGAATAATACATGTGACCACCTTATCAAAAACAATATGTAATGTGGCTTTCAGATAATTCTGTCAATAATTCAAAAGAGTTTCGAATTTATAATTTTACTCATTTTAAGTATAATTGATTGACAGCACATTTTGAAAATGAAAGTTTGGATGAGTTTTTTTGTTTTGTTTTGTTTTTTGGGAAGTTTGGATGAGTTAGGTAAGAAGATACTGAATCCATCAACTAGGAGGAAAAAGCAAATATGGTAGTGGACTAATATGTGTATTATTTTCTCCGTTTTTAATTATACGTCAAATTGTTAAAATCAATTTTTTTATACGCTTGAGCTTATATTTCCAATAAATATCAATACTATTTACGCTTTTCAATACTACTTTTAATTTTTTCACTATCAATCAATCAATCTTTTATGTTAATTACACTACTATACTTTACAAGATTTTTTTAATACTCATTTTTTAATCTGCAAGGTTTTTCTCACATATTAATTAGAGGAGTATTTATTTATTTGGGCATTTTTAACAATAAATTTAAAAATTTGGACATCCCTTCATATATCCAGGGTAAAAATAAAATAATAAAAAAGAAATACTACTTAAATAAGATAAAATTTAATAATAATACGGCGATTCAATTCACCAAATTAAATTCCTTATCAATAACGTCTTAATATAATATAGATATAGTAAAACATTGCAACTACTAATCACCAAAATAAAAAGCCAAATTTGACGTGATTATACTACTCCGTCTAAATTATAAACATCTAATTTTCACATCGATTAAGAAAGATTAAACGTAATTAATGTAGTGATAAAACGCTCAATACAACTCGACTATCATAAATACAACAATCGCGAAAGAATAAAAACGATGAATAAGTGTAAGATAAGGAAATATTCATTAACGCCTCGATATCGTGAAGATTATATTACGGAAGGATGACTTATATTTTGACGTAGATTACTCAACAACCGCTATCTTTGATTAATTAGTCCTAATCTAAAAGTAGGTAGACATCTTCATTTGTCAGCTCCAATTTTCTCCGCATTTTCTGTTCTTTCCTCAAAACATCTGCACAAAATATTTGTCATTATTTAAAATAAAAATAAAAATTAAGGAAAATATACCTAACAAACCAATAATTTGATTTTCAATTCTATCTCATATTAGAAAGTGGTAAACACACACACATCAACTCAAAGGTTTTTTTCCCCTCCCTTTCTGGCTAAGAAAGCTACGTCACATTGATATTTATTATGACTATTTTGACACTAAATTTCACATTTTATTAAAATCAAATTGCAGTAAAAGCAATGGTCCCGTGAATAAAAATGTTAGCATATGTTCGTTCACACGGGTATATAATGGTTTAAAAGCACAATTAAATTCAAGGAATTTTCCCCATAAATAATTAAAAAGTTAGAAGTGTTTCCTACTAATGTTTAATTAAAGTACCAAGGATTAAATAGTTAGTTCTAAAGTTTCACAAGTGAAATTTCCTTAAAACAAAGTAAAAATTATTAATACTATATTCATAACTTTAATCTAAAAGTGTTACTTTTATAGGCGTGATATACCTGTCGGCATTGATTGATTGCCTAGCTTTGTTGTAGACCATTACATGTACAATTGGAATTATTTAGGAAAGAACATAAAAGCCATATATAGTAAACAAAAATATTGATATAACCACAAGAATTAACTCAATATATATAGTTTATATCATCATTGATGTAATGTAATATAATTCATTGACTGAAAGAGACGATCATAATCAATAAAAGATATTAATTGTTATTATAATGACTCGAACATTTTTAAAAGAATAATTAACACATTAATATTGGAGCAGTGTCCTTCAATCCTCTTTAATAGATGCGACATTATCGGACATGATCGACGCTCTACGCCGCGATTAACGAATTCAAAAATGCCTCATCATCGGATCCTGCCATTACCAATAATACTACGATCGCGACGAGTGTGAAAACCCACTTTCAATACACGAATTAATGTGATATCACACTAGCTAGTACGTACGATTAGTGTGACGGTATCATTATTAATTATTTACTGCTATATATACAAATAAATATAATAAAAAAGGAGGAGGAAAAACAAATTAATTACCAGCAGCTGCTTGTTTGCAGTCAGGTGGATCTTCAAACAAAGAAAGAGAAAGCTGTTTTGAGCAACACCAATATCAAAGACAATAACACCAGACATAGGATCATCAAGAATAATGTCTTTGACAGGCAACCACAAGAACAATTCTTCTTGAGAAAAACCTTCAACACCTTTAAGGCTTCTATAAGTAAGATTAGCCTTAAACACACTTTCATACAAAGCCATTGTATCAAACTTTGTTAAACAAGGGCCTTCAAGAAACACTTGTAAAAGCCTGCTGGAAAGCGTATACGATTTCACATCTTTAGGAAGAAGCCCTGCAGGTAAGCCATTGATTTAAGTAGATCATGAATTGAAGCAGCAGGTTGGTAACAAGTACATGAGTACTGAATAAAGAAGAAGAAGAAGATAAGGAAGTTGTAAAGGAGTACTGGAAACTTAAATGAAAGAGAAGCCATTGAAATGAATGCAGAGGAAATTTGAGAGAAGGATTTTTTTTATTTTTTTATTTTAAGAATACGTGCTTTAAGTGATAAGATAATACTATGGAGGGAGGGAGGGAGGGAGTTTTGGAAATCAAGAGGTTTGGTACAGTTGGTACAAACTCTTTGTGAACTTACAGTAATTGGTTTTATCTCTTCAATTTGACGTATTTAACCACCTATTCTATTTTTGTTTTCTTTTTGTGTGTGTGTAATGTAACCAATAACAAATTATGATACTAATATCTACTATAAACAAATCATTTTATATCTATATAGGATAGACATGTTTCTGAGCACAAGACACACACTAAAAAACTCTAGAAAATTGATATAAATTTTTAATGATGAATCAACACCTAGCTTCCCGAACGGAGTCTTTAACCGAAACATTGTGTCTGGATGTAAGTTTTAGAATAAATCATAAAATTCACGAATATAATATCCCGATTTTTCAAAAAAACGAGATATGCTTTTACTAAAAATAATACTATGTTTAATAATTTACGGATTTAGATATTTTATGTATATATTTTAATAAATATATATATTTAAGGGTAATTAAAGGATTTAGTAATTATTTTATTGTTTAGAAACTAAAATCGGATTATTATTTTAAAAAGTAATTATTTTAAAAGAGATTCAATATTTATTAAAAATTAATTAAATAAATATTTATGGAAAACATCTCTAATCTTCCTCATAATACACCAACGCAAATTCTCAAAAACGAAGAACGACGCAGCAGGGTTGAGAAAAGGGAGAACGGACTTTCCAATCGTATGCTAATCCGTCAGGAGTAGATCGCAAAGAAGAAATCGATCAGGTACGATCGCTTCCATACTTTCGCTAAACAGCTGGAGTTGAAGGCTTAGATGGATCTCAAGCCCTTGAGTTTTGCTTGTATTTTCGCTAAAAGGTAGTTATGCTTTTCCAATATTTAGTTAATGTCTTATGATGTTAAGGTTGTGTTTTGGGTGTATTTGTGGCTGTAAATCATGCTAGTTGTTGTTGTCGCAATGAGGTGCAGTTTGATTAAAGCTTGCTTTTTCTCGCTGCTTTGATGTGTATATTGGTGATAAACATGTTTGGTTTGGCTTTAAATCGCAAGTGTTGAAAACGAAGTTGAATTTTCATCCGTGCAAGTTGACTGCAGGCCGGAAGCGGGTGCACCGAAGGCGATTGTGTGTTTTTGAGTTTTGACACCGCGCGACGGATTTGCCAAATGGCGGACGCACCGTTCAAAGCAGAAAGTTTCGATGAGCTTGTCGCTGGCTGCCAAGCATCGCCCTCGCTTTTGGTGATTAGCTTGCTTTAAGCACGAATCTTGTCTTGAATTTTGTTTTGATATAATAACATTAAATGAACATGAACAAGCAATGATTGAGCTTCGATGCGCTTTAGTTACGACACCGAATGTAATCTTCCTAAGAGTTGAAGTTCGACCGCGGAAAAGTATGATTGATTTGTGCTTATTTAGACTTATCAATGCTCGTGTGTGCTAGGTCTTGTCCGTCTAATGGGCTCAAATAAGAGAGAGGATGAGGGAGCTTACTAGAAAATACTTAGGTGCCTAGCTAACAATTAATAACAAACGATTTGTGTAGCTAAAAGAATAAAAATCATACCATTTTGGTAAGATACAAGTTTATATCATATATGGGCGGTCGGATAAAATTAATAATTCCGAAGTCTAACAGATTTTAATAATAGGTTTTTTGTAAAAACCAACTATAAAATTCATTTGGTTTCGGTTATAATGGTAAACCGTATCCCAGTATTTAAAAATGTCCGATGGTTGAAGCTTAGCTTTTGATCTGCGATATGCAAATAACTTTACTTCTGATCTAGTTGCTATAGAAATTCAATCTATAAATTGAATGATAAGGAATCGCCGGTAGAAATCGTGTAGAAATGAATAAACGTCAAATCGGTAGAAATGAATCCAAAATAATGGATTAAAATGAACTTTGTATAGTTTTACGAACATACTTGACATATCAACATTTCACAAAATAAATGTTATCCATTCAATGAGCGATGTCGGTCATTAGAGCTAACCGCAGCCCGCTCTATGCTTGTATGAGGCTCATATTGACCGTATAATGACTAATTTAATTAAATGCATATTCCATCATTAGTTTTACGGCAAGTTCGCTTAACTTAGCAAATCTTTCACTATCCAAAGGTTGTAAAGATGTCACAGTTGATCTTCATGAGGAATATAGAACCACCACATCTTTCTTTTCAACATAATGTCTTACATCAATGTGTTTGGTCCTGAGTGCAAAACATGATTTTCTCGTGATTGCATCTGACTTTGTATTATCACACATTATGAGAATTTCTTTCTTCAATCTCATAATCCCTTAGTTGATGTCTTAACCATAAAACTTGAGCACATGAGCTTCCAACAAAGAATGTATTCAAATTTCAAAGAATAAGTTGATATTGAGTTTTGCTTGCTAAACCAGAAACAAGTCTATTTCTCATCAACTGACAAGTTAATGTGATGCTTTTTCTATCAATCTTACATCCAAAGATAATCGTAATCAATAGTGATATAACTTTAAACTTCCATCTTTAATACCATATCCTCCCTTAAAAAGAATATCATATCTCTTTTCAGATGTATTTATGCAAATTGATCATTAAATATTCATTTCACCTCATTCAAGACTTTAATGAGGAAAATATGCATTCGCACTCCGCACTAATGGTATATGATGAGGAGAAATAGCTACCTCCTTAATTTCACAATGAATTTAATGACAATATATTTCCATCATGTTTGTTTAACGACGACCAATACCCTCATTGTAAGGTCAATTAACTTCTTAAATTATGATTCAATTACAACATATCCTCTCATTATAGGATCATTTTTCTCATAAATAACAAATAAATTAAACATGAAAGTCATTTGCCTCTTATTAAATCCTGAATTAATGATGACACATCCCTCATTAAAGGGTTTAATTTAGTTTAGGTATCTGGATTTGACCTAGTATACTTCGGTAGCATGATCTGCCCGGGCAATCATAGATGAAGCATAAAATCTTAAATCCAGATCTTACAAGGTGTCGGGCCAGGTAAAATCTTAAATCTGCTCTATTATGAGAATGTATTGAAGAATTTCTTCATTTTCAGTAATGATTTCACAGTTTTATATATATATATATATATATATATATGTATATATATATATATATTTTTTTTCTATTTGTTTATTTTCAGGCTTTGATTTCACAGATTCGGAAAAGGAAGCATCTAATCCTAAAGTGTGAGTCGTTCGTTCACATGATGTTTTTCTTCAGTGTGTTGAACAAATGATTATTTCCATCTGGTCCATTATTTTCTTCATCTTCATTACTAATTTCACAGGTTTTTTTGTTCTTTTTTCAGGCTTAGATTTCATTGGTCTGGAAAAAGGAAGCATCTAATCCTAAATTGAGAGAGGTACAGCATTTTTTTTTCCCTTTTCTGCCGTTTGTTGAACAAGATAATTTCTCTTATCTGGTCTATTACGACTTACGAGTAGTTATTGTAGCCTTTTCTATTCCATGTTGTCTTTAGAATATTCACTAACTAATTGTGGAAGCTTTGTTGGCAGGACGTTTGGTGGAGGTGGGTTCGTGAAGGGCTCACCGGGATTATTTAAATTGGTTTCCACATATGATAGGCTAAGATTCAACTGATTCCTTTTCAAGAAGTAATTGAATTTTAATTGCACTCTTTTCAGTTTGTTTTGCTATTAGAGGTCGTCAATGCTCAAACAACGATCGAAGAACGCATTTGTTTTAGGCTTCGGCTGATCATCTTGATTTTTAACATCTGAGCTTCTATTTTGCTCAACAATCAGCTTTTGTATGTACAGGGTTTTTCTTCTCACCTAGTTTTGCTGTGTTTTTACGCTTTGTTTCCAGCAATTCTACAATATGATCCACAAGTGTAAAGGTAAATAATTGGTATTAAACCACTGATCAAATAGTAACTACTATAGAATTTTGGGAGGATGGGGATGTTTTCTCCATTTACCTTTTTTTTTTCTTTTTTGAATTTGATTTGGTCTCTATTCTTACTTCTTCTGTGCAGGAATCGCTGTTGTGATAATGGGAGTGAGCGGTTCTGGGAAATCGTTAGTCTTTTCTTGCTTTTATCTTAATCCTATAGTTTTCTTTTGGCATTTCATCAAATAAGTTTCTGATTATTGAAACAACTTTCATTATAAGTTTGAACTAGTATTTATATATGTTCAATGTGGGTACTACGGAGTTGAATCCCCAACCAAAAGAACTGATCCAAAAATGGCATTAGATTAGTAGTAATACTGTCTGTGATCAAATCTGCATTCTTGGTGGATAGAAACATCTTGACATGCTTACCAAACAAATTTATTAGGGCAAATGTGTTGTGTTGATTTCATGCCTTGTTTCTAAATTCTTGATTGAGTAGATACTGCAATATATCTAAGCCTCCACAGTTGCAATGAGTGATTAAAGGAGTTTTGCAAGTAGCCTATGGGTGAATCTTGTTTTTGGGGAGTCTTTATTGGCACCACATTAGACCTACTTTCAAGGCACCGCAACGAAGTTCAACCTTAGAAAGTCGCACTCACGCCGGATGTGGTGCCACGGCATGTAATGTGGTGCCACTAAAGGCTCACCCTTTTGACTTGTGATTGTTTGCTTTGCATAATTTTGCTATTTTCTTGGATTAACTAGGCTATACTGATTGATCGATCCATTCTTCCCATACCATCCTAGGAGATATTTTTGTTCTGTTGAAAATTATGCAGATTTTATGATCATCTTCCTACTAGAATTAGAGCACCTGCATTGGTTTTTTTGTAGATTTTGTATATTACAGATTTGAGTAAAGATTCTGTTATAGGCGATTTTTGGTGGATTTGCATCTCTATTTGACAGATTTGCAATGTTTTACGGTATGTAATGCAAGTGCTCTAGTCCACTATTTAACATCACTTGTGCAGAACTATAGGTGCATTGCTGGCCGATTCATTGAAGTGCAAGTTTATTGATGCCGATGATTACCACTACAAGCAAACAAAGGTAATTCAAAAGCCTTTGAATCCCACATGGCTACAGTACTCATTGTAACCTTTCAACAAACACTTTGCTTTCATTGATATATTATTACTCATACAAACAACAGAAAAGATGAGAACGGAGTACCTCTATCCGAGGATGATCGGATTCCATGGCTCGAAGCCTTGAGATGTCCTAAGAACAAGTTTAGTCAACAATGAAACCGTAATCCTTGGTTGCTCAGCTCTTCAAAAGAAATACAGAGAGATTCTGAGATCTGCTGACACGGACCTCCTCAAACCAGGTTCTGTATGATGGTGGTGTTAGATTCGTTTGTTGGATGCTGTGCCGAGGTGATTGCTGCTCGGCTCGAAGAAGAGCTGCTGAAGGTAAGCATTTCATGCCTGCAACATTGCTGCAATCACAAATGGATTTGCTTCAGATTGATGAGTCTGAAAGGATTATGAAAGTTGATACTCTAAATCCCCAAGAGATTGTGGACATAATACGATCTTCTGTCACACCTTCAATCGTTGATGATAGTTGATTATAGTAATACATGCTATACCATTACATTAACAAGGGTTTGTATGATGCAAAAATGATGGAACTACGACAACATTTATGATACTCTAAAGAAACTTCTCTTGTATAATATAAAGATATTAATAATCTTAGACCACATTATCTGTTATATTACTTCATATGACGCGAGTGTTTAATGCGACAAATGTTGTGTTCACTCTTGCATATATGATTTTTTAAAATTCAAACAGTTTTTGTTTTTGTTGTTGTTGTTGTTGTTGTTGTTGGGAAACCAATGATTTTACTATATCAGATATGGTAAACAGGCGGAGAAAACGCTGCTTTGAGGGTGGTTGTTTATTTGTTCATACGCGGTATAGTTTGAGTCGTTTCATTCTGTGTTTTCTCTCTCGGAAGATAGAGACAATTCTATATGCTTCTGTCTGTTTGTTCATTCATGGTAAAATATGATGAGATAGTACTAAACATGAGAATGGAAATCAGTTAATACACCACAAGGGTATCAAATATCAAATGACACACCATAACTTATAAATAAAATGAAC